>OY979703.1:48234457-48728715 GCA_963855925.1 Inga laurina
CTACAATGATTGTGGAGTTTTCAAGTTTGTTCTTGAATACCCATTTAGCACCAATGATCGGATGATCCTTAAGTCAGGGTACCAAATCCCAAACTTTATTTCTTTCAAATTAGTTTAATTCTTCTTGCATTGCTATTATCCAATCATTATCTGATAAGGGTTTATCAATGTTAGATGGTTCAATCTCAGAAATAAAAGTAGAAAAACTAACTTCATTCACATCTCCTATGACTTGCTTTAGGGGATGATTTTTATTGTATTTCCAAGCTCTATGTTGTCCTAGTAACTGATCTTCTTCCTTGGTTTAGTCAACTTCTAGGATAGAAGATTAGAATTAGGTTGACCATTTTCTTGATTTAAAATAACATCCTGCTCATCATCAATAATTTTATCAGAGGATTCAAATTCATCGAATACAACATGAATTGATTCTTCAACAACACATATTCATTTATTGAAAACTCTGTATGCTTTACTCTAGTTAGAATAGCCTAGGAAAATTCCTTCATCTATTTGAGAATCAAATTTTCCTAAGTTGTCTTTGCCATTATTAGGAATGAAACACTTACAATCGAAGATATGTAGATGAGCAAGGTTTACTTCCTTCCTTTGTATAAATCGTATGGTGTCTTTCCAAGTTTTGTTTGATATAGGCTCTGTTTGAAATGTTACATATTGTGCTCATTGCATCGGCCCAGAAAACTTGAGACACGTTTTTTTCATTCAGTATTACTCTAGCCATTTCAGTGAGTACTCTATTCTTTCTTTCCATGACTCCATTTTACTAAGGTGTTCTTGGAGTGGAGAAATTATGATTAATGCCATTAGTATCATAATATTCTTCAAAAGCTTGATTTTCAAATACTCCACCATGATCTATCCTGATACCTGTAATGGACATACCTTTCTTATTTTGCATTTTCTTAGCAAAAACAATAAATTCTCTAAAGGTTTCATCCTTTAATGATAGAAAAATAGTTTATGTAAATCTAGAGAAATAATCAATAATAGCTAATAAATATAAGTTGCCACCAAGACTTTTAACCCTTACTAGTCCAACTAAATCCATGTGTAATAATTGAAATGATCTATTAGTTGTGATCTCATTTTTCAATTTGAAAGATGATTTAGTTCATTTACCCTTCTGACATGCGTAACAAATCATAATTTTTTGAAATTTACTTTGTGTAATCCTAGTACTAAATCCTTTTTGAGAAGTTTGCTTATTTGGTGCATGTTGACATGAGCTAGCCTCTTATGCCATAACCAACTTTCATTGGCATTACTTAGAAAACAATTTTTAGAATCATTTCTACTGATATCAAGAGTATAGCAGTTACCTTCCCTTTTTGCTCTGAGCTTTGCCTTAGGACTCTTCTTATCTAATTGTAAGTCTTTCTTGTTACAATTAGACATTCCTATGAATCAAATATTACCCAGTTGTCTTTATCTGTACTTTGACTTACGCTCAATAAATTATGGCACAATCCTTCAACGTAATATACATCTTTGACACTTATGCCTTTATCATTTTTTATTTCACCAATTCTTGCCATCTTTCCAGATTGATTTCTTCCAAATTTTACCTTCCCACCTTCTTTAGGTTGTATCATGGTAAAACTTTCGAAATCACCGATCATATGTCTGGAGCATCCATTGTCTATGTACCATTTGTTGTTTTTTGATGCTTTAAGACATATTTGCAATCAACTACATTAAGACTTAGGTAACCACATCTTTTTGGGTCCTTTTGGATTAGTACAAAATATTTTCTGAACATATAAACCTTTAGGTACCCATTTGTAGGTTCCTATCTTTCCTTTCTTTTTATGTATACATGATGAAGTATAATGACCCTTTCTATTACAGTAATTGCAATATACAAAAGGATTTGCTGTATGTACAGAATGCTGAAAGTAACTCAAATATGTCTTACCTCTTTCCTTCTTTCTTCCTTTCCTTTTATCTGATTTTGGATCATATCTAATACTAGATCGGTCCTTTCGTTATTTCTTCCTTTAGTGAATTTTTCAAGAGTTTTTGTGAGATCAGTGTTTTTCTTTTTCAAAGAGAAAAAATTTTCACAGTCCTTTTCAAAATTCTCTCTAAGTTCTACTTCAAGAACTCTGCTTTTCTTTTTGAAACAAACTAGTTCTTTAACTACTTTGATGAATTCAGAATGTAAAGCATTATATTCAGAAAGTAATTCATCATAGGTAGGATCAGAATTAGTTACCTCTTCTTCTGTTTCTTCTTGAGCAACTATACATATCTTGGCAACTTCCTCATTATCGCTATTTTTGTCAGATGAACTAGCTCCCCACATGGCAGATACAAAGGCTTTCTTATTGTTGTAGAACTTGCCTTTTCTATTTTCTTTATTCTTCTGAGCCAGTTCTTGACATTCTGATTTGATATGTCCTGGCTTTCCACATTCATAGCAGATGATGTATTCTTTACTACTTGTTCCTTGTAATACCCCGAATTCTAAGACTTGAGCTTAGAGAATAAGCCTGAGATTAGTGAACTGTTAAGCCCTAGTTTAGCAGGATCCCAAATTGGATTAAGAAATATGAAAATGAGTTTGATGGTGATTCCAAGTTAATTTCCATAATCAAGGGCAAAATGGTAAAGTTATCAACTAGTTGATCGGTTACAGAGGAGGAAACTCATTGGTAGCTTCAAGATCAATGGTTGAGATTGATTTGTGTATTAGATCAAGGGGCGGAATCATATGTATGTGTGTGCATGTGAGCTCATGGGAGATGTGGTGAGATTGTGACAACTGTCACAATATGGATGATTGGATTGGTCAAATGTTCAAAAGCTCATTCCTCTCTCCTCTCTTCTCACTAAGTCGGTGGTGTGTGTGAGTGAGGGAGCCAAAAATCTGATTCTCTCTCTCCTCCAAGCCTCCATGTTCACCCAAGTGAAGGGAAGAAAGAGAAAATGGAAAAGGTGAGATTTGGTTAACTTCTTGGCCTCCTTAGCTTGAATCATTTTCTTTAAAGTTGTTCATAGTAATGAGGGCTTCATCGCTATGGTTTTAGATTTGAGAAAGAATATGTTTTGGGAGCTTGAGGAATCTTGGAAGATGAAGAATCAAGGATTAGCTTTGAGAAAAAGGAAGAGGTGAGTGATATCTCTCTTTTGATCTATATATTGTGTTATTTGGTTAAGTTTTGTGATTTATGGATTTTGCCCTAATTTTGGTATCATTGTAAAATGAATGATTTGAATGGTGGGTGATGTTGAAAATGGTGTCTTAATGTGCTTTGATGCCATTAGATTGATTTAGAGCATTAGGTGTAAGGTAATGAAATTTGAGAAGATTGAGTGTCCTAGAGACCAAAGGGCATAGATTGTGTTTATAATGGTAGTTGGGTGTTTTGGAAGTTACCAATATGTTCCTGAGGCATAAGTAAGTGTGTATAAGCTTTGTGAGAAGTTTGGGAGTCATTGGCATTAGTTTGGCCATCTGGGAATTTTCTGTTGTTTGCTGCGTTTCTTGTCTCTGATGCGCAACACTTGAGTGAGGGAAGAACATGCTCGAGTGATGCCATGCGTTTTCCCTTTCTGCTTTGTGTTTTGCCTGAGTTCTCATGGGGAGTGCTCGAGTGCACTTCCTGACTTGCGAGTAAGATATGATTCTGCTCGAGTGAGCATGGGCATGCTCAAGTGTGAGAGGGTGGAGCTGTAGGGCTTGCTCTTGGGTTAACACTCGCTGGCAATTTGGCAAGAGTGTGAATATGCACTCGCGAGTTGTGTGCCATCACTCGAGTACTGAGGGGAGTGCTCGAGTGCACTTCTGGTTCTAAAGGTTCAGTGCTCTTGGGTTGTCACTTCTTGGGCTTCACTCGATGGTGCTCGGTTGAGCACCATCACTCGAGTACTTAGGTCAGTGCTCGAGTGAAGTGATCATTTTCTGTCTTTGGTTGTGCTTTCAGGTAAGTACTCATGCGAGTGAGCCGTCCTCACTCGGGCACGAGTCGTACATCACTCGAGTGTGCCATCCTTCACTCGAGTGATGAAGCTAAAAAGGGGTTTGTGAGGATTCAAAAGATCTTCAGTCAAGTTTTTCCCAACCCTTTAGGCTTGTGTTTAGGCTTTGGGTAGCCACCTAAAGGTCGTGAATGATAACCAACTTGAGTGTCTAAAAGTTAAGGAATTGGAAAAGGGATTAATCCTATGTCCTTGATTTTGGTTATAGGATTTGATGATCGCCCTGATCATAAGCAGTCAGAGCTGGAGCTTACGTGAAACAAGGGTAGGGAACATATCTCTCCTGCATGTATTTGAGATCTGTGTTAGTGTGTTGGTGTATGTCTTAGCTTTGCATGATTATATGTAATTTGAAACTATGTTTCAATTAATGCTATGGCCATTAGTATGTTGTTCAAAGCATTGAGTTTACAAATGTGTCATTATGTGTGAGCATGAGTTATGTGATGCAAGCATGTCATGCATTAAACATTTATCGTACATGCATATTGATATTGTTTTCCTACTGAGATTCTCTAGAATCTCACCCTTCCCTACTAACCTTTCAGACATGATAATGGATTGGGAATAGAGTAAGTAATCAAGGACGGCAAGGGCTTCTTTCAGTTTGAAGATTTGGTAGTCGGTTATCATAGATAGGAGTATATAGATTTGGTTGTGTATATATGTATGTGGATGAGGATTTGTATGTATGAGAAAGATTTGTGTAATCCCCATATGAGGGCTTATATGAGCGATTGTGCCTTGTAAGGCTTCGATTAATATATGGAATCCAGAATTACCGGAAATTATTATTGTGTACTCTGATATTTATACTGAATGTGATTTATCTTCGTGTAGTAGTTATATTCGAAATGTGGACATAAGACCAGGTAGTTATGTTTTGAAAGTATTGCGAAAACCCTATCATGAAGATGGGATTATGAAATGTTATTTGTTTCTTATTGGTATCTATTTCACTCTAATTGCGTATTTCGGATATAATTACGATGAGAGGGTTGCATTCCTCCTTTCTAAAAGGTTTTGAATCCTTGGCCTTTCTTGTAAAATTTTATGAATCATTTTATCATTAGGCCTATTTCGTCATCGTCAAACTCTTCATCTTCATCTTGATCTTCTTCTTTTACTTTTAGTGCTAGACTTCTCTTCTCCTTGTCACCAACTTCTTCTAGCTCTCATTTTAACTTTAATTTACTCTCATACTCAGACAGAGTTCCAAATAAGGAAGCAATTGATCGCATTGATTCACTTTTTACTTCCTCAATAGTAGTGACTTTGGCTTCCCAATCTTTAGAGAGATTATTCAAAATCTTTCATACTTGGGTATGTTGATCATAGACTTTCCCAAGTACTGCAGGTTGATTAACAAGATAAGTATATCTAAGTTCAAATTCAACTATTAACTCATCTGATTTCATTCCAAGTAAATCAAAATCAGTAACCAGAGTATTGATCCAAATTTCTTTCATCCATGAGGTTCCTTTGTGAGGTATTTCTAGGTCTTCCCACATTTCTTTAGCCGTTGGAAGTATGCAAATCTTGGAGTACTCATTTTGATTCAAGGCACTTCAAATCATTAAAATTGCCTTACTGTTGAGTGTGATGAGTTTCTTTTCATTCTCATCATAGTCTGCTAGTGTCTTAGGAACCTTCTATAAATCTACAATTTTCTCAGGATTTTAGTTTTCACTCTCAAGCACGTCCCATAGTATGTGTTCTATAGCCATTATGAATACTCTAAACTTGGCTTTCCAGAAAGAGAAGTGTTCGCCACTGAAACTGTTAGGATCAGCAGGCATAGTAGAATAATTTTTAAAAAATTTTGCCGATCCTAATCGAGGATCTATCAACGGCATTTAAACCAAGTTAGAAGGATTCGTACCTTTTTCAATTCAGGGTTTTCGATCTCTAGGAGCCAACATGTCAGGTTCGCTCCCTCTACTGGTATCCACACGATGCTCTCCAACATGGACTACGTGCTAGCGCCTCCAATATCTCCTAGGGTTTCCCTTGCGGCTCTGAATTCTCATGCATGTATAAGTATATCTGCTCTATCAAGTTTATAACCTATGAGGGCTATATTCAAATTTCAAAATTAATTAACACTTAATTATCTTGATGAGCTAATTAAATAAATTTAATTTAAATTAAATCTGTCCAACAGTTTTAATTTAACCTATTTATTTAATCCAAATAAAGAGGCATTAGATTTAAGTTATCTTCATAAACTAAATCTAAGATACTATATCTCTATCATGTTAGTTATTAAATTTAATATATCTTAATAGATTAAATTTAAAACTAACACAATATGATAATATCATATAATATACACACACACACACAAACATATATATATATAAGATATGTATTTCGAAAATATATAGCTATATAATATTATTAACGAATTTTATATTATATATATAAATATAAAATTCGTCCACCCTAAATTAAACATTATCTTGTGTTGGGTCATTCTTGTGTGCGACCCTATACGCCCATATAAAGTTGGCAGTGAGCCAATAACTATACTAACCCATAAGTCGCAAGCGGCCTCTAGCAAGACATCAAGACTACCCAATTCATATGAGGATCATTAACATGATGTAACCTGTCATACAACCATGTCATGTCCCTTTTGTCAAACGATATATCGGTCAAGGATAAGGCATGGATAATGTCATCCTCTTGTTCTTGACCATTACTTTCTCGATTCCTGAGTAGCCTGGTAATAGAAATGGAAACTCCTTTCCATCGTAGTATGCCCATACATTTCTCAGATTCACTCATCGAGGGGCCCAGTATATCTCTCTACTAACATAAGGGACAAATTCCATCTTGATCATTCATATTCCTCTGCATGAAAAAACACCAAGCCCAATAGTAGCCATTATCATCACCCGATAAAAGTGACTTTTTACTAGTTCAAAGCTTAGCAACTCTCATATAGGAATCCATGATAACCTCAGGTCTAAGGCATTGTGATGTGGTTATACATGAGAAAAGCTTATGACTTGATCCTTGTAGCTTTCTCATTGTGGGTTGGTCCAGCACCTTGTACTCTTACAAGTGCCTAAAACTTTGATTCATATCTGCATATCTTATCAAAGTCATACTGGTCTTGTTTCATCTTTGCTTCTGTATAGATGACCAACCAGAGACATTTTAGGATAATCTTTATGATTTATCCAAGGATACAATTATCAAAGTTAACATGCAAATAATATGATAACAAAATGGAGAAATTTCATTAAATTAATAATATTCAAAGTACAATGATTGGCCCTTTGGGCACAATTTCCAACAGAAACCTGGTGGTCTAGTTATAGAAGCTCCATCAGGAAGAATTCCTTCACATATGCTTGTCATTGGATCCTTCTTAGGTTGTTAACATGAACAAGAAGACCTACGCTCTGATACCAAATGTTAGTGCAAGCGATTCACCAAAGAGGGGGGTGATTTAGGTGATACTAGAAATTTCATCACTTATATAAAAATTAGCTTGAAATTTAAAGCAGTTAAGAGCTAGGAGAAATATCATCAAAGTATACACCAGGAGTTATACTAGTTTGGCCACAACCACTTTGACCTAAGTCTAGTCCTCAGAGTTTCTCTCTTTTTGATAAGTAGATGTTATGAACATTTGTTCTTTGTAAAGTGGCTTCTTTCTTTTTAGCATGATCTCTTCAATGTTTTCCTATAAAAATACTTCAAATACTAATACAATGAAGTGTTAGATACCAATGCATTAAGTCAAAGAATAACTGATAATTATCTTTCATTTTGGGATTCATCACTCGAGTAGTTACTCGAGCGATTCAGGGTCATCACTTGAGTCATCACTCTAGTGATCCCTTCTAGAACTTGGTAGAGAGTTTGGCAACATAGCCAACTCCATCACTCTAGTGATCACTCAAATGATTCATAGATATCACTTGAGTTATCACTCACAAATTCATACAGAGTATCAAAGGCTTCTTTTCTTTCCTTATTACTCAAGTAATCCCTTCTAATTTTATCCAAAGACGACTTCCTTGCACTGTGACTACTCGAGTGATGACTTTGCATGCCTCAAAATATACTGTTTCTTTGTTCAAAAACATGTTTTTAATCAAATAATTTGTAACACCTTTTGTTATCATCAAAACATAGGATCTAATAGTGTCATGTATGTTAGTGCAAGCATTTCACCCAAGAAGTGGTGAATTGGGTGATACTAGAAATTTCGTCACTTATATAAAAATTGACTGGAAATTTAACGCAGTTAAGAGCTAGGAGAAATATCACTAAAGTGTACACCGGGAGTTATATTGGTTCGGCCACAACCACTTTGACCTACGTCCAATCTTCAGAGATTCTCTGAGAGTTTCACTATATCTTCCAAGATTCAGTGGGTTATTGGCACCTCAGTACATAGCAAGTTCCTTCACAGGACACTCCCTCCCCCTTAGACGTTGTAAACCAATCCTCAACTCAAGGTTTGACAACCTTAAGTTGTTTCAATAACAAGTATTAAGTTTGTAATGAAAAACTTACTCACAGAGCAAATACATAATCACTGAAGTATAAAGAGTGAATATAAGAAAACATAGCACAAAGAATATATTAATCGATGTGAGTTTACTTGTTCTCAGTTGTTGTGTTGTGTTCTTCGTTGAATACTCCATATATGTAGATGATTTGTGATGTCCGTTGGAAGCATTCAAAATATGTCCGTTAGAGTCATGCAACTTTATTTGACCGTTCTTCAAATTTGAAAACTAGCTATTTGTGGTAGGTAGGCGTTTCGGATGTTGCGGATGATATATTTGACTTTTCTCTCAATGCATGATCTTTTCATTATTTTTCTGCAAATATACTTAGTAAACTAATACAATAAAAGGATAATCATACAGATAACAAATCAATGAATGTTGGATTAAAATCATGCTTTCTGTACTTTACTACTCGAGTGGCTACTTGAGTGATCATGCTTCATTACTGGAGTAGCTACTCGAGTGAGACTTTAAAAAAACTTGACAGAGTTAGGTCAATATTTACTGACCATATTACTCAGGGTAAGTCATGAAGTAATTCATCTTACAATACCTGGCAGACTTGATTTGTCGAGTGATCCCTCGAGTAATGCTTGCAATTCTTATCTCAATACTTGAGTGGTCCCTTGAGTAAAGGCATTAAATTCTTGATTGAGAGTAACTTCTTCATTGCTTACTTGATTATTCGAGTGGTCCCTCGAGTAATGCTTCAAATAACTTTGCATATTATTTGAGTGACCCATTCGAGTAATGTCAGTCATTTCTTGGTCGAGAGCTACTAGATAGTTTCTTCTCTGATTATTCGAGTGCTTACTCGATTAATTTCTCAATTAACTCTGCAAATTACTCGAGTGATCCCTTCGAGTAATCCCACTTAATTCTTGATAGAGAGCTTTCTGGAACAATTCTCACATATTACTCGAGTGAGCCCTCGGGAAATGAACTTTATTACGCGAGGGACCACTCGAGTAATGTCTTCAAAAATATCACAGTGTTCCTTTTTCTGGGCTCTGTCTTTTCCTTCATTTTCATTACTTGCGTACCCACTTGAGTAATGCTTTTGCCTACAACCAATAACTTAGTTACTTTGTTCAAACCTTTGTTTTAAAAGCTTTGTAATATTAATCCAATCTTTATTATCATCAAAACATATGGGATCAAACAATGTACACATCGTCGAGTAGCTTTCCATTAATGAAGGTTGTTTTGACATCTATCTTCTTTATTTTATAGTCATAATATGCTGCAATGGCAAGAAGGATTAGAGGCTTGAGAATAAGCCTGAAACAAGTGGACTGTTAAGCCCCAGTTTAGCAAGAGTTCTAGGAACACATAAGAAGTATAATGGCTTATAGAAATCACGCTCGGATTAGAATAAGAATCTCATTATGAATTAGTAGAAGAAAATACCGGATTCCTCTTGGACGTGTCAAACTGACATAAAACCTAATCTAGATCTAAAGGAAAAGGTAAGTAATGTCTAGAAAGAATTAAAAAAAATAGAAGAACTAATGCCACATGGAATAATATTGCCACAATTAAGAGCAAAAAAGACAATTGCCACTTGATCTTGAGGTCAAAATTGGAAGAAAAATTGAAGGGCTAGGACTTGCTCTTCAAAAGTAAGAAGTAATTATGAGAATAGAAACACAAATAATCCCTCCCTTTTTGGTGATAAAAATGTCCAAATAAAGGGAAAAAGTTTAGTCAAAAAGTCAAAGTTTTCAACTTGGAAAATTTTGGACTAATAGCAATACAAGATGACGCAATTACTCAACATATTTTTCTCTATTTGGCAGCCTAAAAGTTGCCCAAAAGGGATAAGAAAGAAGGAAAGAAAGTTAATAGAATTACATGGTAATTTTCTATAATTTGCTACACATGGTGAATAAATTAGCTTCTTCAAGAAGGAGAAATTTAGGCCACATATTTTGCTTTTTCCTTTAGCTAAATTTCAACCAAGTGTTGTACACCAAAGGGAGACAAGAAAATCAGATTAACTCACTCTCTCTTGCTCCCAAAATTTCAATCAAGTAAAGGTAAAAGGTGAGCTTCTTAGCTAATTTTCACTAGGTAAACCACATTTCTAGCTCAAATACTCTTCATAAACCTTGTTCCCTTTTATGAGAGCTTCATTTCTATGGTTATAAAATTTCAAGGGGATGTGTTTTGAGTCTTCTAGTAGAAGCCAAAGTTGGAGGATCCAGAAAAGAGATGAAGGAAGAGAAAGAGGTGAGAAAGTGATTCACTTTGACATATTTATTGTATTGTTTGGTTGAGTTTTGTCGAGTCCTCTTACGGCTCTAATTTCTGGACATTTTAGGTTTTTTATGGTTCATAAAGCTTTGATCATATACATATGGTTATATGATGTTATGGAAGCATATGAACCTAGTTTAGTGGATTGTGTGTCTTGAGGTAGTTAGTCTTGATAAGGTATTCAGCAAAGCTGACGGATTGAATGGCTTAAAGCCATAAGACCTTAAAAACTAATATGCCCTTAGGCCGGCATAATGTTATGTTTTTGAGAATTGTGACAAGCGGAGGCTTGAGGTGATAAAACCTGGTATGCAAATTTGCATAGGGCAGTGTCCTTGGGTTATAAGACTTGTGTGCCTAGCACTGTGGTTTTAGTTTAATGAGTTTAGAGAATGTGTTTGGATGGGTATTAAATGATTATCAAAGGATTTGTGTTGCTTTATTGGAAATGGCTACCTGCAAGCGGTAATGGAGAGGAAACTTGTAGCATGGAGCTGCTACAACTTGAAATTATGAATATCAGAGCTCTTTTGTCAGAAGGTCGGACTAGGATTGCCTGAAGGATTGTATGTCCTGCGGTTACAGAATGCTAACTAATTGATTGTTGATGGATGATTTGTGTGCATGCTCTATGAGTATTGCATATGAAAGAGATAGATTGAATAATGAATTGTGTCTCATGCTTATTGAGCTTGCATACGCAAGTGGTAGGCTGAGTTTCTAAAATGATCAATGAGGTATAGACACTCAAATTTTGAGGATGAAATTTATTGAATGGGGGGAGAATTGTAATATCCTGAATTTTTGGATTAAAGGCTTGAGAATAAGCTTGAATCAAGCGGACTGCTAAGCCCCAATTTAGCAAGAGTTCCAGGAAGACATAAGAAGCAAAATGGCTTATAGAAATCACAGTCGGAATAGAATAGGAATTTTAGTGCGAATTAGTTGGAAGAAAATACCTGATTCCTTTTGGATGTGTCAGATTGACATAAAACCTGACCTAGATCCAAAGGAAAAGGGAAGTAATGCCTAGAAAGAATTAAGAAAGAAAATTAGAAAAACTAATGGTACAAGAAATATTATTGCCATAATCAAGACCAAAAGAGACCATTACCACTTGATCTTGAGGTCAAAATTGGAAGACAAATTGAAGGGCTATGATTTGCTCTTTAAAAGTAAGAAGTAATTATGAGAATAGAAAAGAAAATAATGTATCCCTTTTTGGTCACAAAAACGTCTAAATAAAGGGGCAAAGAAATAAGAGAATAGTTTAGTCAAAAAGTCAAAGTTTTCAACCTAGAAAAATTTAGAGGAATGGCAATACAAGTTGAGGCAATTAGTTAACATATTTTTCTCCATTTGTCAGCCTAAAATTCATCCAAAAGGGGAAAGAAAGAAGGAAAGAAAGTTAATACAATTACCGTGGTAATTTGGTATAATTTACTACATATGGTAAATAAATTAGCTTCTTCAAGAAGGAGGAATTTAGGCCACCTATTTTGCATTTTCCTTTGACCAAATTTCAGCCAAGTGTTTTAGACCAAAGGGAGACAATAAAAATTAGATTATCTCACTCTCTCTTGCTCCCAATATTTCATCCAAACAAAGCCAAGGAAAGTGAAAAGAAGAGTAAAGGGAAAAGGTGAGCTTCTTGGCTATTTTTCATTAGTTAAACAACCTTTTGAGTTCAAATACTATTCATAAACATGTTCCCCTTGATGAGAGGTTCATTTCTATGGTTTTATAATTTTAAGGGGAGGTGTTTTGAGTCTTCTAGCAAGAGCCAAAGTTAGAGGATCAAGAAAAGAGCTCAAGGAAGAGCAAGAGGTGAGATAGAGCTTCAATTTGACATATATATTGTATTGTTTGGTTAAGTTTTGTGGAGTCCTCTTGCTACCCTAATTTTAGGTCATTTTGGGTTTTCTAGGGTTCATGAAGCTTTGATCATATACATATGGTTATATGATGTTTTGGAAGCATATGAACCTAGTTTGGTGGATAAAATGAGAATTTGTGATTTGTTGTTTTAGAGCCCTAATTTCTGGTCTAAATAGGGGATGAAGAAGGAGAGTGGTTTTGGTGTTTTTGAGACTTCCATTGTGTTCTATCCAAAAAATTGTGTGGGAATAAACCGTGATTATAAATTTTAATTGGTAGAAATAAAAAACCAAAATTTGGGTTTAAAGTACTTGTGATTAGTTGTTGCAAGTCTGGAATCAAATTGCTTGTTGGACAAATTTGATTAGACAAATGTTGTCCGATGGTTATGATTTTTTCCAAAATTATATTAGACATTATAAGCTTTAATTTGATATATAATATTTTGTATTTGGGTCAGTACTTTATGAGATGTTAATTGTTAAAGTTTGAGGGTTGAAACTGGACTAGATTTTGGAATAGTGTGGCAATTCATGGAGTTTTGTATTTATGTGGTTACAAGTAGCAGTGGTTCATATTTTTCCTTTATTGAAGACATAGAGAGCTTCAAACAAGACCACCCACCCTATTTGGAATTTTCTGGATTAAGTTACGATTTTTGGAAGTTGAGCCAAAAATAGAGGATTTCTTGGCCACGACTAGAGGATTTCTTAGGCGCGGCCAAGACCCCTATTTCAGCACTCCATATTTCTGAAAGATGTTGATTGTTTAAGGGTTTCCCAACCCCATAGGCATTTGTTTGAGCTTCCAATGGCTACCCAAGTGAGTCAAATGATAACCAACAAGTTCAAAACAAAGGATAAACAAAGGGATAGGTCAAGAATAACTTAGTTTACATTATGCCAAAAGTATTAGACTAAGTAATGACACACCAATCATAAATTCTAATTATAAGACTTGATAGCTATGCAAGATGTAAGACCTACCCGATTGTGGAGAAACAATTGGATACCCCTTAAGAAAGGCATCCAGGTAGTAACTCTTTCTTTCATATGTTATGAGATATGTTACATGTTTGTGGCATCATCATGAGCATTTGAAGCATTCACAATTTACGAGGTGGTCACCCAAGACCTATTGCAAGGGTGGACACCTGGGCCATGAAATTACTGTTATGCACGAGTGGAATCCCAGGGCATGTTGCGTAGGTGAACACTCAAGGCCAAGTGATTTATACACCCAGCGCTATGGTAATGTGATGTGCTACATGATGTGTTTTAACTACTGATTACTATTTTTGTGTCATATGATGACTGTGTGGCATGTTCTATGTGCTTTTATATATGTGATTGAATGCCAATTACTTCTGCATCTCACCCTTTCCAATAACTAACCTACATAAAGGCAAGCTGCTTGAAGGGCAAGAAGGTAGTCGCAGATGAGTAGAACAAGTCTGAAAGAGTTTAAAGTCCATTGGTTTTTTGTTTTGGGTTGTATTTGATGTAAATGATATATTACAACATTAGTATTAGCTATAGTAGTAGTAGCGATTTTAAAAGTTGGACGCTAGTAATTATATATGATAATTAAGTTGAAATTAGGCAGACATATATGTAGGGCCTATTAGTATGCACGCAAGAATGTGGGTTTGTGGATTTCCATAGAGAATGCTCTGGTAAATACTCTGAAATTAATAAATTAAACTACAATTAGATGGGATGTAATGAAAATACAAACCAGTTGAGGTCAAAATGAAAATGTTTTGAAAATTTTTAGAAAACCTACTCAAGTATAGGATCGAACCTTGTCTTGGAGTCGGAATTGCTATGGTTTATAATGATTTCCAGTCTCTGGTTTGAAGTCTTTAACTGTTTAAACCCATCTAAATGCTTTCAAAACTATGTTGTTTCAGATTTAGCCATTGGAATTAAGGAAAAGGTTTCATCATTGCCTATACCATGAGTTTGATTGAATCCTTTTGCAACCAGTTATGCCTTGAAGACATTTACATTGACATCTGTGTTAGTTTTCTCCTTGAAAACCCATTTGCAGCCGATGGTTTTTACACCTTAAGGTGGATCGACTAAGGTCTATATCTGATTGTCGTACATAGATTGCATTTCAGACTTTATGGCGTTTAGCCATTTCTTGGAGTTTGGTCCCACTATGGCTTCTCAACAGGTGGTTGGCATTTTGCTCAATGAGCAATACAACACGACTTTCAGTAATCCAAAATCCATATCTCTAAGGCTAATGCCGTTTCTTATCAAATGTGAGAACCACATGCAGTATCTAATACCCATATAGAGTAAGTAGAAAGATAAATGTCTATAATATAAATACCTAAAGAGATACCCCCATTATCCTTCTTGATCTTTTTTAGATCTTCAAGGTACAGTTTGTAATTCCTCTTCCAATGACCGGGTTCATTGTAGAAGAAACATACTCCTTCTTTTTGAGGCTTTGCCTTCTTAGGTGTAGGCTTAGTTTTGGGCTTGTTTGACCCTTTGGTCTTATCACCTTAGCCATTGCCCTTCCCCTTGCACTTTCCTTTCTTTTTCATACCCTTTCTTTTTCTAAATAATGTTGGGTTTTTTCTTAATGCTTTGCTTAGCAGTTTTTAGCATCCCATGTAGTTCATAAATTGATTTTGCCATGTTGTTCATGTTGTAGTTCATGACATACTTGTTATAATGTTCTGAGAGTGAGTTCAAGATCAAATTTATAGGTAACTCCTAGCTCATAGGAAATCCAAGCCTCTCAAGGGGATCAATGTAGCCTTTCATATTTAACACGTCACAACTAACTGATGTTCCTTCAGCCATCTTACAAGAATGTAAGGCCTTTGTGGTCTCATACCTTTCTTGCCTTTCCTGTTGACAGAATAGTTCCTTGAGATGTACAATCATCTCATAGACCTCAATAAGTTCCAGTTCCATATCCGTTTTGAGCTCTGGAACTATGGTGTCAAGCATCAAGCAACCTATATCCACAGACACTTCGTTATTCTTCATGTAAGCATCTTTTTAATCTCTTGAAGCATTGGCTGTAGGATCCTCAAGAATGGGTTGATCTAGGACATATGCTTTTCTTTCCTTCTTGTGAACAATTCTCAAGTTCCTGAACCAATCAAGAAAGTTTGTCATATTGAGTTTGTCCTTCTCAAGGATTGATCACAATAATAGTGTAGCATTATTACTAGTTGACGTGATTCTACAATAAAAAATGCAAAGTTGGTTAGTAATCTCCCACCAAAATTAACAACCCTTAATGTAACAATTAGTGGGCTAAGATCCATATTTTGCTTAAATTTAAGTTCACTTTGATAGGACACTTAAATCAAGTTATTTAGGTAGGTAACCTCTTTACCAATTATATCACATGTAACTCTTAGATCTTTATGGGATTCGATCATCATATGATCCGGCATGTTTAAACCCAGCTAATGCCTTGAGATCCCAAACCATTTTGTTAATCTCAATTAAGTCAAAACAATAATGAATTTTTGTGAGTAGCACCATTAGTCATGCTTGTCTCACCAAGATAACTCTAATGGATCCACTTTGTTGTAACCTACAATTGATTGATCTAGGTTTTGATAAGTATTCATTAATTGATGACATTATGACTTAAGATTTCATTTGGAGGGCTTAATTAATTATTTTGTTTATATGAATACATTTATCACGGTTGTATCTCATACAAATATACATATATATGTAAAATATGCATGTAATGATCTAATCACAAGAGACATAATTTAAATATGACACAATATGGCTTACCTAACCTAAATCCTCTTAAGCCAGTGAGAGGACCTCTCTAGTAAGAAAAGAAAATACATTGAGAACCCTCATTTAAACATACGAGGGGAGTGAGATGAGAAGAGAATTTACATCCAGACTATATAGAGGAAGGCACGACACGTAGGCCGTATCTAAAAAAGTTACAACCCTTGTAAAACTGGAGCCATATTGTTCACCATACCTAAACAAATTTAGAAAGTAAAACCATAACAAATAACAATTCATATAATATGAACAACAATAAATGTTAGCCACGGTGGTCCCGCTAGCCGGTTAGCAATATTTTTTTTTTTGGTCTTGGCCCAAAACAGTTTCAGGCTAAAAAAATTTCTAGTTTAAAACAATTGGCTATTTCAGCCCAGTTCAAAACAAATGAGCTTAGTTCACAAACCTGACCCGAACCCAACCCACAAAGACCCGACTCTCTTGCCATGACCACAATCTCAGGTGATGGTTTCAGGAAATCAGAAAGTTTGGAACAACGATTTTTAATAGCAATGATCATGGGAAAACAAGCCTAAGTAGGATTTAAGTGAAAATTTTGCATAATCTAATACAAAATGCAAGATTCTATTGAAATAAAAAATATCTCCATTAAAGGCGACAAAACCTGGGAATGTTAGCAACCATTGTTCAAGAAATTAATAACCATCAATTGCAAACCCTTTTATGAAGAAACACGATCCTTTGCAGCAGGCTTTCTTACAGTCAAATCCAAAGAAATAACGAAAATGAAAACAAATTATACTGTAGAGTAGTAATCTAAACGAAAATATATGCTTCATGGACCCTTCAAAAATCATATGCAACTTATATATCACAAATATAAGCACATAATAAGAACTCAAACACAACTTAAATGCACAATTGACCTAGCTCTAGTACCACTGTTGTGATTGGTAGGCACAGTGGAAAATCAAAATTCAAAAGTTTTCTAATTCTTACAATAGATCTATCAACGACATTTAAATCAAGCAGTAGAGAAACATACCTTTCTTATATATTCAGTCTTTCTTTTTGATATCAAAGAGCTAACAACTTAGATCAGCTCCCTCAACTGGTATCCACACGAATAAGAAACTAACACGAACAGCGTGCTGGCGCCACCAATATCCCATCTCTAGAGTTGTCTTTTCTCACGGCTCTCTATCTATCTTTTCATCACTAGTAGAAAACCTTAAACTTGTCAAGGCTTTCTATTTTATGATGGATATTATATTTTTAAAATAAATCTTAATTAATTTTGAAATCCATATCATATCAATTAACACTTAATTGTCTTTTGATAAGCAAATTAAATAAATATGGTTTAATTAAATCTATCCAACAGTTTTAATTTAACCTATTTATTTAATCTAAATAAAGAACCAATGAAAATAGATTTAATTTATCTTCATAAAATAAATATGAGATATTATATCTTTATCATGCTAGTTATTAAATTAATTTATTAGATAAAACTAAATTTAAAACTAACACAATATAATAATTTTATCATATAATATATATATGCATGTGTGTATTTTGAAAATACATATATGTATATATAATATTATTAATTTCCTTTTCAAATATATATATTCATCCACCTTAAATTAACCATTACATTCATTAAATCTAGACATATCTTAGATTCAATGAATCTAGACATTATAGCTCGTGTTGGGCTATATTTGTGTGTGACCCTATAGGCCCATATGAAGTTGGTAGTAGGCCACTATACTAACCCATAAGTCATAAGTGGCCTCTAGTAAGACATTGCGACTATCTAATTCATGTGAGGATTGATAAACTGATGCAACTTGTCATACAACCATATCACGTCCCTTTTATCACACGATATTTTCGCTGAGGATGAGGCATGAAGAATGTCATCCTCCTATTCCTGACTATTACTTTCTCGATCCCAAAGTAGTCTGACTATAGAAAGGGAAACTTCTTTTCATCGTAGTATGGCCATATATTTCTCAGACTCACTTTATCGAGGGGCCTAGTAATATCTCTCTGCAAATATGAGGGACAAATTCTATCTTAACCATTTACAATCCTCTACATGAAAACCACCAAGCCTGAACATAGCTTTTATCATCACCCGGTCAAAGGTCACTTTTGACTACGTCAAAGTTGAGTGACTCTCATGTAGGAATCCATGATTATCTATGGTCAAAAGGGCATAGTGATATGGTTATACATGAGACAAGCTTATGACTTGATATATACAGCTTTCTCATAGTGGGTCGGTTCTGCACCTTGTACTCCTACAAGTGCTTAGGACTTTGATTCATATCTCCATACCTCTTCAAAGTTATACTAGTCTTATTTCATCTATACTATCATATAGATGATCGACCACGAACATTTAGGACAATCATTTTGATTTATCCAAGGATAGTTGTCATAGTGAACATGCAAATAATATTAGACCAAAATGGAGAAATTCAATGAATAACAATGTTCAAAGTACAATGATTGGCCCCAAGGGCATAATTTCCAATAGAAGCATCCCACCCTAAATGATCAATCCAAGAAAAAGTCAGTCTCATAGAACAAGCCTGCAAGTCAATTTGTTTGGAAGTCCCTCCAAGAGTTCACTTACAATTTTTTTGCTTCGAACCAATTTCTAATGATCAAATTTGAGAGAGAGGTCTTTGACGTACCAAACTAATAGGAAGCTGTAGGCCAAGAGCTTATTTTTGAGGTTTTGAATAAGGAGATGGCAAGTACAAGCTCTATTAACTTCTTTATGAGGTATTTCTTCAACTATGACAAAAAAGTAAGATGGTTAGAGCTTTGATCATGTAATATCCTAAATTTTGAGCTTATAGGCTTGAGAATAAGCCTAAGTCTAGAAGCCTACTAAGCCCAGTTTGGTAACAGTCTCAAAGATAAAATGTGTTTTATAAGACTATATAATTTAGCTCTCTAGGTTAAGAAAGAGTCTCTAGATTACATAAGGAATAGTATGTAGGTTGAGAAAGAGTCTCTAGTCGGATAAAAGTTGCTAGTATATGGGCACTTTGGCTTACTTGGCACTATTTTGGTGGCACCCAGATGCTTGTGTAGCGTTATTTGAGTCCCACATGTATAAAGAAACTTTTGATTTAGTGCAATAAGAAGTGGATATTTATGTGTGTGTGCTCGGATGAAAGTTATTAGTATTTATATACACTCGGTGTGCCATAAGACACACAGGTTCACATGTGGCAATTTTGTAGGCGTGTGACATCCTTCGATTCCATACAAAAAACATAGACATATACGACTAATTAGTAGGATAAAATATGTTGGTGTAGGTGCGGACATGGCATTTTCAAGGTAAGTGCATGTACCTTGCGTTTTTGGAGAGACACTAGCTTGGTGTTAGATATCTGGGACTTTAGGGGTAGCTGTTGACATTTCATGGTCTATAGGGAATATGGCAACCTCCAAGTAGTCTCCAAGACATGGGGTAGCAATCAGGGACAAAGTGACACATGTCGCAAAAAGGAGCGGCCCTGTATCAAAAAGTAGCTTTATTAAAGTAGGTTTATTAAAGTAGCTTTTTTACTTTTACCTTTGTTTAGCCAATTAGACGTTGCCATCCACCATTAGACATCTGATAGAGGTAGAAAAGCCAATGTAATCCAATGGTCTCCAGTTCGTCTACATACCTGATTTTACCGATTTCGGTACCGAAAACTAGATGAATCCCCCTCCCTTGACCAATGAATTCACACCATTATGTGAGAGGGGAAGGAAATATTGATGTCAAGAGGTGCATCAGGTAACCTGTAGTGTAAAGACAGAGTATCCAGTACATAGAATTACTGGTTACCCGATAATTTCAAAAAAGGAGCATCTAGACCTAACTTTTTGTGACATGTGGTATAATTTATAAAAACATTTTAGACCTCTCTCCCCCCTAAAAGTCATACAACCTGCCAAAATATCAAGGAAAAAATTAAGATAAAAAGAAAGAAGAGAGAAGTTCTTCTTGTTCTTGGCCTTTATAAAGAAGGAAGCAAAGTTTTGTATCAAATAGTCAAAAAGTCAAAGTTTCATTCAAATTTCCCAACTTGGAAAAAATTGACCAATGGCTAGACAAAGGTAGCAACTTGGTCAACATTTCTACCTCATTTTGAGCATTAAAATTTGGTCAAGTAAGAAGAGTAAAGAAAGAGAAAAATTCAACTCAACTTAACCCAACTTTGCTCGGTCAAATTAGCACCAACTTTTTTACCAATGAGAATAATTATTGATCACACATTTTTCTCTATTTCCTTTCACCAATTTTTGGCTAGTATAATAAGATAAGGGAAGGGAAAAATAAAAAAAATCTCACTACTCTTTCTCACTTGCAAAAGTTGGCCAAAACCTTAAGGAAAGAGAAAAGGAAGAACAAAGTTAAAGTAAGAGCTTTTCCTTGGATTTTGGCCTTGTAAATCACTTATATGGCTCAAATACTCTTCAAAAACATTGTTCCCTTTTATTAAAGCTTCATTTTTATTTTTGTATAATTTCAAGGGGAGGAGTTTTGTGTCACCTGGCAAGAGCCAAAGTTGGAGAACCAAAGAAAGAGCTTAGGAAAGTGAAGGAGGTAAGTAAGAGCTTCATTTTGAGTTACGGATTGTGTTAATTGGTTAAGGATTTTGTTAATTGAATTTCTACTCTATTTTTATGATAAGCTAGGGTTTTGAAGTTTCATGGTGTTTTGATTGTATAAATGGTATCTTGTAGTGCTTACTAAACATATGAAACTAGCTAAGGCTTAAATTGGAAGTTTGGTAATTGTTAGATTGTATATCTAAATTCTGCCAAAATAGGACATATAGAAGGAGTTGGAATTTGATAAATTTGATATTGCCGTTGGATTATACACAAAAACTTATGTAGGAATGCCCCTGGTTATGAATTATGGATCATTGGAACACAATTTTGTAAAATTGCACTTTTGCTGCCAATTAGGGTTTCCTGGTGGCAGTTTGTTTGCATTGTGTTTTTGAGTAACTGAAAAATGTCTAATGATCATGAGCTTTTCTAGAATAAAATTACGCTAATCAAACTTTAATTTGATAGGTTATTTATGCCATTTAGATCTATACACTAAGAGTTATGTATTTTTGAAGTTAGTCAAGTAAAACTACATGTTTCTATGACAGTATTCAATGAATGGTAATCATGGAATGTTGTGTGTCTATTTGGCTATGATAAGTAGTTTTCCATGAAACTAGACTTAGTAAGGGTCACATAACCATTGAAATCACTGTAATTGGACATTTGTACAAAAAGATATGAATCTTCAAAGTTGGTTAAAAAATAAATGTGCAAAATAAAAAGGTAATGGCACAATGTAATTGTTACCTTGAATTCCAAGGGTTAAATTAATTACTTTCTGATAGTTTGACCATATTGACTCTTCTTTTGACTTAGTGTATTAGCCCTAATAAGAACCAACTTGAGTGTTTGAATTATGAAAGAATTGGACTAAGTAATAACTCGTCATCCATAAATTATAATTATAGGATTCGATATCTGCCCTGAGCACTAAAACCAGGACAAGTATGAGACTGGAAAGGCTAAGGTACTAACATTTCCCTCCTATTCTATGTATCCTATTTAATGCATATTATTGCCATTATGAATACTTGAACTGTGAACATGAATTGGGTAGAATTGCTCGTTAAGCATTCAGATGTGAAAGGCTTTAGGCCAGTAGAACACCTATCACTATAGAAAGGGATTGTGAGTCCTTGAATAGAATTGTTTGCTACATAATCTTATCTCTGAATGTTGAACCGTCTGGTATGTGTGGTTGATATGGCATGTTTTCCTATATGCATTTTATATGAGAGTTAACTGTTACTACTGGGATTCTTTTAAATCTCACCCTTTTCTGATAACTGATCTGTATCGCGGTAAGTAGCTCACACGGAAGAAGATAGCTACGGACAAGTAGAATTGAGGACTTAAAGTTTATTTTCTATTGGTTATATGGTTATTAAGGATCTATATATAATATGTATAAGTACATTGTAACAGTAAGACTAGTACTCGTAGTGTAGCCCATCCGTTAGCTCTAAACTCAAACACTAGTACATAAACACAATGAATGAATAGAATAGGGTAACCATACAATATGGACCCTTTAGTTAATGAACTTAACTAAAATATCAGCTAAGAACTTCGGTAAGCACCTAATATAACAAATATAAATAGAACTAAATAAGTCAAACTGATTTGAAAAATGAAAAAGACACCACAACGAATATGTTTTGAAATTTTTTTGAAAACTCACTTAAATATAGGATTGAACACTATATTAAAGTCAGGATCCCAAATGTGTTGAAAACAATTTCTAGCCTCTGATTTGACTTTATTACATGTTTTGAACTGCTTTTAATGCTCTGAAGTTATGGTGTTACACTTCTCTCTACTGCTATTGTCCTCCACTATTTTTGGTTCAATTTACTTAGATTTTTTGACGTCTATAGGCATGATCAAGTATCTTAATTATTCTTAGTTAGATTCATGGTTGAAAATTTTTTGATTGAGTGAATTGCCATAAACTTTAAGTACTGTAAATGATGCATGGTTTAATTTTGTTGAGCTTGTTAGGGAACAAAAAGCTTAGTTGAGTTGTTTAGTTTGATTCGGTTGAGTAAATTAACTTGAATGCCTTGAATTTTTGTAATGGTAATTACAATTTACAATTGGAAGTTAATTATTCTTCTCTGAGTTAGATTTATTTTGTTGAATGGTGTTGCTCATTTAATTGCTTCGGTAGAATGAATTAAATGAGTATTGTAAGTATGGATCTAGTAGTAGCTTAGGTCCATTCTTTTGACTCATATCATTAAATTCTTATAATTAGCAAGTAAGGAAGACTAAATCTCAACTCAAGGGAATCCCATTTCATCATTACATTAGTTTATTGATTTTTTCTTATTGTTATTGTTAATTTTGATTCCGTTTACTTCTTTATGTTGAAAACCAAAAAATACCAAAATAGTGAATTAGATTAGATTATTTCATTTGCCTTAGAAAAAATTTTCAAAATGATTTCTCGCAATTTTAAAGTGTTTATCACTTAACTATTTAGGAACATGAAAAGTAATCTCCTTACAAGAATGACTTAGGTTGAGCACTACGCTACATTTACGAACCTAGTTTTTTTTTGGGAACTCACATGACGTGGGTTTATCAACCATTATATAGGAAGGATCTTGAACCCTATCCTGGCTTAAGATATCATCATTGAATGAAGTGACAATTTCCAAGCATAGAGCCACTTTGACCCCTCAGAGAATCCATTATTCGACAGGGAGATCTAGAGTTGAACATTAGATAGTATGGACCTTGAATCTTATCTTGGTCTAAGATCTCATTGCTGATTACTGCAGTGTGATGGCTTCCAAGCATAAGAGCTCTTTGACCTCATTAAAGAATTCATTTTTCCACAAAAGAGGTTTAGAGTTGACCATTAGGTGGGAAGGGCCTTAAATCCCCTCCTAGCCTAAGGCATGATTATTGGCCCATCTTCTATATAACTTCCAAGAAAGAGACTGATTTGAACTTGATTTATTTGCCATAAAACCCCATTCGAAGCCTTCACAAACATTGGATAACTCACTGACCCATTATGGAGAAAAAATAGAGAAGAGAAAGTAGAGTGTATTTTAAATCTAATTATCATACATGCAACATGGGTGATTATATGTGCTTTCAATTTTTGATATGGGTTATAGAAATTGAGAAAAAGAAGTCCACCCCTGCAAGAGTCCATTACCTCAAAGGGAGAATGAAGTGTCTATTAACTTGTGAATAGCCCAGCCTATCATAGGCTTAGAGTTTTGAAAATGATTATTATGTCCAAGGCCCATATCAAACAAAGCTAAATGTCAATGATGAAACTTAAAAGAGTTATGACATGTACTCCAAGTTTTGATATGGGTGATAGACATTGAGAAAAATAACTTCATCTCTTTAAGAGACCTATTCTCTTATAAGGAGGATGAAGTGCCCATTAATCTACAAACAGCCCAGACTAACATGCTACTAAGGGTTTTTTAAAAAATTATTATTATGTTCAAGGCCCTAATCAAATGAATGGGATTACCTATGCGTGATGTAATGATGCCATATAAACCTTAAAAGGGTTCTCTCTTATTTAGATATTATCTAATATGATGGATTTGATTAGATCATGGTCTTTTAGAGTCATAGCTCCTTAAACTCGGGTTAGTTATCTAATGCATACACCATCCTTGTGATATATCTTTATGTGGAGTGATACTAGATACATACTGAGGTGAAGCGATAATTAGCCGCTTGATCCTAGGGGGTTCATTGATTATGCATGAATGACAATAAAGATTATCAACAATAGATAAATATATGCCCTCCAATGCCCTACTTTAGGAATAACCCTAGGTTGGGGCTATTTAACCTAAGAAAGGTAGGTACTAATTAATTGCGTAGGTTAATAATTTCCACTAATATCTGGAACATTTTCAAGGTAGTTCTAATTCTCGTAGATAAAGGTCTACTAATTGCCCCTATCATAAAGATAAAGGCTCCATCTGATAAAATTGACCTTCAAGGGGTTCTAAAAACCTAATAGGGATCAATATCACCAAAGAAGTTACCACTAGGATGAAATCTTCACAGTGACCACAGGGGGCTCTAACACTACTACAGACAGGGCTTTTAACATCCATTTTTTTGCCCTTTTAACGTCAAAAAATAAGGGTATATCTATGTGATTGACGTAGTTAAACATGGCAATAACATCCATAAATAAAGGGACATCTAAACCCTTTAGACAACACTTTAGACGTCCCTACTTTAGAAAAGGAATGTCTAAAGTGCATTTGCAGAGACTTTAGATGTCCCTTTTCTAAATAGGGACGTCTAAAGTCTTGACTTTAGACGTCTCTTTTGTGAAATAGGGATATCTAAAGTGTCGTGTAAAACCTTTAGAGGTCTGTTTTTCTTTATAGACGTTAAAAGGTTTTATTTTTTAAAAAAAATTGATTATTTATATTCTTTATTACCTAGCTAATTAAAGCATTGACCTTTAACTTCAATTTTTGGGTTTTCAATCCAACCCTTCTAAAATTATGTCCACAACCTATTCCCACACAATTTTGTGTGTTTCATCCATTTCTAACTTCAAAATCATCAAAATCATATTATTTCCTTAGGTTGTGTATCTAGCCAAAATTCAACCATAGGCCACACAAAGTAATTTTTCAACTTTAAGCCATAAATCTTACGCTACATCATTTCTTCAATACTTTACTCTATTAATTCTCATTTTCATGTTCATAAACTCAATAACTCCCGAATATTACCTTTTGCCAAAATCAGGGCAGCATGTCAACCTTATCAAAACCAAACCAAACTTCAAGATGTTTGTCTTAAATTAAAGCTTATACGTACCTTACATGATTTCATAACCGGTTCTTGATTTCGGTAGCACCTGTCCCGAGTAGATAACACTAAACACCTCTAATCAGAAATCCAAAACTATAGAAATATTTCCCTCACTGAGAAGAACAATATTAGAGAAGTCTCTGATGGCTAAAAACAAGATTTTGGAGGTAAAATCGGCTCGAGAGCTCAAGAACACTAAGTTATTTTCTACCTTCTCTCCTATTTCAATTTCTCATGATTTTCTCAATTGTTCTCCTTTTCTATTGGCTGCACATAATTAATAGGCCTTAGAGACAGATTGGATTGGCCTTATGACGTGTCATGAGTACTAAAATATCCCAGGGTGCCCAGTGCTCCTGTTCCCTACATTGTCAACCTAACTATTGGGAAATTCACCCGACAAGCCTGAGGAATGTCAGGGGAATTTCATGTGTCAAAATATATTCCCTCTCCACCCTTTTTATCCCTTGGCATCCCAGGCCTTAAGGGAGAGGAATTTTGATGATTTCATCTATCTTCCGTGTTCGGTGTCGGGGTAAGTCGGGTACATAACCAGATAGGAGACCAGTGAACTTCCCCATACCATTGTGCTAGGTGGCATCCAATTAGAGTCCTACCACAAAAGTCAAAAAGTGATTTTATGGGTTCATGGCTTTAATTGTGCCATGTGTCCCTTATGTGGGTCCCAATCTCTTTCTCTCTCTTGGTCATCCACTTTATCAAGGGAAGGGAAGAGTATGATGAATTCCCTTGACCACTGGGTCTAGGTGGCACTTTATGATTAGTCAACTAACCAAAATGTCAAAAATTGGCCTTAGTAAAGCTACTTTATCCTTAATTATTGTGTTTACTTTATTAATGCTACTTTATGCGGAGTCATTCGGTTTTGCACCACATGTCGTTGTGGCCTCAAAATCTTGCCAAGTGTCCATGTAAACCCTTGATAGTACAACATGGCCTCTAACTCTAGGAATTGCCGAATATCTGCTTGTAGGCCTACATGGGACCATAAGCTCTAAGGAATTACTAAGCTTCGGCTTATGGGCCCCAAATGGTACCACAAGCCAGTACACCGTAAGAAGGCTTTAAGTATGCTAAAGTGCCTATGAATCAGCATACTTTATCCAACTACTTATGGGCCCTGAGCCTCAGGTAATCTAGAAACCCATTCTTTACCCAGATATACTCCCTAACAATCATCTCATCTGCCAAATATTTTTAGGACTCTTGCTAAACTCAGGCTTGGTAGTCTGCTTGATTCAGACTTATTTTCATGCTTCTAGGCCTAAAATTCAGGATATTACAATTCTTGGCCCTATTCAATAAATTTCGTCTACAAAATTTTGAATATATATGCCTCGGGAAATCATTCTTGACACTCAGCCTATCCCTTTCATATACATGCTCACTAAGCACACAACATTATCTTCATATTCTCAATAAAGTTCTTAGATAGTATTTAGCAATGATCATGCATTATTTGATTCATTCGGCACACAGTATATAGTATTGTAATGTAAGACCGACTGGTACATTCCCACGGTGCTTGGTTTCATAGGGCTTACAGCCTCTTCGGGATGCTACCCAGTACATTCAGCCTTACAGCTCATTTTGTTCCAATAATACTGGACATTTTGGTCTTATAGTCTACGGAATCACCCCATGCCACAAGTACCATAGGACTTACTGCCAACAGCTACAACCTAGTACCGTTTGAATACTCTGTCAGCCTAAAGACATACTGGTCCATTAGGCCTTAGGGCTTCTTATACAATTCTGGATACATAACAATTTGCCGGCCTCAGGACATATGAGCCCATAAGGTCTTTTGGCCTTAGGACATATAGTCCTCAGGACATATAGCCCATTATGTTTGCTGGATACATATCGAAACTAACTACCTTAGGACACATAACTCTCTAGGTATTCTAAATTCATTCTAGGCTCTACTTCTTGCCACTTAAGCTACTCGTATACTTATGTTGTATTTCCGAATAATGCAAATACACCATCCATTCTTAAGCATTCACATTCATTCACAGGACCTAACCAGTCCAATTCAAGATTCAT
The DNA here is from genome assembly GCA_963855925.1 of Inga laurina. Taxonomy (NCBI): domain Eukaryota; kingdom Viridiplantae; phylum Streptophyta; class Magnoliopsida; order Fabales; family Fabaceae; genus Inga; species Inga laurina. Next base: position 48,262,422 of record OY979703.1, read on the forward strand.
ATTCATTCACAAGACCTAACCGCTCAAGTTACATACAGATGGCATATTTATTTTCATATCATACATGTCTGATTACATGTTACTATTGAGATTCTTTGAATCTCACCTTTTTGATAAACATTTAAAGTTTTTAGCTTAAGTTAACGGCTCAAAGGGCAGTATCGTAATTACCGAAAAAGGAAGGTTTTAGACCTATACAAGAAGATACATTGGTTATCTGAAGGCCTTTATTTTTTGAAGTTCTGTAAACATTATATACATTCCTATTGGGAAATTCGTGTAATATAATCAAGCACATTGTATTAATAATATCAGTATTTTTATGCTATACCTGTGTACCCACTGAATTGCACGCTAATACTCAAAAAACATGAAAATAAGATAAGGGTCTAACATTTTGTCTATCTTGTACTTCTCATAATTCATCTTGTAGTCCATGTATTATGGCCTACTGCTTAGTCAGTATGCCTAATACCTATTGAATCAGATTGGGTCTCTCATTGTCATTCAGTCCTACCCTTCTCTCTCCTCATAATTCAACTATTTCTTCCTTTAACAATTAAAGAAAGATTAAGGGTAAATTATCAAATTTAAATACCAACTCCAAAATAGGGATATACATATATTCACATAGTCATAATACACGGGAAGTAACGGTAATTTAAAATATCAGTTCAGGGAAAGCTTGCAACATTATAGACCCTCCTTACATATGATCTTTTACATATTCACTCATATGGTCAACAAAAGCGAGTTGTCTGAAGGGACCATGCTCCATAATTTCATTCTTCTTCCTAGTCCAGAAGGCAACATCAGAGAAAAACCATAGAGTGGTACAGATCTAGATGTCATCGAGCATCGACAACTTATATATGTCTTTATCCCAGTACAACTTATCTACCTTATCCAGAAAATCTACATGTTGAGCTCGCATGGAAGCTTAGTTTCTACTAGGCCTCCGATATAGTTCTTTAATATATTCCCATATTAAAGGATGGGCTTCTAAATCAAATTAAAGTTAGATTGTCTGGAGTTAGCAGCAGATTCTAAATCCTATGTTACTTCTTCCACCTTTAGGTTATTATTATCATCAATAGAACGCTCATTACTTGGACTAGGCCCCAAAGTTATCAAAACTAGGCTCAAACCCTCTTCCTCAAAGTAAGCATCATCCTTGCTCTACCTCTTCCTCAGTATGTAATGGTACACCTTCCTTTTGGAGGTTGGTTGACTGATAGGGGTGATCTACTTCTTCAGTCTCTGTAACGCTCATGGCTTGCAATCGCAGAATTATTAGCATAATATCAGTATATTATTCACATAAGCAAAGAATACTAGCCTAACTAATGCCAAAATATTTGCTCTGATACCAAAAAGTGTAAATTACCTTTTAACGTGATATTATAATTCATTATGTATTCTTAATTTCATTTTTTAGTATAATTCTGATATTGCGATTATACGTTCTGATGCTACTAATACCACAACTTGAGTATTGTTGGCCATACCATGTACACTGATACCACTACTATGTGTACTAATATCATTACCATGTGCACTGATAACACCAAATTCCTATATGTACTGATACCACCATATACTAATATTACCACTATGTCTATGTATATTTATTTTTATATACATCTCATGTAGCCACTCAGTCTACTAAAATATCTAGGTCTAACAAAAATATGTATATATAGATAACCAACAAGACATTTAAACTCTTCTCCTTCTCCTCCACCTTTCCGAGATTACTATTTTGTCCTTTATGCCACTTGCTTCAGTTGTACATTAGTTATTGGAAAGGGGTGAAATTGTGAGATTTACTAGAATCTCAATAGTAACAAGCAATCAATCACATAATATGCATGTTCGCAAGGTATGCTAAAACAAACCATCAAGTTATCAATTAATAGCATAAATAGCATTTAGGAACCTGCATATAGTATAAACATAAACACAGGACCTACTGGTCTAATACCACAGTGCTTTGTTTCTTAGGTCTTACGGCCCAAAACCTTTACATCATACAAATTGCTCATCAGGACTTATTGCCATCACAGTCTTACAGCCTAGGGCTATTACCCCCATGTAAACTTGCATATCGGGTCTCATTGCCTCAGGCATCCACCCGTCACCATCTAAATGATATGCCAGCCTAAGCACACACTGGTCTAATAGGTCTTAGGGCCTCAAAACATAGCAATGGTAAAAGCATACATGTAGAACAAGGCATAATATATAAGAAAAAGAGTTACTACTTGGTAACCTTTCTAGTAATTTCTCTTTCTTACTCAACTTCTTATTCGAGCTTGGGCAATCATCAAATCTAGAATAAATGTCAAATCCTATAATGTACGTAGATGGGTAATTACTTGATCAAATAGCATTGGCATAATGACAATTATGTTACTCTTGACCCATCCCTATCTTTATCCTTTATTCAATTTTGTTGGTTATCTTTAGTACTTTTGTGTTATGTCAACTAAGTACCCAATCTAAGACATACTACACATTTTCCTCCCTTGTAAAGTGGACATCTAATCTGGTCACATTAGATCCTAAATCATACCTCTAAACCACATGATTTCACTAACCACAATTCCCTCCAAATGGTACCAAATCTGCAGGTTAAACCTAATATGCTAGATTCATCAAAAAATTTTGAAAATCCATAACTGAATCTATCAAACTCTAATTGATATGGTTCAAGTTCCTAGATGAAACTCTTTAAGTCCTCTATAAAGGAAAAGTTTCATTCAGTGCCATTTACAAGGGTAAAAATCTAAGGATCCAAGACCAACCTTACTGCCATAGAATGTAATCTAGTGTTGGCACTTTGATGTCAACAAATTATAACTTACAAACTACATGTCCAAAAAACATTTTTTATATATCAATTTAAAGCTTAAAATGTCTACTAATGCTCTATAAAATTTCATAATTATTGGGCAAGGTTTGACTCTTTAAAACATAACCCAAAGCAATCTGATTCCAAAAAATGAATCTGGCAACAACAAATATCCTTAAATCTTCAAGTTCCAAATTTAGGATTCTCTATCTAATCATCCAAAACTCCCTACTACCCTGTATTGACCGAAACTAAACACAGGGAAGCATCAAATGATTTTACACTATTATCTGCAAAACTTGTCAAATTCCATTCCTTCTGTAATATCCCTAATTTTGAGTCTAGAAGCTTGAGATTAATACTGAGTCAAGTGGACTGCTAAGCCCCAGGTTGCTTGAGTCCCAATAATGTCCAAGAGCCATAATGAATTTTAGAGACTAATTTTGAATTAAAGTATGGTATTTAGATCCAATTAGTTAAAGGAAAGTACTCAATTCCTTTATCTAAAGTCAAATATGATAGCTAACTTGGATCCAAAGAGAGAGGGAATGACATATTGGAAGAAAAAAGAAAGAAAAATAGAAATAAAGAAGATAACTAATGTCAACCTAATTAATATTGCCATAATTAAGGGCAAAAGAGATAATTGCCACTTAATCTTAGGGTTAAAATTGGAAACCAAGAAGAAGGGCTAGGATTTTCTGTTGAAAAGCAAGAGCAATTATGAGGGTTGAAAAGGAAATTAATTCCCTCCCCTCATGTTGTTAAAAATGTCCAAAAGGGCAAGAGGGGAATAAAAGAGGAGTTGGTCAAAATGTCAACCAATGTTTTTCAAGAGACTTGGTCAAATTGGGTATATACACATATGAGTTATTGGTCAACATCCTTTCTCCTTTTTGATCGGGAAATTTGATCAAGGCAAGGGAGAGAGAGAATTTAAATTGAAGCAATCTTGTATGCATTAACAAGTCAAAAGAAAAGAGAAAAAGAAGCAGAAAAGAAAAGTCAACAATTGCAGCTTGGAAAACTATTAACCCATGGCAAGACAAAGTGAGGCAATTGGTCAACAATTCCTATTCTATTTGGGCAGTACATATTCATCCAAAAAGAAGAAGAGAAAAAGAAAGATAAAGCTTCATCAAAAGTGAGTTAACCATACATGGTTAATTAACTTTGAGCTTGTGCAAGAAGACACAATTGTTGCTACGTGTTATTTTTTATTCCTTTATTTCTTTTGGGTCAATTTTGGTCAAGTGTTGAAAGGCAAGGAAAGAGAAAATTTTAGATCATTTCACACTCTCTCTCACTCTCACAATTTAGTCAGAGAGCTTAAGGAAAGAGAAAAAAAATACAAGAACAAGGTAAGGCCTTTTAGCTTGTTTTCACCCTCATAATGACTTCTATGGCTCAAATACTCTCATAAACATTGTTCCTTTTGATTAGAGCTCTATTTATATTGTTTTAGAATTATCTTATAAGAGCCAAAGTTAGAGAACTAAAGAAAGAGCCCAAGAAAGAGCAAGAGGTGAACAAGAGCATGAATTTGACCTATGGATTGTATTGTTTGGTTGAGTTTTTAGGATGTGTTATTGCTGCCCTAATTTTGGTCATTGAGGGTTTGTTAGGTTTCATGAACCTTTGACCATATACATGTGATTATATGTTGTTTTGGAAGCATATAAGCTAAGGTTGGTGGTTAAATTGTGAATTGTTGAATTGTTGAGTGGAACCCTAATTTTTTGGTCTGAACATGACATAAAAAAGAATGGGAATTTGATCAATTTTATGTTACTATTGTGTTTTACATGAAAAATTGTGTGATAATAGCTCCTAGTTATAAATTATGGATTATTGCAACACAATTTGTAAAGTTACAATGTTGCTGTTCAGTTAGGGCTTCCCTGCATGGCAAATTTTTACATTGTGTTTTGAATAACTTGATGATGTCCAATGCCTATGATATTTTTCATAATGAAAGTAGACTTATCAAGGTTTAATTTGATAGGTATATAGGTCATTTAGAGATGTACACTAAGAGTTATGTATTTTTTAAGTTGGTCATATGAAAGCTGACATGTTTTTGGATAGTATCCAATAAATGGTAATTCTGGAATTCTGTTAATCCAATTGGCTAAGGGAAATATTTTTCCATAGAACTAGACTTAATAAAGGTCACATAGCCTTTTGAAACACTGCAATTGGATACTTGTACAAAATGATGTGAATTTTCAAAGTTGGTTGACAAATTCTGCCAGCTTTTGGTAAATGTGCGTAAATCAAAATGTTATGGCACATTTTAATTTCTTTCAACTCTAAGGGTATGAATTAATCCCTTAGGATAATTTGACCACTTTAAGTTATTGTTTGACATAGTAAAATGACCTTAATGATATGATTATATATCTAGGGCTATGAGAAGTCAGGAAAGAAAAGAATGAAAGAATTTCCAAGAAGGCTCAGTGGTTGGAAGAAAAGGGGACAAGAAGAAGGACTTTTTCCAAAAGGTACTAAACTTACTTATTTGCATGTGTATGATGTTTATGATGTGTATTGATTTGTAGCATTACTTTGCTTGATTATGTGAAGCATATATGAATGAATGAAGCTCTTTTTCCACTTTTGCTGTGGCCATAATTATGTTGCACGAAACATTGAGCATGCAAAATATCATCATGTAAACATGAGCCTATGTAAGGCAAGCATGTCATACACTAGCATTCATCTTACATGCATGGTTTTAATGTTTGCTACTAGGCTCCCCTGAATCTCACCCCCACCAACTATATAGGTCCATGAGCAGGACAGAGAAGAATGCTTGAAGATGAACAAGAAAGAAAGAAGACAAAGAATTGAAGACCCAAATGTATTTATATTTACTGTATGTAAAATATTTATACTTGACGTTTATGTATGAATATTCGAATTTGAATTTAGTAGTAATAGGGGTCACGAGAACTAAGAAATAGAATTAACTTGGATATGTGGCAAGTGTGATAGTTCATTAGTCATGAATAAGGATTGAACCCCAAAGTAATGAACGAATAATGCTTCCGTGTATGTAATAAAGGGGTGGGTATTGCATTTTTGGTATCAGAGCAGTGATTCTGGCTGAGTACATCTACTAGTCATACTTAAGGCAAATGAGACATCTGGTTGAGTATATAACATAGCATACAGATAGATCTAATGGCCGAGGCATATGGAACCTTGCTTATGTGATTTTCACTGATCAGGTGTACTAGGACACATATCCTTGCTAAGAAAGATGCCATGAGACATAGGCATATAACCTCATTTTGAATCCTGCATATTGAACCTATAAAGTATCCTTTCTATATATGTGCTCTGACTTAGGCCTATTAGTCTCTTTAATCTATCTCTATAGATCCTAATCCTTAGGATGTAGGTGGCTTAACCTAAGTCTTTCATCGGGAAAGACTTTCTTAACCAAGACTTGACACTTTGCAAGGTAGGAATGTCATTCCCAATGAGTAGGATATCGTCTACATAAAATACTAGAAATATAACTAGCTTCCACTAACCTTCTCATAAACACAAGGTTTATCGATGTTTTGAATGAATCCAAACTCTTTGACTACTTCATCAAAATGATGATTCTAGCTTCGGGATGCTTGTTTCAATCCATAAATGGATCTTTGAAGCTTGTACACTTTACCAGAGTCATTTGAATGTACAAAGCCTTTAGGTTTTATCATGTACATATCCTTAAGAAGATTTTGATTAAGGTTGTTTAGACATCCATTTACCATATTTCATGTCATAATATGTTGTAATGGCAAGAAGGATTCTAATTGATTTGGCCATTGCAACTGGGGAAAAGGTTTCATCACAGTTTACACCATGAGTTTGATTAAATCCTTTTGCCACTAGCCGTGCCTTAAAGACAACTACATTGCCATTGTTTTCAGTTTTCTCCTTAAAAACCTATTTGTACCCGATGGTTTTTACACCTTCAGGTGGATTGACTAAGGTCCATACTTGATCGACTAAGGTCCACAACTTCTAAGATAGTCAATGAACTCTTGGCTTAAATATTCACCACCTCGATGAGATTCAAGTGCTTTAATTGTTTTACCAAGTTGGTTTTGTACTTCATTTTGAAATATTTTAAACATTTCAAACGATTCAGATTTATGTTTCATTACATAGATATATTCATATATTCTAAAGTCATCCATAAATGTAATAAAGTACATATAACCTCCTCTGGTAACTATATTTAGTGGTCTACATACATCTGTATGTGTGAGGCCCAATAAATCAGTGGGCCTCTCACTATGCCTAGTAAAAGGTGCCTTTGCCATATTTCCTAATAAGCAAGATTCACATATATCATATGATTCAAAATTGAATGAGTTAGAAATCTATCTTAATAGAGCTTAGAAATACATTTCTCAATTATATGGCCTAGACGACAAAGCTATAGGTATGTCGGATTCCAATCATTTGACTTGATCCTTTTGGTAGTTATGTTATAGATATTTCCACTATTATGATGTTCCATGTAAGACCTTATTTCCATAATCAATCTGATGAGTTTTACGCAATAAATTTGAACTACTAATTGATATTCTTTTGTAAAGTTCTTTCAATTCACAACCTCAAGACAGTATTCAAACCTATAGTTGAATAGGTTTTTTTGAATATTTCAAAATCTAATCCAAGTACATAAACAATGTATTGTACTTGAATCTTCGATTCTCCTTTGTATTTCCCCATTGCACATCTTTATGCATTCTTCTTCTGAGCTTACCTACCTATATAGTTGATGAGGGAGAGTGAGATTCAAGAGTGTTGTAGCAAATAGTGCTAACAAATGCATACAAGAAATGCTTTGTGCATGACATGCTTTCTTACATAAATTTATACGAACATAATGACATGTATGTATGCTTAATGTTTAACACATTACACTAATGGCCATTGTATAAGTAAAATAGAGCTTTACTCATTCACACATGCTTCATACAATTTATCAAAGCATTAACACATCAATACACAAGCACATATATCAAGTTATGCAAGTTGGAAAAGTTCTCTAGCTCTTGTCTTTGAGTCCTCCTCTTTACCCTTTTTCCCAATCATTAAGGATGCTTGTCCTTTGTCACCTCATGACCCTAGACATACAACCATATGACTTTTTAGAGTGATGAAAGTGAGCCTTGTCTCCAATTCTGATAATTCCCTTCAAAAGTTACAATTTCCTAAGTCAACCCTAACCTGCCAGTTTTGACCCTCAATTTTGAAAAATCACAACTTATTCTCTAGGACTCCAAATAAGGTGGTTCAAAGTCCTAGGTAAATCTCTTTAAGTCTATGTTCAGGAAAAAATATTAACCACTACTAATTATATAGTTTAAATTCCCAAAATGCTTGGCCAAACTCACTGGGCCAGAATTTTTCCCAATTTCTATACCTTAATTTCCACAATTCATAACTTATTTTGAAGACATCGAAATCACTCATTCTACCCATCATTTTAAAGCCTATGATGTCTACTATTTTTCTAGAAATTTTCATGATTTTTGAACAAAGCTTGTTCATTCAAAGCCTCGTCACAAAAACCTGACCAGAATCTGGTAGTGTTGACCTTACTAATATTGAATTCCAATTTTAGGGGGGGTCTTAATCTAACCCTTCTAAAATCACAACCATACCATATTCCCATACAAATTTTCTCATGAAGTCCATTGGAAACCTCCAATTTGGCAAAATCATTCTCCTTCTATCTATCCTGCAACTAGCCAAAACATAGCCTCTAAAACAACAATTCACTATTTTCACAATCTAACACCAAAATTGTTTCATATGCTTCTTAAACATCACATAACAACATATGATCAAAGCATCATGAAACCCTAGTTTCCCTTTATGAATGAAAATCAAGTCAGCACCAAAGAATTCATAAAACTCAACTAAACCACAAGATGCTTAGCTCAAATCAAAGCTTAAGCTTGCATCTTTTACTTTCTATGGCTTGTTCTTTGTTTCTCCAACTTTGGCTCCTCTTGGTAGCACAAAAACACCTCACCTTGAAAAAAACAATATAAATGAAGCTCTTGATGAGAGGAACAACTTTTATGAAGAGTTCAAGAGCTAAAAAGGTGATTTGGAAGGTGAAAATTGAGCTAGAAGCTCTTACCTTGAACTTGTTCTTCACCTTTCATATTTCTCTTTCCTCTTTCTTTTTCCACGGTTTTGCAGCTGAATGAGGGAGTGGAATATGTGTCTCAATGATTCACTTCCATCCCCAAAATTACTTGGACAAAAATGAGCTAAAGAGATAGAAAAATATGTGGAAAAAATGCTTCTTTTCCAAAAAAGTTAATTAACCAAGTGTGGTTAATTGAATTTGGTTAGACCTTTCCCTTTCCTTTTTTCCTCCTTGAGACAAAATATACCATTCAAAAAGGAGTTGGAATTTTTGACCAATTCCCTTCTTGAAATCTTGCTTTTTGGTCATTTTCCAAGTTGTAACCAATGGCAAGTTTTATTGACTTTTCGTCTCTTCTTCTTTCTTTGCTTTTTGGCTTGGTCAATGAATTTGGAGATGACTTTATTTGCATATTATTTCTCTCTTTTCTTTTTCAAAATTGAAATTCATAAGTCCAATGGAAGAGGAAATTCGTTGCCCAATTGGTCTTATAGGTATTAGTTCAAGTTTGACTAAGGTCTTCTTCAAAAGTGGGTTGAAACTTTGACTCTCTTTTCCTTCCTTGCCCTTAGACGTTTTATATCATAAGGGGAGGAAGGTGATTTGATTTTCAAGAGCTAATCTTGGCCCATCATTTTGGTTTCCAACATGAACCTTAAGATCAAGTGGCATTAACTCTTTTGCCCTTGGTTGTGGCAACAGTAACTATATTGCCACTAGTTCTTTCTTTTATTTTGTTTTTCCTCTTCCAAGATGTCATTCCCTCTCTTTTTGGATACAAGCTAGGCTTTAAATCCTATTTGACTTTAGATAAAGGAATTGAGTATTTTTCTTTGACTATTTGGAGCTAAATCGCATACTTTAGTTTCCAAATTAGTCCCTAAAAGTCATTATGCCTCTTAGACATTCTTGGGACTCCTCCCAAATTGAACTTAGTAGTCCCCCTAATCTAGTCTTATTATGAAGTTTCTAATCCAAAAATTCAGGATATTACAATTCTCCCTGCATTCAATAAATTTGATCCTTAAAATTTTGAACATCTATACCTTGAGGAATTATTTCTCGTTACTTAGTTTATTCCTTTCATGTGCAGGCCCACAAGTTGTTCAACACAACTATTTTACTCTTCACAAAGATCTCAGATAATATTCAGGATTGGCATTTATCATAATGACATTCAAGAATCAATGTGCAACATAAACAACCGCATATAAGATCATACAGCTGAGGGTTATTGCCCCATGCAATCTTGTACATAGGGTCTTATTGCCCAAGGAATCACCCTATGCATACAAGAAATTCGAGACTTACTGCCTCGAACCTCCACTTATCACCATTCTTAAATACATAACATTCTGCCAGCCTAAGGATGTGAGTCTATTAAGTATTATAGCTTCAGGACATATAGTCCTCAAGATGCATAGTCCATAATATTTGTCGAATATATATAGAGAACCTTAGGGCGTACATCCCGATAGGTATTCTAAATTCATTCCATGTTGCACCTCTTGCTACTCAAACCCTTCATATGCTTATGTAACATTCATGAAGCATGCTAAACAAACCATCGTATAACAAGCATTTGGACATCATAGTACACACTATCCCAAAAAACATAACTTAACAATTCAAATGTATCTACCAACCTAATAACATACTACCTACTAGGTCTTAGGGCACTTTATAACATAACAATTCTTAACATAACAAATTCGTCTATTCATAAAACGAATACACGTGATGCTACAGGAATTTTTTTAAAAAATTATTCTTTTCATATGTTTAAATCATAACCCTATAATTACAGTTGACACCAAACTTTAAACACAAATTTCTATGTCCACAGCAAAATGAATAAAAGCAAACAATAATGAAATAACTTCAAAATGATGCAAACAAATAACTACAAAAAAATCCCTACTAAATATATTTACAACAATTATGGATGAAATATAGAAAATTCAACTTAAATAAACAACACAACAATAGGCAAGAAACAACCTAACTAGTTAAATAGTAGCTAGCTAGAGCATTGTATGAGTATATATATTCACACCATTCCTCAATGGCTTTATTGACTTGATGGTCAGTCAAAATGTTACGACATTGATCTTCATAATACTAAGTATATCTAATCATACATGACAAATTAAAATTACTAAAAATTAATTATTAGATGCTACTCAATTAAATTTCAAAGACAATATGAATTGTATCTAAAATGACTTACTTTTTTAGGAACAAAAGGTTCATCATGAGTAATTACATCCTTCATGAATTTCATGATGTAATACCCACAACCATTGTTATTAGGCTGGAAAGGGCACTACAACAATATAACGAAATAATTAACTTAATTTTGGAATAAAAATTTTTTAATAACAAAATTTGAGTAAATTCATATATCAGTACCTGTATCTTCTTCCAAACATAGCTTAAGGAGGTAGAGGCTATATATGTGGCCAATGAGCTAACAAAACAAATATAAACCAAGTACTTTTTGTTATTCAATCACACACACAAATATATACGCGTACACTTACCTATTGTACAATCACGACATATCAGGACAGTTTTCAAGAAGATCTTCAATTAGAGGATCCATATAGTAAATGTGAGGGCTAAAAGGTTCCACTGGATTGATAATAATCAATATCCAATGTACCCTAAAATATTTTGAAAATTTTTCTTCAACAATCATGTTATGGTAAAAGTTAAACAATAACAAAATATACATTGAAATACTACAACTAATAACTTACCATACATTGTATGGTAATAGAAATAGCATATTTGGTGTTGCTTTCTTTCTAAAGTAATCTTTGAGATCATTAGATTGTTCATTTAAATCTACTTTGCCCCCATGTTGCACAACAAGATAATTGACAAATGAGAATTCAACCAAGTTTGAGTCCAGTAAGATGTCATGGTACAAGTGCCTTTATAGAAAATAAACAACGTCATTTAAACTAAACAATTGAATTATAAATAATAATAACAATGAGAAGCGATGATGGTAAAGTACCTAATCTAAATGCTGATAACTGAAGCACTAACCTATCCACAAATAAATATTTCATCTAACACATCACCATTAATATGATAAGCTATACCATGAGCACTGTAGAGGTGTCTATCAAAATGTAATTATAGACCTCCTTTGTGGATCAAATTAGGTACAATCGATACCAATTGATCGCGATATGAGGTAATTTGTCTTTTTCTCTATTAGCTAGCTGAGGTTTGGACTTTGGTTATGTTGTCCAACACTTTGAATTCTTGCCACGTAGTTGAATTTGTTTTCCTTCAGACCCTCCAACCTGTAAATATAATGAAATTAAACCATGTTGTTTTAGATGGAAGTGCATAGGAAAAGTATAAGGAATTGTAAATGAACTACCTTTGATATAGCTCTATTAGACTTATTGGTCAAGCAACATAGCCACCTGTAACATCTTTCACTATTGTTTGTTCATCCTAAGAAGGGATCATTAAGTGTGAATTGAGAATTGGGTTTCTCTTGAGTCTCCTAGTAGTACGAATTGAAAGGTTAACCCAAGTCTCCTCTTCATGATCATATCTCATGTATAAGGGTTCATCTTCATCTACACCAATATCTTCTGACCCTAAAATCTCAAAGGAAGGATCATCGTCAACAATATTCAAATATTTATTACTTCTAACTACAACTTGTTCTTGATAATTCTTATTTGATGGGAGTACAATAGACCAATTCTTCTTAGTATAATTTGGAAATGAAAAACATTTATTCTCCTTGTAAAGCTAAAATAAAAGGATAATCTTTATACTAAACTTTGGAAGGTCTAGTTAAACAAAGACCAACTCATCTGTCCGTAATCCACTGTTGTTGTTAACCCACTAACATGTGAAGATAGGGACCCTGTTCATAGAGTAATCTAATTCCCATATGCGTTCAATAACACCAAAGTATGACATTAATGTGTAGATAGGGTGTGTGTCTTTAGCACTGGATCAATGCCAAGAATCAGCAACAAGTGTTACCTTACTATTTTGCATCATGCTCTATATATCATGATCTTGTGTCTAGAATATGTGTAACCATTGATTGCATAGTCATTGTAAGATAATACATTTAAGCTCAGTCCCTTTGACAGCCATACCAATTTCTCAGAAACTGAATCAAGATTCCTCTCTATCTCATCGTTAATGTGCTTTTTTAATGAACTCAAAAAATGTTGATTGTATTCTTTTGTTACCAAATTTTCATTCCTATCATATATAAGTGCCAAAGAGCATACTTGTGTTCTTCAACATACGATTCAACACCATCAGTGATATGTAGCACATACAAGTTAGCTTGCTCCTATTCAGTCACTAATATCCTTGTCACATCCCTCCCACTTCTTCCTTTCCCTAATCTTCACTTATCATGATAAGACTTTAGGATCCCTAGAGGGTCAGCATTTGATAGAAAATTAGCATAGAAGTAACTTTCTTCTTCAACCGTGTACCTTTCAGGAATGAAACCCTCTGGTTGATATATATATTTCACATACCCAATTAAAAATATCATAAATCACTCATTCAGGTACATCCATCTGTTAGACTCTAAGTTTTGATGATAATAAAAGTTAATTGTATGCAAAGTATGTTTTTACAAGTCTAAAGAATGATTACAAAGTTACCAAATGCATATGGCAAAGTTTTGTAATCTCCGCTATCAGCTTCTACTGATGCACTTAAGCATTGGAGATAGCACTCGAGCATCAGGCTCTTTTACACCCAAGCACATGCAAGTGTTGGACAAGAAGTGTTTGGCCGAGAGCAATTACTGTCAATCTTACTGATGCACTCGAGCATGAAGCTGGTTTGCACTCGAGCATGAAGCTGGTTTGCACCCGAGCACTAGCGAGTGAGGGACTGTGAGTGTTTGGCTGAGAGTCATAAAGAACAGAGAATCACAAGCATGCTCGAGTAAGAGTTCATATGCTCGAGTGAGAGTTCATATGCCCAAGTGATACATCAGCACTCGCGAGTGAGAAATCTAACTCTCCCTATTTTGATGCAAGTGCTAAAGACAAGAGTATATTACAGAAGAATATTCTTCTCACTCGACTAGGAGTATGTATGCTCGAGTGAGGGCCCACATCACCTGCGAGTACAAAATCACACTCTTGCTAAAATGGTATGTGAGTGTTGTCCAGAGATGCGACTCTTAGTGTAAAATACAAGGACACTCGAGTAGGAGGAGTTGTGCTTGAGTGAGGACCCACATCACTCACAAGTGAGAAAATGCACTCTCTCAATCATATGAAAGTGCAAGTGTAAAACTGAAGCAAAAAGAGAAAATATGGTAGTTCACTCGAGTGAGGCCCCTCAATGCTCGAGTGATACTCTGCCAGAAGACTAAATGCACCAGTCTTACAGCATTCAATCCGAATATGGTTTAATGATATTTATTTATCTTATTGTTACTTATTATTATTATTTAACATCATTTTGAATATATTATGAGTGTGATACAGGAGTTTGAATATTTGAATTAAAAAGATGCAAAGGAAGTCAAACAACGCAGAAAGCATCATTACAACCATCCAAGCACATACCTACCAAGTTCAAAGATTTCAAATGTACGCATGCCGTTCCACAGTAACATGCCCCGCTCCACAATGATCATTATTCAAACTGGCAAAAACAAATGTCTATAAATACAGAGTTCCAGAGACTATCAAACAAAATGAAGCACAAGAATTCACATAAGCAAATTCATAAGTCTCTGTTATTCATATTTCTTTGTATCCATATCGTTCTTTAGTGTTTATCATATTTTCTCTGTAAGAGAGTCTATATACACTTCAAATTCTATTTTCATTTGATCTCAAGGTAGTGGGACCTTGAGAGGGTAGATATCCTTACGAGAGAAGTAGTTGAGAGAATTCCTAGTAAAACTGTTCACTCATAAGACTTACAAGATACAAGCAGTAGAGAACGTTGCTACTCGTAAGACTTACAGTGTCCACTAAGGATGAAGTACAAAAGATCCATGCATGACTTAATTATTGTATATTGTATAGAAAAGAGCATGAAGAAAAAGCAATAATGTCCAGTATGTGAAACCTTAAGGTACAAATCAAATAACGACCCTGCAAAAGTGTTGTGGTTTCTTCCAAATGTACCAAGGTTCAAGAACTTGTTTCCTAATGAAAATGATGCAACAAATTTGAGATGGCATGTGGATGAAAGGATATCTGATGCAAAGCTTTGACATCAGGCTGATTCTTCTCAATGGAAGAAAATCGATAAATTATTTCCTACCTTTGGTGAAAAACCTAAGAACCTTAAGCTTGGGCTTAGCACAGATGGCATGAACCTTTTGGCAGCTTGAGCAATATATGTTGTCTGTGTTGATTTTGGGACCAAAATAACCCAGAAATGATATAGATGTTTACCTAGAACCCTTGATCGTAGACTTGAAAGAGTTATGGGATGAATGTTTTGATGTTTTTGACACGAACAAGAAGGAGGTTTATAAAATATGAGCCATGATTTTCTGTACTATAAATGACTTCCTTGCATATAGAAATTTGTCACGATATAGTGTTAAAGGCCATAAAGCATGTCCGATTTGTGAAGAAGGAACATGCTACCATCAACTTCAACATAGAAGAAAGATAATTTATCTTGGCCATAGGATATTTCTTAGATGAGGCCACCCATATAGTAGATTAAAGAAAGCTTTTTTTAGTGGACAAGAGTGTAAAGATGATCTGAAAGCATTAACTGGGGAGCAAGTTTATGAAAAGGTGAAATATATCAATGTTATGTTTGGGAAGACTACAAAGAATAGTAATGAAAAACATAAATCAAAAAAGAGGTCTGTGTTCTTCAATCTTCCATATTGGCCTAATCTTGATGTGAGACACTGTATTGATTATGGAGGAAAATGTATGTGATAGTATTGTTAGGACACTACTTAACATACAAGGTAGTTCTAAGGATGGTGTGAAGGCAAGATTAGATTTGCAAGAAATAGGAATACAAGAAGGGTTGCATCCAAGTCTATATGGTAAGAGAACTTTTTGTCCTCCAACTGTTCATACTTTGTCTAAGGATAAGAAAAGAAGTTTTTAAGTGTTTGCATGGCATTAAAGTTCCTTCAGGTTATTCTTCAAATTTTAGGAAGCTTGTGTCGATGAAAGACTTAAAGTTAGTAGGGCTAAAGTATCATAATTGTCATGTCTTAATGCAACAACTACTCCCAATAGCTATTCGAGGCATTGTCGAATATGATCTTCAACATATTTTGACTAGACTTTGTTTCTTTTTCAAAGCTAGTTGTAATAAAGTCATTGAGACAGAAATATTGGATGAACTCAAAAATGAAGGATATCTGAACTTGTGCTAGCTTGAGAAGCTTTTTCTTCTTTCTTTTTTTGACATCATGTTACATCTAATTATTCATCTAGTGAGGAGATAAAGTTGTGTGGCCCTTTCTATTTACGATGGATGCACCCAATTGAAAGAACTATGAAAATCTTGAAAGGGTCTGTGAAGAATGCAAATTGGCCTAAAGCATCTATTATTCATAAATATGTTTCTGAAGAAGCCATGGAGTTTTGTCAAGATTACTTGTCAAATGTAAGACAAATTGGGCTTCTTGAACATCATGATGAAAAAGGTGGTAGACGCGGGGCTATAGTAAAGAGTGTTGATCTTGATGAATTGCAACAAGTCCACTTGTACATCTTGAATAATGTTGATAAAGTTCAAGATTACATTAATGGTCATAAAGAAATTGTCCAGAATGAAAATAGTCAATGACTGGACAAAGGTTGATTAGGGAGCATAACAAAACTTTTGAACATTGGTTCAGACAAAAGGTTGACGGAGAAGAATGTGTTTATGATACAATTAAATGGTTAGCATGTAGTCCTGAGTTGATGTTATAACTTGGACTTCATTTATGATCAATGGTTATACGTTTTACATAAAGTCCCTAGATGATAGGAGCACTTTCCATAATAGTAAGGTTATGTTAGTGGCTGAATCTTTGCACTTCTCTAGTTTAAAAGAAAAGAACCCTATATTGACAACAATACCTTATTATAGGGTTATTGAAGTGATTTGAGTGGTTGATTATGTTAAAATTAAATTTTCTATTTTCAAATGCAAGTAGGTTGACGTCAACAATGGTGTGATGATCGATCAGTTAGGATTTGCATCGGTTGATCTGAATAGTAGAAGTTTTGGAGATGAACCTTTTATTATGGCATATCAGGCAAAACAAGTGTTCTATATTACCGATCAAGAAAATAAAATGTGGTCTATAGCCCCCCAAGGAAAAAGGGTCGTTGATATTAATCAGAAAAGTTGTTCAATGAATGATCTTCTTGAGACTCTTTTTTCTAGGGGTCTACCAGAATTGAACGGAGAAGATGAAGCAGACAATGAACATGGCATAATAAACGATCATCATGAAGGGATATAGGAGGATATCCCTTTATAAAACTACTTTGAAGGTTAGCTAGCTAAAATAATTATCATGAACTATATTTGAATTATGTATAGTTTTATTGGTATATATAAAAATACTTTTATTTTGTCATAGGAAAATGAAGGATATGAGGTGTCTTAGTGTAGATGCTCCGAAGCCAGCTAGTGATCATCAACAATAGATTACTGTCTGATGTGTTCTTTCTTGATAGATTCCTCTATCATCAATTAAAGTATTTTAATTATTCTTAGCTAAAGTTTTGATTTCTTTTGTCAAACTGTAATAAAAATGTGCAGCAATATACCTTAATTTTCATGTTGTGTGTGATAATGTGATGATTTTCAATGATTTATTGTTGTTGCTTTTGTGGAATATGGGGTGTAGGAAGAATGATGTAAGTTCCATGATTTGAAATTATGTTTTAAAATGCTTGACGAAATGGGAATGTACAGAGAATAATTTATTTGGGGTGTAGGAAGAATGATTTATTGTTGTTGCTTCTGTGGAATGTAAGGTATAGGAAGAATGATGTAAGTATCACACCATATATCCAATTGAAATGCTTAATGAAAATGCTTCTGTATAAGGTGTTTGTTATAATGTGTAAGAGAAGAATTTATTTGGATGTCGTTAAAATGGCAACTTGCTGGGTGAAATGTTTTAATGGGGGAAATGACTTACTGGGTAAATGTTTTAACAGTAACAATTTTTTTAAAAAAAAATGCAACTTTTTATACCTGTTTTTTCCAAAAATGGTCTAAAAAGTGACATTTTAGATAAGTTCTCGAAAAAACTGGTCTAAGAGTATTACTTTTAGATGGGTTATTAAAATAACCAGTATAAAAAGTCATACTTTTCATATCAGTTTTTTGACAACCGGTCTAAAAAGTCACACTTTTTAGATTGGTTTTTTTGATAACTAGTTTAAAATTAATTATTGTTAGACCGGTTATACAAATAATCGATCTTAAAAATTTTTTTTAAGACCAGCTCCTTAACTGGTGTTAAAAGTAGCAAACTTTTTAGACCGGTTGTATCAAGACCTCATCCAGAACCAGTCTAAAATATTATTTTTAACTGGCCTTAAAAGTGATTTTTCCACTAGTGAATGGCTTCCTTCATGACTGATAATAGCTCGAGGCACTCCAAATCTTGTAAAAAAATTTTCCTTAAAAACTTCACAACCACTCAGAACCATTTATAGGAAAAGCAGTTGCTTTAACCCAATTAGAGACATAATTAACAGCTACTAAAATAAACTAATTACTAAATAAGGATAGAAAAGGCCCCATAAAATCGATCCCACATACATAAAAAAACTCAACTTCTAAGATGCTAGTTAATAGGGTTTCATGTCTCTTTGAGATATTTCTTATTCTTTGACATTTGTCATAGGTTGTCACAATTCTATAGGCATCCTTGAAGAGTATAGGCTAGTAAAACTCAAATTGAAAGACTTTAGTAGCTATTCAATTTGCTCCAAAATGACCACCATATGGGGATGGATGGTGGTAATTTAAGATGCTGGCTATTTCTTTTTTAGGAACACATCGCCTGTAATTCAATTCCGGTATTGTTTATGTAAGAGATGATCCTCCCAAAGGTAATGCCTTATATCAGCTAGAAACTTTTTATTTTGCACTTTAGAATGTTTATAAGTCATTACTTCACTTGCCAAGTAATTTACAAAATCAGCATTCTAATGGGTAGGTTGTGATTGCATTTCAAAACGTTTCTCATCTGGAAAATTCTCCTTGATTGGTGATTTTCTCTTTTGTTTAGATGGCTCTAACTTAGAAAGATGATATGCAATGAGATTCTCGGTCCCTTTTTTGTCTTTGATTTCCAAGTAAAATTCTTGTGGCAGAAGCACCAATCTGATCAATCTAGGCTTAGTATCTTTCTTCTCAATCAAGTATTTAATTGTTGAGTAGTCTGTCCAGACAACGAATTTTGACCTGATCAAATAGGCTCTGAATTTGTCGAATGCAAACACTTTTGTTAAAAGCTCTTTTTTTGTTGTTGCATAATTCAGCAGTGCATCTGAGAATGTCCTACTAGCAAATAGATGGGATGAAAAACCTTATCTCTTCATTGGCTTAAAACAACTTTAACTACATTGTTACTTGCATCATAGATCATTTTGAATGGAAGGTTCCAATCAGAGCTATAATAATTGGTGCAGAAGCCAAGGAACTTTTCAGAGTTTGAAAGGTTGATAAACATTCTGTATTAAACACAAAAGGAGTTTCTTTTTCCAATAGCATGCAAAGTAGCTTTGTGATTTTTGAGATGTCCTCGATGAATCTTCTATAAAAGCCCGTATGTCCTAAAAAAATCTGATTGCCCTTGATTGATAAGGAAGGTGGTAGTTTTTCAATTGTTTAAATCTTGGCTTAGTCCATTTCAATGCCTCAATCAGATACCTTGTGACCTAGCATAATTCCTTCTTTCATAATGAAATAGCATTTCTCCCAATTTAGAATGAAATTTGTCTCCACACAACGTTGTAAGACTTTTGCCAAATTTGAAAGATAATGATCATATAACTCTCCAAAAATTGAGAAATCATCCATAAATACCTCAGTGAACTTTTCCACCATATATGAAAAAGATCGCCATCATACTCCTTTGAAATGTTGCTGGTGCATTACATAAACCAAATGACATCTTTCTGAAGGCAAATGTACCATATGAACATGTAAAAGTTGTTTTATCTTGATCTTCTGGTGCAATTGTAAGTTGATTATATCCTATGTACCCGTCAAGAAAACAATAATAGGTTTTCCCAGCTAGTCTGTCAAGCATCTAGTAGCTTTATAGAGCTTTTTGTAGTCAATACACACTCTCCAGACATTTACCGTTCATCATGGAATCGGTTCATTTTTCTCATTAGGCACCACTATCATTCAACCTTTCTTTGGCATAACTTGAACTAGACTTAACCATTGACTATCAGAGATTGGGTAGATTATACCTACTTCTAGCCACTTTATTACCTCCTTTCTCACCACCTCCTTTATATTTGGATAGAGTCTTCTCTGATGCTCGACTGATTCCTCTTATATTTGCTATTGAACATCCAAATGGTGTTTTATGATCTTATGCTCTGACATATAATTGTCCTCCATTATGATCTTATGCATACAAATTGAAGGACTGATTCCTCTTATATCAGCTTTGAACATCTAATGCTATTTTATACTCCCTTATAACTCTTAATAACTTTACTTCTTTATCTGAAGTAAGAGTTGCAAGATGATCACTGGTAATGTTGAATTTCCTACCAAATAAGCATACTTTAAGTGGGATGGTAGTGTTTTCAACTTCAATACTGGTGCTTTTTCTATTGATTGTACCAGTTTACTCAACTTTTCTCCAAATTCTTTAAATGGTTTCTTGATAAAAATTGGGAAATTTGCTTCAAGGTACTTAATCTACTATAAGACTTGAGGATTAATGGATTTTGATATATCTACCATTCCCATTGCTAATGGTTAATCCATATAGATTTTGGTCACCACATCTTTTATGCAACTGGTCAATTTATCTACTCTGTAATAGGTGTCACCTTCATTTGGAAAGGACAAAGCCTTAAAAATATTGAAAGATACTTGATTATCTTAAACTCATAAGGTTAACTTTCCCTGTTGCACATCTATTAAAGTTCTCTCAGTTGTTAGGAATGGCCTCCTAAGAATGATAGGAATTTATTGGTCCTCATCCATGTCGAGTAATATGAAATTAGTTAGAAATATGAGTTTGTCCACCTTCACCAAAACATCTTCTAAGACACCCTTAGATGTTTTACCAACTGGTCAGCTAGAAGTAATGAAACTGTGGAAGGCTTCACCTCTCTAAGACCAAGTTTTAAATAGATAGAGGCATGAGATTTACACTTGCTTCTAGGTCACAAAGTTCTCTTTCAAAGTTACATTGACCAATAGTGTAAGGCATGCAAAAGCTTCCTAGATCTTTTAACTTTGGTGGTAATTTCTTTTGTAGAATAGCACTGCACTCCTCAGTAAGTATGGCTATTTCAAATTCTTCAAGTTTACGCTTATTTAAGAGAATATCCTTCATGAATTTTGCATAACTTGTCATTTGGGCAAGATCGTTTGGGAAAGGGTTGTTGATATGTAACTTTTTAAAGCCTCTAGAAACTTTCCAACTGCTTGTCTAGCTTTTCCTTCACAAGTCTTTGAGGGCATGGAACTGGTTGTACATATAAAGGAGGGTTATCTAGAAAGCTGATCCTTCCTGGTAGCACATTATCCCTTTTAGGTTTCTATGCTTCCTCCTTCTGTTCTTCTCTGCTTTCTTTCTTTTCTTCATCATTCTTCTTTTTAATCACAAGATCTTTTAATTCTTTCTGACTCCTTACGGCAACAGCTTTCACATACTCTCTTGGGTTTCTTTCGATGTCACTTAGTAGAGTTCTAGGTTGTTTGGAATTTAGTATATTTACAATTTTGCCCATTTTGATCTCCAAGTTCTTTGTTGAGGCTTCTTGGCTTTTGAGTGTTGTATCAGTCCTAACCATGAATTGAGATGTATTCATGGTTAGTTGAGCCAGTTCATCTTCTATATTTACTTTTTGTTGTGATGGGTTTGATGGTTGAAGAGCTTGTTGTTGGTAGTTCCCTTATGGCTTGAACACATTTTGATTATTCCTTTAACCAAAGTTTGGATTATTTTGCCAACTTGGATTATAAGTGTTTGAGAAAGGGTCATTTCTTTGATTTTTGATGTAATGAGCTTGCTCATCATGAATGGGTGTCCTTCTTGACATTGCATGCTCACATGAGGTCCTCCACATAGATCACAAGTTCAGTAGGAGTGCTGATTATATTTGCTTGGTTTGTTAATAAGCTTACTTGCTTGGATATAGATGCAACTTGAGAAACAAGGTTGTAAGGATATCCAATTTTTGTATTCCAAATACTCTCTTTGAAATGTTATGTTTAGAAGGCCATTGGTATGCATTGGCTGCCATCTCCTTAAGTACATTGTAGCCATCATATAGACTTTTTCCTATTAAAGATCCTCCAGCTATAGCATCTATAAGAATTCTGGAGGTATGCGTCATCCCATTATAGAAAGTTTGCAGTTGCTACCAATCTGACAACCTATGATGAGGACATCTCCTTAGCAACTCCTTGTATCTTTTCCTGGCTTTATAGAAGCTTTTTAGTTCATGCTGGGTAAATAAGGCAATTTCATTCCTCAATATATCAGTTTTTCTTGAAGGAAATTATTTTGCCAAAAGTTTCTATGACATCCTATGTAGGTTTGCTTCCCACTAGTAGCAAGTGTAACTAGCTCTTAGCCTTATCAATGAGTGAAAAAAGGAAAAGTCTAAGTCTAATGGCATCATCAGTAACACTATTATGCTTTATTGTGATCATATTTCTAGAAAGTTGGCTATATGTATGTTAGGATATTTTATTGGTAAACCACCGAATTGATTTGCTTGCACCATCTGGATAAATTGCAGGCTTGATTTAAAAACTATTGGCTGCTACTGGTGGTTTTCTACTTCCAGAGATTGTCTCCATGACTTTTGGTGTTGTATAGTCATGGAGTATTTCGGTATCTATTGCTACTTCTCCCAGATTCACCATAGGATTGCTTAGGATTAAAGTAGAATACTTTCGAGCTCTTCGATTTCTTTGACAAGTTCTCTCAATCTCAGAATCAAAAGGCTATAGTTCAATTTCCTTCGATCTGGTTATGCATTAAGCAAAAGGCTAAAAAGAAAACACAAGACACCAAAAAGAAAAACAAATGTAATATGAAGACTAAATTAGTATTAAAATTACTTGGTATTGATATTAATGACAACAATCCCTAGCAAAGGTGCGAAAAAGTTGTTACGAGTATAAAGGGTTTATTAAAAAGTGCAAGTATACACTATCGTAAATAAGTAATATAGAGGTGAGTAGAGTATCTTTCCCATGAGGATTGATCATTAAGTACCAAAATGGGTAATCTTAATTCTATTTAGTCGATTGATTATTTGGTGATTGATAGTACAAAATAAAAATGATTAAATATGAATGCAATTGATAAGAAAACATCTATGAGAAAAAGCCCTAAGGATCATATTTCACTTAGCAAATTTTAGATTGAATCACTTATCTGTTATAATCCAATTTATTCCACATGATTGATAGTTGAGTTTCCCTAATTGAATTTCTAGCCTCTTCTAAGGTCAAGCAATTATACAATTAATTGCTAATCCAATATATCCCTATATGAATTACAACAATTAATCATGCATAAGATTTATAGAACTCATTAAAACTACACTACCAATATGAATATATTTCTATTTCATATGCAAGTTATGATTTTAATTATAGGATCTACACACATGCATCTCCTTCTGGTCTCAACATACATATTGAAATCATTAAAAAAATAGCCAATCAATTGAAAGCATTAAGAATAACAATCAAAACTCAATCATGAAGGAAAAATTAAAACTAGATATTGTAAGTTAAACTTTAATCTATCATTAGTAACCTACATCATCACCCTAGGGATATGAAAATTTAGCTCATGATGAAATAAAAAAGAAAACCAAAATAAATTGAAAACTTCATAAACATTGCATAAAACTTAAATATTAAATTCTAAAACATAAAGATAAAACTATAAGATGCATAAAAGTTGTAGATCTGGATCTTAGCTTGAAAACGATGTGAGAACTCTTAATTTCAACATTTGTAGCTCAAGTTATGGTCAAATTAGTACGCAAAGGTAAGACTTGGACAAATCCATGTTCTCAACTTCTAAACAAAATTTGAAACTCTTGAAGACAACACTGGGTTTTGTCCTCAATGTAGAAATTGTAGGGATTTTTCATATCTTTTTATTCATATAAAAAACATCAATAATATGACATCTAAAGCTCTAAATATTGCCTGAAAACTGAAACAAGGTTAAAATTTAGTATTTTTTGATAACTTATATTTTATGCCAAAATTTTTATTGATTTATTAATTACACCCAAATTCATTAAATTAAGCTCAAATATCATCCAAAAAAATCATCACATGAGGGAAAATAAATATACAAATATTTTACTTATCAAACTCCCCCACACTTAGCTTTTGGACATCTTTGGACAACAACGAGTGAATCATATGTTCTTACTACGCTTCCAAAAAAACTCAAAAGTGTCAAGTTATAAGCAAGAACACAATTGAAGAATAAAGAGATCATAGCATTCTTGAATCAACAAAAATATAAACTGGTAACTTTATTTGAAATTGAATGAACCAAATTTGTAGTTTTGATTCAATCTCTCAAGTGTTTAAGGGTGAGTGTTTCACTCAAATTCATCCAAAAAAATTGTACTACCATAATCTTGCTAAATTTGGGTCACGAGAAAGATAATGTGCAATTAAAGCAATCCTAAATTTAATGACCTAGTGAAAAGAAAGAAAGTCAAAGTGTTTTCAAATTTCAACAACTTAGAAAGTTTGACCCAAAAAGCAAGATATTAAGAGCAAAATGGTCAACATTTATCCTTTCCTTTTTGAATGTAATTGACGTCCAAGTAAAGAGAGGCAAGGAAAGAGAGAGCTTCACAAATAACCAAACCCATCTTTAGTTAATTAACCAAACACCTTTTTAAGAAGCCACCAAGTTGTGACACATGGACTCTTCTTGCTTTCTTAGACTAAATTGTGGACAAGTGATTTGAAGAAGGCAATATGGATGTTTAAACATTTCATTCTCTCTCACACATACCTAAAAGTCATCCAAAGTGGGAAAAAGAGAAGAAAAAAGAAAAAGGAAAAAGAAAGAGCATTCTTGAAGTCCAAGAACAAAGGTGAGACTTCTATCTTGAATTTCACCATGATAATCACCTTTCTAGCTCAAATTCTCTTCTTTAATATTGTTCTCCTCTCTAAGAGCTTCAATTTTATGGTTTTGTTTTTCAAGAAGAGGTGTTTTGAGTTGTCAAAGAAGAGCTAAAGTTAGAGAGAACCAAAAAACTAGCTTAGGAAAGTGATAGAGGTGAGTTAAAGCTTCAATTTGAGCTATATATTATGTTGAATGGTTGAGAATTTTGGAACTTGCATTGTTGCCCTAATTTTGGTTATCTTAGGTTTTTAGGGTTCCATGTTGTTTTAATCACATACATGATGTCTTGTGATGTTTAAAGAGCATACGAAACTTGTTTGATGATCTTGGTAATTGTTGGACTGTGTTGCTATTTCTGGTCAGGATAGAGCATGTAAAAGTAGTAACTATTTGGTAAATTTGATGTCACCAATGGATTCTACATGAAAAACTATGAGGAATAGCCTCTTTGTAATATCCCAATTCGAGATTAAGGGCTAATGACTTTGAGATTAATTGTAAGTGTGTAACTAAGCATTTTTGGGATTAATGTGATGTAAATTTTGTATAAATATGTGTGGTTTTTAAGATCAAGGGTTGAGATTCCTTGACTATGGGTCGGGATCCTATGCTTTGCGATTGGGAGAGCTCATGAAGGAATGAGTAGGATGGTGACAAGTGGCATGTGGTGAGCCATTGGATGTGGCACATAAGACAAAATATCACTTTTTCTCTTCTCTCTCTCTCATATTCGGTGGAAGTGTGTATGGGAGGGAAAGGAAGACATCATCATCATTGTTTCATCTCATCTCTCCCTCTTCTCTCTATTTCTGGCGACCTTGAGGCAAGAAAGAGAAAGGAAAGCTTTGATTTTGGAATCTTGAATAGTAGAGGTTTGTGAGTTGGTCGAAATTGGAAGTTGGAGAATCAAGATTCTGGATTTATCAAAGTAAAGAGGTAGGCATTTAGTGCATTTTGATGTATGGTTTATGATTTTTGATGAAGTTTGTGAAAACCTGGAAAATTCTCCTTAGCTTATGCCAAATGTTGAATATATGAGTTTCTTGGTGTTTGATGTTGGAAATGATCCATTGTGAAGATATTGGAGTATTGAATTTAGTTTGGAATGTTGTTAATGTGTTAAGAGAAATTGGATATTTGTTTTGTTATAGAGACCTAGGAGCATGATTGTGGCCAAATTGGTTTTGGGAGTGTTTTTGAAGTGGCCAATGTGTTCCCTAGTTAGTGCTAAGTGTGTATGAGCTTTTGGTAGAGTTTGGGAACCATGGGGTATAAATTTGACCATCTTGTGTTTTCTGATATTTTATGCATTTTTTGTCTCTGATGCACAATACTCGAGCAGAGGAAGATCATGCTCGAGTGCTGTGTGCATTTTCCCTCTTTTGCGTTAAGTTTTGATTGGATTCTTTGAATGAGGCTTGAGTGCACTTCTTTGTTCTCGAGTGAGGGAAGAACATGCTCGAGTGAGCTTGGGCTTGCTCGAGTGATGGAGTGAATCTAGAGTTAGGGTTGCTCTTGGGTTGTCACTCGCTGGCCATTGTTCAAGAGTGTGCTCTGACACTCGCAAGCATGGCCGTCTCACCTGAGCACTGAAGGTATGCTCGAGTGAGCTTGTCCCTCTGATGGTTTCATGTACTCTCGGGTTGTCACTCATGTTGTTACACTTTTGGGGACTGGAGAATAATTGGGGTCATCACCCGAGTGCAAAGCTTGGTGCTCGGGTGATGCGAGCACTTCCTGACCGTGAAGGTTGCTTACTGTCAAGCACTCGCGAGTGAGAGTCCTTCTCACCCGAGCACAAGTCTCTCATCACTCGAGTGAGGTCGTCTTCACTCGAGTGAGGCTGTCAAAAATTAGTCTTGTGCCTTCGAAAAAGGGGTCTTTGGGGTAGTTTCTTCTAGCCTTTAGGCATATGTTTAGGTCTCTATTAGCCACCTAAAGAGTCCTGAATGATAACCAACTTAGAGTATTATGAATTTAAGAACTTGGAAAAGAGACTAATTGGTTGTCCCTAATTTGGTGTAGGATTTGACATCTGTCACCCCCGTGAGACTACGGTACTGGAGCCAGTCAGGAAAGATACAGGTAGTGACTCTTTCTTTATACCTTATGTGATACATTGTATGTGTGTTATATCATTGTGATGTGATGATTTCGTATGCTGTAAGATATGTGAAATTGTGAAAGCACCGCTATACCAATAGTCCCTGAGTCGCTAACAACGGTTCGGGTAAGGGCTATGTGCCTTCCCGGTGGTAAAAGGGGATGAGGTTAGGGTGTGTTATATGTGATTATGTGTGTTGAAAGGCTAATTGTGAGCCAAAAGGCTATTTGTGAAGGCCGACGGGCCAATTGTTAAAGCCGAAAGGCTATATGTGAGCCGTAAGGCTATTCGTATGCACTTCCACGCCAATAGTCCCTGAGTCGCTAACAACGGTTCGGGTTAGGACGGTGTGCCTTCCCGGCGGTAAAAGGGGATGGGGGTAGAGTATGATTTGTGTTGCTGATATGAGATGATTTGTTTACATGCTATGTGATTACCTGTGGTATGAATAATTTGTTAGTACTGGGATTCTTTAGAATCTCAGTCTTTCCAAATGACTAACCTTTTCAGACAAGGCGAGTGGCTCGAAAGGGAAGCGGACAACCAGGAGTAGTTAGGATTACTCCGAGACTTTAGTAATAGTTGGTTATCTTTGTTTTGGTTTTGGGATTGCCAAGTGTACATGAGATGTAAATGAATATTTTGGACATGTAATCCCCATTTTGGGAAACCTTTAAACCCATGTTATATATATGAGTAACCTGGGGTTTGCCGGGATTTTAGTTCCACACTCTGATATTTATTATGTGATTTAATTTCTCAAGCAATTATATTCAAATGTGAATGTGAGAATAGGAATAATTACGTTTTGAATTGATTTTCGAAATACCTCATCTCTTAAATGTGGGATTATAAATTGTTATTTTGTCTTATTGGTCTCTATTTCATTTAAATTTCGAAATCCGAATGTAATTACGGTGAGGGGGGTTACACTCGGGATATAAATTCTAGATCACTAGAATAAAACACTGAAAACTGGATTTGAACACTGTGCTACCAGTATAGGTTTCCTGTGAGGCAGTGAGAATATGGCGTGTTTTTGGACAAACAAATGATGTCCAATGAATGTGAAATTTTCCATAATTAAAGTAGACATTTCAAGCATTAATTTAATATGTCATTTGCATAATTTGTATCCGTACACAGAGTGTAACCCCTGCCTTGATAACTGTAATTATGATTCGATAACGCATAATTAAGATTGATTGGAGACCGGCAGATAATTAAACTTAATTCAATGCCTTCCTTACGGTAGAGTTTTCACAAATTCTTTCAAAATTTCTCTTCCTATCCTGGTCTCAAATACAATTCTCAAATTAATTACCCTGTGGAGTTAAATCACATTCATATATATATCAGAGTGTACAGCAAAAATCCCGGCAACCCCTGAGTTTCATGTAGATGTACTAAGGGTTTACAAGATTCCCTTTTTGGTGATTACATAACTATATCCCAAAATAATATTTACATCCCAAAACTATACAGTAACCCTAAATCCAAAATGGATAACTAGCAATCTAAAACTAAATATCCCTACAAGGCTCTAGCTGCTCCTAGTCGTTCGTTTCTCCTTGGAGCTACTTGCCCTCTCTGAAAGGTTAGTCAATGGAAAGAATAAGATTCAAGAGAATCCCAATAGTAACAAATCACTCATACAGCATATAAACACACAGCATGTAAGATCACGTTTAGCAGCAACACAATGATACATGACTCACGCTGTAATCACGGCTGTATACATAATGCAACAGCTTTTGCTGTAATCTCTATGCTCAATGTGACAACTTTCACTGTAATGGCAGTAGTATCTCAAAGCATCACAATGCATGACAACATACATACAACGCTTTATACACAGTATAAGAGAAAGAGCCACTACCTTATTCTTTTCAATTGTGCTTTGGCGCAGGTAGATAACGAACAGGACAAATATCGAATCCTATAAACCAAAATTAAGGACGACGAATTATTACCTATTCCAATTCTTTAATAACTCATAATACTTGGGTTGATTATCACTGTGGTCATTTAATCAAGTCAACAAGGAGTCAAAGTGGCCAATTAACCTAAAAAGCCAATTTCTAACCTCAAAGTTCCATAATATTACATTATGTCATAAAATCTTAAATTTTCTTATAGGTGACCAATCTGCCAGAATTTTCAGCATATTTGAAAAATCATAAATAATTCTAGAAAATCAAAATGAGGTGATCCCAAATTCTATTGAAAGATATTTAAGTCCTCTTCATAGGAAAAATATGATTCATTACCAGAAATCACCACATAATTACAGAATTACACAAAATTCCATACTGCTCCAGAATTAAGTCCAGTTTTGACATCCGACTTTGGGCAACCAGAAATCCCAGTTAAAAAAACGAAATGACACAAATTATATGTCCATTTTGAAGCTTGGAATGTGAAATTTAAGAATGGAAATTTTCATAATTTTTAGACACCAATTGCCCATTTAAAATGTCCCTACAAACTGACTGCCCTGCACAGAGTTACACTTGAACGTTTTCCAATTTTCAACCAATGTGTCCAATGGCTCCAAAATCAATAACCAAACCTATTCCCACACAATTTTTCATGTAGAACACATTGGTAACATCAAAATGAAAAAATTCCCACTCATTCCCCATGTCCTGTTTTGGCAGAATTTTAGGGTATTTCACAACACACAACCACTTCACTATCTAATCACTAAGCTTAGCTCATTTGCCTCCAAATGAACATATAAGCACATACATAGGATGAAAGCTTCATGATCCCTAATATACCCTAAAAACAAAAATTAGGGCTACCACAATGACCCACCACAACTCAGCCAATTAAAGCATCATATCCATCAACATAATCCTCTTACTCACCTCTTGCTTCTTCTTGTGCTCTTTTCTTGATTCCTCAACTTTTGTTCTTGCAAGGTGGCTGAAAACTCCTCTTCTTCAAAAAAAAACCATAGAAATGAAGCTAAGGAAGAGAGGAACAAGTTTCATGAAGGTCACTTGAGCCATAGATGAGGTTAAGGAGGTGAAAATCCATGTAGAAGATCTTACCTCAACTTTGTTCTTCACTTTCTCTTGTTTTGCTGAACTTGGCCAACCTTGAGAAGAGGTGGGAGAGTGAATTATGATCAGTTTTTCTCTTCCCTTATCTTCTTAATATCTGACCAAAAATGCGGCCCAAAGAGAAAGAAAAGTTGTGGTTGAAAATAATTCTCTTTACACAAGATTATGCCATGTTGACTTTGGTCATTTGATTAAGTTTTCTCTCGCCTCTTCTCTTCTTGCTTTTGGACGTGATTGGGCTGCCCAAATGGAGTAGTATTATTTACCAACATGTTCTTCAAAAGAAGGAAGAAGGATTGACCAATTGCATGAACTTGCATAGCCATTGGTTACACAAATTTTCTAGTTGCAATTTTTTGACTTTTTAAAGACAAAAGTGAAGAAGTGTATGAAATTCTCTTTCTTTCCTCTCTTTAAAATCTAACCGAATATGGAGGCTTGAAAGAGGTTAAAGCCTTATAAAATATCTCTTGGCATTTCTTCAATATATCATATTTAATTTCCTTTTGATATAATTGTTGACCAAGTCATCATCCTTTTATAACTTGGTCAAATTGTCTCCATATGTCATATTTAGTAGCCAATATGTATTTACTCTTACATTTCCCTCTTGTCATACATGAATCATGGCCTTTTGAAGAAGAAGATGATCTTGTAAAATATCATCTTGCAATATAATATTTAATTGCCAATCTTGCATGTGAAACTTGACTAAAGTCATAACAAAATTTCCAGAGGTAATTCTATCACTAATCCTACCATCTATTCTGTACATTTAGCCCTTGAGTACATTTTGGGATATTACACAGAGTTATGAATTTTTGAATCTAGACATTTAAAACCGCAATGTTTCTATGGCAGTGTGAATTTAATTGATATTCTGCAATCCCATTTCTGTAACTAGCTGAGGGAGATATTATTCCCTAAAATAAAATAAAGTTCTGATAATAATTCGCAAGACCCAAAAAACTAACTATCACCGTAATAGTTTATGGGCTCTTCCAATTTAGTACTGCTTCCACTTTACTAGGATCTATTGACACCCCTTCTCGTGAGACAACATGGCTTAGAAGTTAACTTCTGAAAGCAAAACTTACATTTGTGCATTTTGGCATAGAGTTGTTTTTCTTTCAAGATTCCTATCACTATTTTTAAGTGCTATACTCTTCTCTTCACTTTGAGCATATCAAAATGTTGTCGATAAAGACCACTACGAACTGGTAAAGATACTATTAAAAAATTTGATTCATATATTCAACAAGTACAACAGGTGCACTGGACAATCCAAATGGTATCATAAGGTATTCTCAATACCTATTCATGTTTTGAAATCAGTCTTCGGCACATCTTCTATTTTCACTTGCAATTGTTGATATCCTATGCTTGGGTTAATTTTTGAGAATACACAGGAACCAGACAACTGTTTCAAGAGATCATCAAATCTAGGAAGTGGGTCTTTGTTTTTAACGGTCACCTTATTCAACTCTCTATAGTCAATACACAGTTTCAGGCCCCCATTTTTCTTTTCAACAAGCAGTACTGGAGCACCCCATGGCGATATATTGGGTCATATATACCCTTTTCTCTAGTAGTTCCTCAATCTGCTTTTTAATTCCAGCATTTCATTCAAAGCCATTCAATATGAGGATTTAGATATCGATCTATCTCCAGGTTTAATTCCAATCGCAAACTCCACTTCCTTTACTGGAAGTAATCCACTATATCTTTAGGGAAAGCATTAACTACTAGTATGTCTTCCATTGTTATTTTTACCTTTGCCTATATTGAGAAGAGTACTAGATTCTACTGCCCACTAGTATCCCTAACGTGAACATTTCTTAGCTTAAGCTACTGAGAGAAAGTTCATATCATTGTCTCTAGATTGACAACTTTCTATGAAGTAGGATATATGATCCTCTTGTTTCCACAGTCTAACAATATATTACTAGCTATCAGCTAGTTAAGTCTCATTATTTCTATTATGAATTAACCTACAGGTAAGGTTTAAGGCAATGCCTTACCATTACTTCTGCATTCTCAGCTCCTCTTTGCTAATTTGCCATATTGATTCCTTATTTATAATCTAAGCATTAACATTTAAACCCTTATTCACTATAGCATTTAAGTTTTCTTTCATACCCCTATCATGGGGGTAATGTTCTTAATAAATGGCTTTGGGTTAATGAAATCATTCCTTCAAGGAACTACTCTATGATCAAAATCTTTCTCTATGCCATGTCTTGCAATTAACCACTTTTGGAACTCTCATACATATCTTTTCTGCCAACTCACAATCATTGAATCTAATCATTAAGTCATTATCTATAAGAATCTTACATTTCAGATTCAATGTTGGCCTGAGTTCCTTAAACACGCATCTTATAGATATCATAGGTAAATAGCCCCAATTTGATTAAGTATCTAAGTCTCACTAGGGAGCACATATATATAGGATCAAACATCTGGCACATACTTCTGCCCTCAGGTCAATTTGTCTCATAGGAGCTTCTAAATATCATTACAATCTCTAGATTATCCTCTTAATACCTTCAGTCATTGTTCAAATAGCTAAGACATTATTTCAAGAAAGAGGAAACACATCACATCTTTTCATAGTCTTTTGGCCTCAAGATTGCTCGTAATTATCAATTACGCATTCATAAACATATTCTAATACATTGAACCGCTCTGGGCTATTTCAAATTTATATAGAATAAAAACTCAAAAGTTAATTCCTGGTTTATGATTCTCTGGGTAATACTTTTTTGAATGTTTACCCAACTTTTAGGTTCATACTAAATCTAGAACCTCAACATCAAGTGGGTCGGATATTATTCTTTCTTAGTAATTCCCAACATATATGCCATAGATAACAATTTATAGCCCCCATTCTAACCTTCAACACATCCAAATAATATGCTTATAGCATCAATATTGATCACAAGATTCTAATTATCATTTCAATATCACGAGACTATGGCACAATCATTGCCCATCAATTAGAATCTCAGTAGTACCATATAGTCCATCATATAGATGCCAAATCATAGAGTATGCCATATAGTTATCATATAATAGAATTATCATAATAGCAATTAGTGCACGATATGCAGTTCAATATATCACTATAGCAATAGGTATATTACATGGCCCTGAATATAACTAGTGCAATAGAACCCGGGCATCCACTCATCCATCATAGAACATTATATTGGCATGAGTGTCGACTCATGTAAAAGACCCCAAGCAACCACCCCCATAATCAAAATGTGTCAGACAATTCATAATGAAACCACAAAACATGTATTATGTCTTATAACATATGAAAGACAAGGTTACTACCTAGTCATTTCCCTTGAGCAATATCCAACTGTTTCTCTGAGCTCAGGCAAGTCTTGAGCTCCAAACAATTGTTAGGTCCTATAATTAGAATTTTCAGATGACAAGTTATTATTTTGTCTCATAATTGCATAATCTAATTAGTCAAGTTAGTTGTCATTAAGCATAAAACACTAAGCCACAAGCAAAGTCAAAGTGGTCCAACTGCCCCAAGTTGGTTAGCTTTACCCTTAAAGTTCTACTTAATTACCTAGTGCCATTACATTTTTCATTTTCGCACTTGTACTCAAATCTGCCAAAAGTTTCTTTAATTTTTGAAAATTCATAACTAATTGTACTAATGTTTAATTGTGATGATTCCAAAGGCTATGTGACCCCTAGTCAATCTAGTTTCAAGGAAAATTTTAGCCATTAAACTTATGGATGCATATCATTGCAATATCTCACTTAATTGATCTCTACCCCCAAAATTCTCCAGTTTTCCAGACCAAACTTTAAAAATGCAGAACTCCCAGAACACACATCCAAATGACACAAATGACATATCAAATTAAAACTTGACATGTCTAGTTTTAGATTGGATAGTTTCACAATTTCTTGACATCATTTACTTATTTAAAAACATCATGCAAATAATCTAACCTATATGGAATACTCACTAGCAGCATTTCAACTTTGAAGTGTATATTCCTAGTAGTCCAGAATTTACAACCAGGGGCTATTCCCACACATTTTTCCATTCTAAACACAATGGCTATGAAAAAACATGAAAATCACAAAGCTTCAACCCCTAATCATACTAACCGAGTAGACCCCTTTCAAGACAAAATTACCAAAACAGAATTTTGTCCAATAACTTGTTAAATATCATCATAATTCACTATCTAACCATAAATACATAATTAACCCATGTTCAACCCTTAATAATAGCCTCTCATAGAAAAATGAAAAGTACCTCACCCTTATGAAAAATCATCCAAACAACAAACTAATCAGTTCAAAATGAAGCCTACGCTTACCTCCATGCATTTCCACAACCAGTTTGAAAATTTGGCAATACTCCAGCAAAGGAAAAGACACTAAAGCCCTCCAAATGAAAATCTAAAACCATAGAAAATGAAGCTTGGGATGAGTATAAGAAGGTTTGTGAAGGTTATTTTGAGAGAAAACGGCGATTAGGTAGAGTTTCGGCAGATTGAAGTTCTGAAGGAGTTAGAACTACCCTCAAGAATATAAACACCCTCCACAAGATAAGCTTTCAATTCTAATTTCATATGGGGAATTTCTTGCTTTTCATAACAATATTCATGATTTAATCAAATCCAGTAATTATAGAAGAACTAGGAACATACGGAAAAGAGTTGTTGCCAACATTATCACCTTCATTACTTCTCTCTCCCTTGTACATGACAACATAGGCATCATAAATTGAGTATAAAGCTTTCACCACTTTATCTATATTCTCAGAAGAAGTATAATTAGGAATGTAAATCAAAGGAAAGTAATAAGTAATAACATATAATTTGCACCTGGGAGCCAAAATACTTGTAAGAGCCATCACCAAATTGCATTCCCCCCAATATTTATCAAACTTCTCTTTCATTGAGACTGCCATTTCTATTATAAAGAAATCACCATCTTCTAAGGCATTATCAATTACTTGTTTCACTCTCTGAACTTCAAGAAGTACAAATTTGCAGTAAATACTAATTGCCTGATATGATATGAGTGGCTAGATTTAACACTTCTAGAAATTTGCAAATCTTCTAAAACTTTTTCCAATCCTCTTCGGATGGTGTATAGTTGTAATATGGTTCTCTTTCCTTATAATCAGAAAAGACAACCTTGAACTTCAAAGTAGTTGATTGTTAGATCCCATATGTTTTGATGATAGCAAAGATTGGTATGATCCTACAAAAAGGTTTTGATAAATTGATAAAAGAGTTTTTGAACAAAGGAGCTAATTACTTGGTGGCAGGAAAAGCCATCACTCAAGTAGGCACTTGAGAATGAAAAAGAACTAGAAGTAAAGGAACTGGAGAAAGCATCATTGGCAGAATTCTGAAGAGATCACTCGAGTAATCACTGGAGTGATGATTCTTCATGACTCGAGTGACCACTATAGTAATGTGTCAAATAGTTCTAGAAGCTCTCTACCAAGATTTACATGTTGTCACTTGAGGGATCACTTGAGTAATGATAAAGGATCACTCGAGTAACTAGGTAAGAAAAGAGGCAGTAAGGTCTCTGCCAATATTTTGAAGGGATCACTCCAGGGACCGCTTGAGTGATGCTAATGAATCACTAAATAACCACTCGAGTGATCGGGTTAGAACATTTACTTCACTCTCTACCAAGTTTTCTAATGGATTTAGATTACTCAAGTAACTACTCTAGTGATAAAGTTCAGAAAGCATGATTTTAATCTATTGTTTATTGATTTATTATCTATATGATTAATCTTTCATTTTGTTATTATTCTGAGTATATTTGTAATGAAACAATGAAGAAATAATACATTAAGAGAAAAGTCAAACATAACGTTTGCAATGTCTGAAACGCTTACCTACTGCAAATGGCTAGTTTTTAAAATTGAAGAATGGTCAAACAAAGCTGTGCAGCACTAACGGACATATTGAAATGCTTCCAACGGCTATCACACATTCAACTATAAATATTTGAATATTCAATAAAGAATATAACACATATAACTAAGAACACACAAACATACATCAATAGAAATGCTTCTAAGAACTATTTTCTAAGTAATGCTGATGAAAGTTGGTTTTGGTATAAGAGACTAGCTCATGTCAATATGCATTAACTAGGCAAGTTACTTAAAAAGGATTTAGTACTTGTTCTACCCAAAGTAAATTTCAAAAACAGTTTGATTTGTGACGTATGTAAGAAGGGTAAACAAACTAAATCATCTTTTAAATTGAAAAATAAGATCACAACAAGCAAGCTACTTCAACTGCTACATATGGATTTAGTTGAACCAGTAAGAGTTAAAACTCTTGGTGGCAACTTATATTCATTAGTCATTATTGATGATTTTTCTAGATTTACATGGACTATTTTCTTATTATTAAAGGATGAAACCTTCAGTGAATTTATTGTTTTTGCCAAGAAAGTGCAAAATGAGAAAAGTATGTCTATTGTAGGTATCAGGATAGATCACGGTATAGAATTTGAGAATCAAGCTTTTGAAGATTATTGTGACACTAATGGCATTGATCACAACTTCTTTGCTGCAAGGACACCTCAACAAAATGGAGTGGTGGAACGAAAGAGCAAAGTACTTATTGAAATGGCTAGAGCAATGCTGAATGAAAAGAACGTGTCTCAAGTTTTCTTGGCTGATGCAATAAATACAACATGTTATATTTGAAATAGAGCATATATCAGAACAAAACTTAGAAAGACACTGTATGAACTATACAAAGGAAGGAAACTGAATCTTGCTCATCGCACATCTTCGGTTGTAAGTGTTTCATTCATAATAACGTTAAAGATAACCTAGGAAAAATTGATTCTAAAACTAAAAAAGGAATATTTCTAGTCTATTCTAATTGAAGTAAAACATACAAAGGTTTCAATAAACAAACATGTGTTGTTGAAGAATCAATTCATATTGTATTCAATGAATTTGAATCCTTTGACAAAATTATTGACGATGAGAAGGAAATTGAATTAAATGAAGAAAAGGAGCAATCTAATCCTAAACCATACAATCCTAAATATGATCAAGCCAATAAAGAAGAACAATCACTAGGACAACCTAAAGCCTAGAAATATAACATGAGTCATCCCCCAGAACAAGTCATAGGAGATATGAATAAAGGAGTAAAAATTAGAAACAAAATTTTTAATGAAGTTAGTTTTTATGCATTCAAATCTAAGATAGAACCTTCTAACATTGACCAAGCCCTTTCAGACAAAGATTGGATTATAGCAATGCAAGAAGAACTCAATTAGTTTTAAAAAAAATCAAGTTTGGGATTTGGTACCCTGACCTAAGGATCATCTAATCATTGGCACAAAATGGGTATTCAAGAACAAACTTGATAAATCCACAATCATTGTCAGAAACAAGGCAAGATTGGTGGCCAGAGGCTATAATCAGGAGAAAGGTATTGATTATGAGGAAATGTATGCTCTAGTGGCTAGATTGGAAGCAATACAAGTACTCTTAGATTTTACAAGCATTAAGGGATTATAACTGTGTCAAATGGATATAGATAGTGTATTTCTAAATGGCTATATCATGGAAGAAGTGTATGTAGATCAACCTCTAGGTTTTGATGATATAACTAAGCATGGCCATGTTTTCAAACTAAGAAAAGCTTTATATGGTTTAAAACAAGATCCTAGAGCTTGGTATGAAAGACTCGATAAATTTCACCATCGGTCAAGGTTTTGTATGAGGAAGAGTCGATACAACACTATTTATAAAACAAAAGCAAAATGATATTTTAATAGTTCAAATATACGTTGATGATATTGTTTTCGGTACTACTAATGAAATTCATTGCAAGTAATTTTCTGAGATAATGCAAGGGGATTTTGAGATATCAATGATAAGAGAATTAAATTTCTTTCTTAGTTTGCAAATCAAACAAAAAAAGAATTGAATTTTTATATGTCAAACAAAATATTTAAAGGAGCTATTGAAGAAATACGGAATTGATGAAGCAAATAGAATGGACACTCCTATGAGTTCAACTATGTTGCTTGATGCCAATGTCAAAGGAAAAGATTATAATATCACAAAATATAGAGGAATGATTAGATCATCACTCTAACTCACTACAAGCAGACTTGACATCCAATTTAGTATTGGTATATGTGCAAGATATCAATTAGCATGAAAGGAATCACATGCTAAAACTATCAAACGAATCTTCAGATATCTTGCCAACACAGTAGAATTAGGTCTCTGGTATCCTAGAGGAGGAAATGAATGCCTTATTTCATATTCAGACTCTAATAACAGAGGATACAAGACTGATAGAAAGAGTACTAGTGGGCAATGCCAGTATCTAGGAGGCTCACTTGTCTCATGGTTCAGCAAGAAACAAAATACAGTGTCTCTTTCATCAATAGAAGCTGAGTATATTGCTACGTCAAGTTGTCGTGCACAAGTATTATGCAGAAACAACAACTACATGACCATGGTATATACTTAAAGGAGAAACCTATCTATTGTGACAATACTAGTACGATAAGCTTGGCAAAGAATCTAGTTCAACATTCAAGAACCAAGCATATCGATGTTAGACATCACTTTACAGAGATCACATTCAAAAGAAATATGTTAAAGTGATATTCATTCCAACTTATCTTCAACTAGCTTTTATCTTTACAAAACCCTTAGCTAAAGATCAATTTCTATTCATAAGAAGGGAATTGGAGATAGTAAATCCCAATGAATTGTAACTTGTTTTATGTTAGAAATTGTAATTTGATTAGGTTTTGATGATTACTGACTTAATCATCAGAGTATTTAGCAATTTGTTTTGTAAAACCTTGATACTCTGTTTTGGACCCCAATACAGACTGTGAACTAGCACCTCCAATATCTCCATCTCCCTAAGGTTTCCTTGCTGCTCCTCAGTTTATCATCTATGCTATAATTATGCTACGCATTCATTTTTTTATAATTGATAGAGCTATCTTAGATTTTCAAAATTAATCTTAATTCATTTTGAAATCAATTAACACTTAATTGTTTGAATGAGCAATTTAAATTAATTCGGTTTAATTAAATCTGTCCAACAGTTTTAATTAACCTATTTATTTAACCTGAATAAAGAGCCTATGGATTTAGATTTAATTTATCTTTATAAATTAACCTGAGATATTATATCTTTATCATGTTAGTTAGGAAATTTAATTTATCTAATAAACCTAAATTTAAAACTAACACAATATAATAATATTATCATATAATATATATATGTGTGTGTGTGTGTGTACATATACATATATATATATATATTTGTGTGTGTGTATTTCAAAATACATATATATAATATTATTTTTTTCATGAATTTTATATCATATACATATATATAATAAATATAAAATTTGTCCACCCTAGATTAAATATTGTATTCACTGAATCTTAGACGACACTTCTTAGATTCAATGAACCTAGATATTATAGCTTGTGCTGTGATATTCTTGTGTGCGACCTTGTAGGGCCATACGAAGTTGGTAGTGGGCCAATATATGTAGTAACTCACAAGTCACAAGTGGCCTCTAGCAAGACATTATGACTACCCAATTCATATAAGGATCATTAACACGATACAACCTATCATACAACCATGTCATGTCCCATTTGTCATATGATATTTCAGTAAAAGATGAGGCATAGAAAATGTCATCCTCTTGTTCCTAACAACTACTTTCCTGATTCCTGAGTTGTTTAACAATAGAAGTGGAAACTCCTTTCCATCATATTATGGCCATATGTTTCTCAGACTCACTCATTGAGGGGTCCAATAATATCTCTCTACTAATGTGAGGGACAAACTCCATCTTGACTAATCACATTCCTTTGTATGAAAACCACCAAGCTCGATTATAGCCTTTGTCATCACCCTGTAAAAGGTGACTTTTGACTTGGTTAAAGCTTAGCGAATCTGATATAGGAATCCATGATTATCTCAAGTCGAAGAGCATTATGACATAATACATGAGATAAGCTTATGACTTGATCAATTCAGCTTTCTCATAGCGGCTCAGTTTAGCACCTTGTACTCTTACAAGTGCCAAAGACTTTGATTTGTATCGCTATACCTCATTGAAGTCATACTAGTCTCATTTCATCTGTGTTCCCGCACGGATGACTGACCAGGGACATTTAGGACAATCTTTAGATTTATCAAAGGATACAATTATCACAATTAACATTTGAATAATATGATAACAGAATTGAGAAGTTCATTTGGATAATAATGTTCAAAGTACAATGACTGGCCCTTAGGAAAAATTCCCAACAGTTGTTCCCCTTTTATAAGAACCCTTGTCCCTTGCGCTTTTATGAGGTATCACCCTGACTGGGTCTACCTTGGTTGTTGGCATTTTTATTCATAAACATCCTCATCAAGTTACTCTCTGCCAGCCGGCAAATTTTTGCTGCCTTGTTAAATTTGGTAAACTATTAGGCAACTAGCTTCTCTTCCATCTCGAGCTTCAGCCCCTGAATTAACATATCAGAGCTCTACTCCTGATCGTCCTTGAATTTCAAATAGGAAGAGTAACAGGATAAGTAGAAGAACCGTGATAATTAATCATCAAAGGTTTCAGCATTACCCTGCTGTATGGCTAAGAATTCTTTCTCTTTCTCAAAACTCATTGATCTTGGGAAATATTTCCCATTAAACTTTTCTTGAAAACTCTCCCGAGTCAGTGGAATGTATCGGCTCCTTATAACTACTGCTGTATTTCTCTACTAGTGATCAGCATCTCCCTCCAGCTTCGAGCCACTTGCCCTGTGTGTAGGTTAGTCAATGGAAAGAATATGATTCAAGTGAATCCCAGTAGTAACAAATCACTCATGCAATATATAATCACAAAGCATGTAAGTAAATCATTAATCAGCATAGCAGCAATGATCACAGTATGCACATTGCCTCAACGGCATACACATAGTCTTCACAGCATACATATAGCCTTTTGGCTTATACATGTCTTCGCAGCATACATATAGCCTTGTTGCTTTCACATAGCCTTTACAGCTGTCATACAGCCTTTCGGCTTTTACATAGCCTTATGACTTTAACATCCACAAGCTTTGTAGCATTCAATATCATCACAATTCAATGATCAATCACATCACATATAGTATAAGAGAAAGCATCACTACCTTGTTCTTTCCAGGTGTGCTCTGGCACAGGTTGCTCACGTTCAGGGAAAATATCGAATCCTATAAATCAAAATCAAGGACATAGTATTATTCCCTTTTCTGATTTCTTAACTTTAAAACACTTAAGGTTGGTTGTCATTTGAGTCCCTTAGGTGGCTATGATAAGCTCAACGAAAGCCTAAAGGATTGGGAAGTACTAGGTTAGAAACCACTTTTCAAAATCATAAAGTGTTGAAAACATGGTTGGTTGCAACCAAGAAATATCTGGCTGCGGCCAAAAATAGACAGAGAGTTTTTGGCTACAACCAAGATCTTCTGGTTATGGTCATAAACAGCACAGAGAGTTTTTGGCTACAGCCAAGATCTTCTGGCTGTGACTAAAGACTACCCAGAAAGTTTTGGGCTACAGCCAAGGAAATTTTCTATTTCTTGGCTGAAATTCAAAAATCATAAATAATTTTAGAAAAATTAAAATGAGGTGATCCCAAGTCCTATAGAAATTTATTGAAGCCCTCTATATAGAAAAAATATGAATCACTTCTATTCATAACCACAAAAATACAAAAATTAAACAAAATCCCATATTGCTTCAGCATAGCTTCCAGTTTCAACCCCAAATTTTGAAAAATCATAACTCCAAGCACACACATCGATATGACATCCATTATATGTTCGTTTCGAAGCTTGGGATGTGAACTATTAGACTAGAAAGTTTTAGAATTTTTAGAGATAGGTTACTTATTCAAAACATCCATGCAATCACACTGCCAAGCATAGAGTTTACACTTGACAGAATTTCAAATTTTCAACCAATGTGTCCAATGGCTCAAAAATCAACAACCAAACTTATTCCCACACACTTTTTCACAAGGAAATCATCGGAATCACTAAAACATCCAAATTCACAACACATCCACACATATTCTATTTTGACCACATTGCAACCCAAACCACCAAATTGCCAAGTTTCAATTCAATGATCCAAACTAATCTAAACCAATTTCATTGTTCAAACCATGCAACAAGACACCTATTTCACTACCAAAGCACGATACAATATATAAGACCCCAATGACATGAAAATTAGGGCTAAAATCTAGAAATTTCAAGGTTCCACCAATGGGCACAATAAATATATCAAAAGATAGTTATTTCTCACCTTTTTCAGTTTCCAAAGCTTGTTCTTTAATTACATTCACCTTAGAGTCATTAGCCTTTAATCATAATTTGGGGCATTACGTTTCTCCCCTCGTTCAAAAAATTTTGTCCTCAAAATTAGTCACTCAACTTGAGCCATAAAATAAGGATACCGTGTTTGCATATCCGCTTCTGCTTCCTTAGTTGCTTCTCTCGAGTTTTTCCCTCCCAGATCACCTTTACATATGGTATACTCTAGTGTCTAAGTCATTGCTCTATCAATAATTTTCTTTGGCTCTACTGCATATATGAAGTTGTCCTGCAGTTTGACTTCTTTATATTCAATAATGTGTACTGGATCTAGTTGATACTTCTTCAGTTGGGAAACATGAAACACATCATGGAGCCTGCTCAAGTTAGGGCATAAGGCCACTTGGTAAGAAATAGGCCTGATTCTCGCAAGAATCTGAAAAGGACCTATATATCTTGGGCTCAGCTTCTTCCTTTTGATTGCTCACCCAATGCCAGTGACTAGATATACTCTAAAAAATGCATTATCACCCACATCAAACTCTAGAGGTCTTATCCTCTTATCAGCATAGCTCTTCTGTGGACTATACGCTGCAAGGAGCCTCTTACGAATGATTCGAATTTGCTATGTGGTTTGATTAATAAGATCTGGCCTATACAACTTCCTCTCAGATAACTTTACCCAACACAGAGGTGATTGACACTTCCTCCCATATAACACTTCATACAAAGCCATCAAAATGCTCACATTATAGCTATTATTATAGGTGAACTCAGCTAATGAAAGAAAGTAGTCCCAATTCCCTTTAAAGTCGAGGACACATGCTCACAACATATCCTTCAGCGTCTGAATGGTTCTCTTTAACTATCTAGAGGATAATAGGCCGTAATGAATCTCAGCTTCGTACCAAGAGCCTTATGCAGAGCCCTCCAAAATCTTAGAGTAAAATGATGATCTCTATCAGAAATGATATTCTTTGGTGTTCCATGGTGTCGCACAATCTCTTGGATATAAATCTTTGCTAGTCTGTCCGAAGAATAACTAGCATGATTTGGTATGAAATGTGCCGACTTCATTAACCGGTCAATAATCACCCAGATTGCATCATAGTTCGTGATCCTGGGCAATCCCATAATAAGGTCCATGGTCACACTCTTCCATTTCCACTCAAGAATTTCAGGACTTTGCAACAATCCTGGTGGGCTTTGGTACTTGGTCTTTACCTTATGACACGTAAGAGACCACGCCACATACTTGGTCACATCATTCTTCAATCCTGACCACCAATAAATGGACTTCAAATCATGGTACATTTTAGTCATTTCGATGTGAACAGTATACTGGCTTTTGTGTGCATCGTCGAGGATTCTCTACCTTAATTCTGCCTTTAGTGGAACACAGATTCTCTCTTTATAATGAACTGATCCACTAGGCGACAGATTATAATCCCTAGCATCTCCTCGCTCAGTTATAACTCTGATAGATTAGACTAGATTGTCTTGCTTTTGAGCTTCATCAATTTTAGCTCTAAAATCACTTTCCACCTAG
Organism: Inga laurina; assembly: GCA_963855925.1. NCBI lineage: Eukaryota > Viridiplantae > Streptophyta > Magnoliopsida > Fabales > Fabaceae > Inga > Inga laurina. The sequence goes on from OY979703.1 coordinate 48,306,911, forward strand.
GAAATATTGAAATTAGCATACACAATCTAGTTCAACAAATTCATATCTCAAAAGTCTTCTATCAACTTCTTTTCTTGAATCATCATTGCTACAACAAGCACCGTCTTTCGACTAAGAGCATCGGCGATGATGTTGGCTTTGCCCAGATGGTATTTAATCTCTAGGTTGTAATCTTTAAGCAACTCTATCAAGTGGTGATGTCTCATGTTCAATTTTTTCTAATCATATAAATACTTGAGAATATTGTGGTTGTAGTACAGTTCTACCTTCACATCATACAAACAATACCGCCATATTTTCAATGCAAACACAATTGTTGCAAGCTCCAGATCATGAGTAGGATAATTCATTTCATGAGGTTTCACCTGTCAGGAGGCATAGAATACCACATGTCCCTACTGCATCAGGACACACCTTAATTCATGCTTACTCGCATCACTATATAAAATATAAGTCAAGCTAGGATTAGGTATAATCAACAGAGGCATTGTAGTCAACCTCTCCTTCAGCTCAGCAAAACAACTTTCACAATGCTCATCCCACACAAACGGCTGATCCTTCCTCGTGAGCTTGGTATCGGCAAGGAAATTCTAGAGAGATTCTGAATGAATCTCCTGTAGAAACCAAAAAGACCCAAAAAACTACGTATCTCAGAAGCAGTTTCTAGCCTCTTCCAATCCAGTACTGCTTCCACTTTACTGGGATCTACTGAGACCCCTTCTTGCGAGATAACATGGCCTAAGAATTTTACTTCTGGTAGCCAAAACTCGTACTCACTCAACTTGGCATATAGTTGCTTCTCACGTAATATCTCTAACATAATTCTCAAATGACGTTCATGCTCTTCTTTGCTTTTGGAGTATATCAGAATGTCGTCAATAAACACCATAACAAATTGATCCATATATTGTCTAAAAATGTGTTAAGGTAATCCATGAATATCGTAGGTGTATTGATTAGGCCAAAAGGCATTACTAGAAACTCATAGTACCCATACCTAGTCCTGAAAGTAGTCTTTGGTACATCTTCTGCTTTCTCCTGTAGCTGATAATATGTTAGGATCGGTAGGCACAGCGGAAGAACTTTAAAAATTTTCACCGATCCTAATCGAGGATCTATCAATGGCGTTTAAACCAAGTTGGAAGGATTCATACCTTTTTGATGATTCAGAATTTTCATGATCTCTAGGAGCCAACACGTCAAGTCCGCTCCCTCTACCGGTATCCACACGAATGCTCTCCAACTGAGACTGCGTGCTAGCGCCTCTAATGTCTCCTAGGGTTTCACTTGCGGCTCTCAATTCTCATGTGCATATAAATATATCTGCTCTATCAAGTTTATAACCTATGAGGGCTATTTTCAAATTTCAAAATTAATCATCATTAATTTCAAAATTAATTAACAATTAATTATCTTGATGAGCTAATTAAATAAATTCAGTTTAAATTAAATCTGTCCAACAGTTTTAATTTAACCTATTCATTTAATCCAAATAAAGAGCTATTAGATTTAATTTATTTTCATAAATTAAATCCGAGATACTATATCTCGATCATGTTAGTTATTAAATTTAATATATCTTATTAAATTAAATTTAAAACTAACATAATATAATAATATCATATAATATATATACATATATATATAAGATATATATTTCGAAAATATATATATCTATATAATATTATTAAATATAATAATATCATATAATATATATACATATATATATATAAGATATATATTTCGAAAATATATATATATCTATATAATATTATTAATGAATTTTATATTATATATATATAAATATAAAATTCATCCACCCTAAATTAAACATTATCTCGTGTTGGGCCATTCTTGTGTGCGACCCTGTAGGCTCATATGAAGTTGGCAGTGGGCTAATAACTATACTAACCCAAAAGTCGCAAGTGGCCTTTAGCAAGACATTACGACTACCCAATTCATATGAGGATCGTTATCACGATCCAACCTGTCATACAACCATGTCACGTCCCTTTCGTCACACGATATATCAATCAAGGATAAGGCATGGATAATGTCATCCTCTTGTTCCTGACCATTACTTTCTCGATTCCTGAGCAGCCTGATAACAGAGACAGAAACTCCTTTCATCATAGTATGGCCATACATTTCGCAGACTCACTCATCGAGGGGCCCAGTATTATCTCTCTACTAATGTGAGGGACGAATTCCATCTTGATCATTCATATTCCTCTACATGAAAAGCCACTAAGCCCGATCATAGCCTTTATCATCACCCGGTCAAAAATGAGTTTTGACTAGTTCAAAGCTTAGCAACCTCATGAAGGAATCCATGATGACCTCAGGTCTAAGGGCAGTGTGACATGGTTATACATGAGAAAAGCTTATGACTTGATCCATGTAGCTTTCTCATAGTGGGTCGGTCCAGCACCTTGTACTCTTACAAGTGCCTAAGACTTTGATTCGTATCTCCATATCTAATCAAAGTCATACTGATCTTGTTTCATCTCTGCTCCTGCATAGATGACCGACCAGGGATATTTTAGGACAATCTTTATGAATTATCCAAGGATACAATTATCACAGTTAACATGCAAATAATATGATAACAGAATGGAGAAATTTCATTAAAATAATAATATTCAAAGTACAATGATTGGCCCTTAGGGCACAATTTCCAACATGATAACCCGATCTTAGATCAATCTTCAAAAATACATAAGAACCAGACAATTGATCTAGAAGGTTGTCAATTCTTGGAAAAGGGTATTTGTTCTTAACGGTAATCTTATTCAACTCTTTATAATCAACACATAAACATAGACTCTTATCTTTCTTTTTGACAAACAACACTGGAGCTCCCCCACTGCGACACACTGGGCCTAATAAACTCTTTTTTGAGCAAGTCTTCTCAGGGAATTCTCTTACCATAATATACTATTCAAAGTTTCTTTTGTCACTCCTTGTATAGAAAAGCACACCATATACCCTTGGCACCCATTCTTCAGATATTTCTCTACTTTAGCTGATGAAATAAAATTCAAACTGGCATTTACATTATTAGCATTATGCAAAGTAGGGTACACTATCCTCTTGTTCCCACAATCAAGCAACACATTATTTGCTGTCAACCAATCAAAACCCAAAATGACTTCTAATTAAAGAGCGGCAGAGAAATCAAATCTACAACGGACTAGTGCCCCTCAATAGTTATTACACAATTTAAACAAGCTTCAGTGGTCAAAGCTTTAACACCCATCGAAGTTAACACAATCAAATCAAATGGCAATTTATGCACATGCAACCCAGGCACTTCACGCAATCATATGCAATGAAAGATGGCTTGCACCCGAATCAAACAAAGCTTGCAATAAACTACCATAATGACAATATTACCTTCAATAAAGTCAGGGGACTTTCAAGCTTCGTCGTGTGTCATAGTGAATACCCTGCCCTAATTCTGAGGTATTTGCTCTGCCTGTGGCTGTTTGTATTTGCTAGATATATGCCCCGGTTGTTTGCAATTGAAACAGAGCAATTGACCCTAACAAGTTCTGCTATAATATGCCCTTCCATAGCTTAGACATATCTATACAGTTAGGGCTTTCTGAGGTTCACAATCCCCAGACAGATAGGCTTCTTGCCACTACTCTTTGACGAGGAGAATCCCAGACCCTTCCACTTCTAGGAAGTATTACCTTTGTTGGGTTCACTGAGGGTGCTAGCACCCTTAGCTAGGTACAAATCTCTCAAGTTGTTCTTAGTGATTCTATACTCTTCTACCGCTTTGTTAAATTTAGTGAATTGGTCTGTAGCTAATCTCTTTCTTAGTTCACGTCTCAAACACTGAATTAACATGTCCAAACTCCATTCCTCATCATCCATACATCTCAAATAAGAGGAATACCTAGCCAGCCGGATGAAATGAGATAAATAATCATCGAAGGTCTTAGCATCACCGTACTTGATAGATAGGAATTCAGTCTCCTTCTCAAGTCGTGCTGACTTGGGAAAGTACTTTTCATTGAAGGGAAAGTACTTTTCATTGAACTATTATTGAAACAAATCCTAGGTCAGTGGCACATTTCTGTTTCACAATGTTAGGGCTTTATTCTGCCACCAACGATCAGCATCTCCCTCTAACTTGTACACAACCAACCGTGCTTTTACCTCTGTCGGGCAATCAAGCACTTCAAAGATCTTTTCTAGACGGTTCAACCAGTCTTCAACTGCTTAGGGATCAAATCTCCCCTAAACATCGGTGGTAAATGCTTGTAGAATTTTGAAACTAAGTACTGTAGGTCTCTTTCCTCTTGACTGGTAGCCCATGTGACTCTTGGTTTGGGGTAGTGTGAGAAGGGGATTCCTGTGATCGAATAGACCCCTCAGCTATCTCTTCCTGACGGATCTCTTCTTGGGTTTCTTCATGTACGGACAGAGCCCTTTCTTTATTTCATTTTGCCCTTTCTTCTCTGAGCTATTCTCTCAGCTCTTTAATCATATCCCTATGCTCTATAATCAGACCCATCATCTCCCCCATAGGATCTGGTAGATTATCATTAACCACCTCCACCTCTGGGTCTAGACATCTGATTCTCAGGCGAGCCATTATATCTTTCAATTCTATAATGTTTTGCCATGTCAGTATCACAGATAAATTATAGACATAGTCCATAAATCTCATATATATCGACAATAGTAGGAACATACATGTGTATACATAATAAATAATTTTGATCCATCATCTATCCCTAAGACAACTATCCTAGCAAATGCTACCCTTACCAAAAACTATAGCTTTGATACCACAAATGTAACCCCCTTCCTTATAAACTGTAATTATAATTTAAAAATGTGTAATTAAGATGAATTAGAAACCATCAGATGTTAAAAGATGTATTTTCAATCCCATCCGCAAGATAGGGTTTGAAAAATATTTGTTTTAAACATGTTTAATTCAGCCTTATACTCACATTTCGAATATAATTAACCTGCACAGTTCAATTGTATTTATACATATCAGAGTACACACCAAAATTCCCGGCATCCCCCGGGTTTCATATAATAACTTAAGGGTTTACCGGTATTACCACCCCAACAATTTCCCAACTAGGGGATTAAATAACATCATCCAAAAATTTATATCCATAATATGTTTAGTAATCCCAACCAAAATTTGACACCAGCTATCAAAATCATATCCCTAAAGGAGTCCTAGCCGCTATTGGTTGTTTGTTTCCCCTTCAAGCCAGTTGCCCTGTGTGTTGTTACTTAATGGAAAGAATGAGATTCAAGAGAATCCCAGTAGTAACAAATCACTCATACAATATATAATCACATAGTATTAAAGTAAATCATCAATCAGCACAGTGGCAATGATCATAGTATGCACATTGCCTTATAGGCATACACATAGTCTTCGCAGCATACACATAGCCTTTATGGCTGTCATATAGCCTTTCAGCTTTGACATAAACTTTATGGCTGTCACACAGCCTTTCCGCTTTCACATCCATAAGCTTTGTAGCATTCAAAATCATCACAATTCTAAAAATCATAACTAATTCTAGAAAAATTGAAATGAGGTGATCCCAAGTCATATGGCAATTTTTTGAAGTCCTCTATATAGGAAAAATATGAATCACTTCTATTCATAACAACAAAAATACAGAATTACAGGAAATCCAATACTACTCCAAAATAGCTTCTAGTTTCTCAAATTTTGGAAAATTATAACTCCTAGCACAAACATCAAAATGACATCTATTATATGTCCATTTTGAATCATAGGATGTGAACTATTAAACTGGAAAGTTTCAAAATTTTTAGACACCAATTGCTCATTCAAAACGTCCATGCAAATAGATTACCCAGCATAGAGTTTACATTTGTCAAATTTTCAACCAATGTGTCCAATGGCTCCAAATTCAACAATCAAACCTATTTCCACACAATATTTGATAAGGAAACCTTTGGAATCATAAAACATTGAAATTCACATCACAACCACACATTCTATTTTGACCACATTGCAACCTAAACCACCAAATTGCCAACTTTCAATTCAATGATCTAAACTAATCCAAACCAATTTCATTGTTCAAACCATGCAACAAGACACCTATTCTACTACCAAAACACCATGCAATACACAAGACCCCAATGACATGAAAATTAGGGCTAAAATATAGAAATTCCAAGGTTCCACCATTTAGCACAATATATATTTCAAAAGATAGTTATTTCTCACCTCTTTTACTTTCCAAAGCTTGTTCTTTGATTCCACCACTTTCAATTTTTCTCAAGCTCTCAAACACCTTCCTTCAAAAATCTAAAACCATAGAGATAAAGCTATCATCAAAGTGATTAAGATTAATGAAGAGGTCTAGAGCATTCAAGATCATTTCTAAGGTCAAACATTACCGTTTCTTTTCTCTTTCTTCCATCACTTAGAGACAATGGAGACTTGAGAGAGAGGAAATGTGATGAAAATGATTATATAGATTTTTGGTCTCTCTTTTACCCATTTAGCTGACTTAGAGGTGAGAGGGAAGAGAAAAAAATTAGTTGAGTCTTTGACCTACATCTATGGCCTCTATGATGACACTTGTCATGATTTTGAGCCTCCTCCCAACTCCTTCCATGTACATGTATGCATAGGATCACTCTATCTAATCTCTTGAGCAACTAAGCACTCCATAAAATCTTTAAGTAATTAGTAAAATCCCTCTTTGGTAGCTGATTCCACCACTTTCCTTTTTCCCATTTTTACCCCTGACTATGGAAATTCCTTTTGAATCACCACTTAGCTTATATTCTCCAAAGAGTTTGTTTTACATTAATTATATTCACCTTAGAGCCATTAGCCCTTAATCAAAATTTGGGGCATTACATTACTTGAGGGTTCACTTGAGTAATGAAGTTGGAAATGCTCTTGGCCAGATTTTGAAGGGGATTACTCAAGTGATCATTCGAGTAATGATCTAGGATTACTCGAGTGACCACTCGAGTAATGCAACAGACAACGTATCCGATGTTTCTAAAAATCATGGGATTGATTATGAAACTCACTCTTCTTGCTTCCAATCACACTAACACTTCATTGTATTAGTTTTTAATGTATTTCTCTAGGAATGCAATGAAGATATGATGTGAAGAGGTAAAAGTTGACTTTACGGAAGCGGAGCATCCAATGTTCTAACAGCTAGTTTTTCAAACTCAAGCAAACGAACAAAAGAAGTAGCTGCACTCCAATTAATATGTTGAAATGCTCAAACGATCATTAATCTTCATCAACTATAAAAAAAGAGCATTTAGAGTTCAAAAAACACCAACATAAATATGCTTATATCATGAATCATCCACTCCAACCCAACTACTCTCTGTTCTTATCTATTTTCTATATCATGTATATTTGAGAGAGATTTATTTGTATTGTACTTCAGTGAGCATTTTATCCACTCTATGAGAGAGTTTGTAAACACTTGTATTTTTGAATTGATCTCAAGGTAGAGGGACCTTGAGAGGGTTGATTTTCTTATAAGAGAAGCTGTAGAGAGAATTACAGGTAAGACTTTTTGAACATAAGACTTACAAGGTGCAAGCAGTAGAGAATGTTGCTACTCATAACACTTACAGGGGTATAAGCAGGGGAGAATGTTGCTGCTTGTAAGACTTGCATTGGTAAGAAGGAAAGAAATGTCTTCGGATTTGCTCTGCTTGTAAGACTTATTGTAAGAGGGAGTATCGTTTGAGACAATTGTAAAAGGCTTCACAAGTGCCTAGCTAAACTTGTGGGGTACTAAAGGCTTTTCTTGTGCCCGGATTAAACAAGAAGATAGTAGATTTGAAAATCTTAGGAGGGGCCTGGGGATTGGACGTAGGTCATCGCAGATTGGACCGAACTAGTATAAATCATAGTTTGCATATTCTCTTCCCTAAGCTCTTATATTTCAGTATACATTATTTAATCTAATTGTTGATTTATTATTCATTACTTTCATATTTACTACTTCTATTAAGATGCAAAAATATTTTCAAAGTTCTTAAGCTTTTTATCTTACACTCAATTCACCCCCAATCTTGCATGTCAGCTAGTTCTAACAGAAATATGTGGCCTAGAGAGGGTCTTGAAAAAGTTATGTCACATGTAGCATGTTGTGGTGCCATTTATCCAGAGATCCAGTGATTCGGTGACACATGTCACTTGCTTTAATAAACTAGGTCCCGCTTTTTTATCAGGTCTCTAGCCGTCCAACTTTTTAAAGAAAGTAAGGGTCTAATAATTGCCGAGTGTCTGCTTATGGCCCTCACATAACGCCATAAGCCTCAGGGAGTTCCCAAGTGTCTACTTATGGGCCCCATATGATGCTACATGTCAATAAACCTTAAGGAGGCCCAAGTGTGCCAAAGTGCCCATACACCAACATACTTTGTCTGACTTCTTATGCGCCCTGAGCTATATGTAATCTAAGGACTCATTCTTTACTCAGATATAGTCCCTAAAAATCATTCTATCTCCCTAATATTCTTAGGACTCTTACTAAACTTCACCTAGCAATCTGCTTGATTCAAACATTTTCTTAGGCTTTTAGGATGAAAATCTGGGTTATTACAATTCCCTTTTGAATTTTTGCTTCTTTTTGGCTATCAATCTCATTAATTCTCCTTGGGTTACTATCGATCTCATTTAAAATCTACAAATAAGGCTGCTACCGATCTCATTGATTCTCTTTTGGCTACTTTAGCTTTTAGGACTTTCCTCTAATCTTTGGACCCATTCTTATCTCAAATTACTCCCAATGCCACAAATTCGTCGGTTAACCTAAACTGCCAGATTTTTCACCCAACTTTGAAAAAACATAACTAATTATAGAAAAATCTAATTGGGTTGGTTCGAGAGTCTGCAAAAAGATATATAAGTCATATTTCAATGAAAAATATCACAGAGTAGTTATGACCACACCATTCTAGAAAATTTGTCAAACCCAGTTTGCCACAGATTTCATTCCATAATCAACATCAAATTTTGAAAAATCATATATCTCAATCCACTGGTCCAATTGCGGCATATTACCTACCAATTTAAAGTCCAGGATGTTCACTTTCATCCTATAAAATTTCATAAAGCTTAGACTAGGTTTGAGTACTGAAAAACACATCATAACAACTCTGCTCCAAAAAAATGAATATGCCAATAAAACATAATAGAACGATAAGAAATATCAAAATTCACTTCCTTCCTAAAATTTTAGGCAGAACTGTACAGACCCTAACTTATACCGAAAATGGATCCTTACAATTTCGTCAACCAGAATCATCATACAACACTATAAGACCTCTTCTAACCTTATAATCATTATCAAATGATCACCAAACCTTAGAACCTCCCACTGGTTGAAACTTTAGGGGTTAGGTATTTCAAGAAATACTCAACCAATCAACAAGTTGTTTGGTTCAAACCGAAGCTCATACGCACCTCTTTTCGATTCCATAACCGGTTCTTGATTCTAGTAGCACCTCTCTTGAGTAGATAGCACCAAACACCTCTTATCAAAGATCCAAAACCATAGAAATATTGCTCTCACTAGGAGGAACAGCATTAAAGAACACTCTGGAAGCTGGGAACATTAAATTAGAGGTGAAATTAGCCCCAAAGCTTAAGAACTTTCACTATCATCCTTTCACTTTCCTCTTCCATTTTCTCTTGATTTTTCTGATTTTCCCCTATTTTATGGTGGATTCACGAAATTAATAGCCTTTGGGGCTATTGGATGCACTTTTAATTACATGTTCCATGTGTTTAAAAATCCAAGGTGCCTGGTGCTCTTTCTTAAAAATCTGATCGACTAACTTTCAAGAAATTTACTTAATTTGCTTGAAGAGCGTCTGGGAATAGGACATGTGTCCGAATATAATTATTCTCTTTCCTTTCTCCTCCTAACCGTACTTATTAATCACGAAAAGAGGAGTCCGATGATTTTATTCATCTTTCAAATTCTATCTTCGGGTAAATCAGGTACAGGACTGGACCTGAGAAAGGTGAGTTGTCCCGGCTTTTTGGACATGTGGTAACTTCTTAACGATCTATTAGTAAGAAAAGTCAAAATTGGCTTTAATAAAGCTACTTTATCTTTAATTATTACTTTTACTTTATTATACGGAGTTACTCGGTTTTGTGTAACATGTCCCTGTGGCTTCAAGATCTTGCCAAGTGTCTATGTGAGCCCTCAGATGGTGCCATATGGCCTCCAGCTAGGGGAATACCTGACTCTGTGCTTGTGGGCCCCACATGGTGCCACAAGCCAATATCTTTTCCTAAAACACAGGGTATACCTGTGTATTCTTCAAAAAAGTAGGGCATACCGGTCCACCCTAAAAACACCATATGCCCTCACATATAGGCATACTTTACTCGATTAACTTGTCCCATACTTAATGAATAGTTGGGTGACATCTTTCTACTAACCAAATGGCACCATATATATGTCCTGCGCACATCTACACCAACACTTTAATCCTACAGCCTACAAATAGGAAGCCCTCTGCCCGGTAGGGTAAACTCATATAGTTCATGAAAATCTTTCTACCTTAATCATTCTTGGGACTCTTCCCAAACTGTGCTTAGTCATCTGCCTGATACAGGCTTATCCTCAAGTTTCTTGGCCTAAAGTTCAGGATATTACATCTACCCCTTCTTTTGGCAGGGGGATCTATAGTCAGTCAGTTCACCGACACGACTCTACCCTTATGGTATACCAGCCTGCCAATTAGTAGCCAGGGGAAATTCTATTTCTCTAGGTTTGTCTATCACATATAATTCTTAATCCTAGTATCACTCAGGATTATCCAAGTATCAACACAGATACTATTTACATCAGCAGAGCATACTAGCCAAATGTCAAAATCCATGCTCTGATACTATAAGTATAACACCTATCTCTAGACCCCTTTATTATGCACCGTTAAAGCACTACGGCTTAGGTGAAACGTTAGTTAAAGCCCCCAAACCCAAAACTTAAGCTTTAATTCATGGGGTCACTATTCATTTGGTAAAGAATGTATTTACTATATCGTTTATCTTTTTATTTGGGGTTACTAATTTCACTCTATTCATTATTATCAGAGTATTTCTCTACTTATTCTTAGTTAATTCATATACAAGTATATACAACTTGTGTAGCAATAAGGGCCTACCAAAGTGTCTAAGTTCATTACATCAACCGTTTGACACATTTTAATCTTCATTCCACCATCACATGTTCTTCTTGTGCATCTTCTTGCTTTTATCTTCTATGCTTATCACACCTATATGGATGGGTGACGGAGAGTGAGATTCGAGCGAATCTAAGTAGCAAACATTGCTAACTATGCATACAAGATACAAGCTTCATGTATGATATGCTTGCGTACATAAATTCATGCTAGCATAAGGACATAATTGCATGCTCAATGCTTTACTCATTACACCTATGCCCATAGTATAAGTAAAAACATAGCTTCAATCATTCATATATACTTCACATCATTCATCAAAGCAATTAAACACATCAATGCATAAGTATACTTATGAAATATATGTAAGTTAGGAAAGTTTTACTACCTTTTGTCTCTGAGTCCCGCTTTTGTTCTTTTTTCTCCAACCATTGTAGCTTCTTGCAAAGCCTTACATTTCTTCTTCCTTGTGATCTCATGGCCCTAGATAGATAACCATGTTATTAGAGCTGTGAAAACAAGCCATTACTCTTGACTTGTTCCGTTTACATAGTCTTTAGAACTCTTATGTTCTAATGTTAAGTGAGTGTATAATCTAAGACATATTAGGTGTCTCATGACCTGTGTGACTTGGGTACCTAAAGTGATCCCATTGCATTCTAGGTCATACCTTCATTCCCTATAATCCCACTTATCATTATTCATTTTAAATTCTACAAATTTGCAAGTATACCCCAAACTTCCATAATTGTCACCGTAATTTGAAAATTCAAAACTTCATTTAGAAATCTCTAATTGAGGTTGTTTAAAGTCCTATGTGTCACTATTTAAGTCTATTTTAGAGGAAAAATACCTCCTACTACCCATTACTCGCACACAATTACATAATCTATAATCAATCCTCACTACCACAAACATCATTCTAGATTTAATGCCTAACTTTGACAAAACATGTTTCCTAATGTACAAACCAAATGGCACATACTAGAAAGAAAGTTTATCTCTAAAAGAACTAATGGGAGCAAGATATATCTCAAAGAAGTTTGAGAGTCACAACATAGCATAGAACCACAGATGAAAAACAGAGAAGACTCACAATAAGTTACTGAGCCCCCTCAAGTAACACAAGGTCTACACAGATCTGATAGGACACGGCATTAGCCTCAGAGATATGGATTTTTTATTACTGAAAGTCGTGACGTGTTTCTCATTGAGCAAAGTAACAAACATGATAAAGATATAATATCTCATATTTAATTTATAAAGATAAATTAAATATATTTCCCCTGGCTCTTTATTTAGATTAAATAAATAGGTTAAATTAAAATTGTTAGACAGATTTTAATTAAACCATATTTATTTAATTTTCTTATCAAAAGACAATTAAGTGTTAATTGATATGATATAGATTTTGAAATTAATTAAGATTAATTTTAAAAATCCAGTATCCATGATAAAATAGAAAGCCCTGGCTAGTTATTTAAAAAGGGCGAGCTAGGGTTTTCTACAGGTGATAAAAAAGCAAGATAGAGAGCCGTGAGAAAAAAAAACTCTAGGGAGAGACATTGGTAGTATTGGAAATTATGCCCAAAGGGCCTATCATTGTACTTTGAACATTATTAATTTAATGAAATTTCTCCATTTTAATATCATATTATTTGCATGTTAACTATGATAATTATATCCTTGGATAAATCATAAAGATTATCCTAAAATGTCCTTAGTCGGTCATCTATGCGGGAGCAAAGATGAAACAAGTCCAGTATGACTTTGATAAGATATGGATATACGAATCAAAGTCTTAGGCACTTGTATAAGTACAAGGTGCTGGACCAACCCACTATGAGAAAGCTACATGGATCAAGTCATAAGCTTTTCTCATGTATAACCACATCATAATACCCTTTGACCTGGGGTCATCATGGATTCCTACATGAGAGTTGCTAAGCTTTAAACTAGTCAAAAGTCACTTTTGAAGGGGTGATAATAAAAGCTACGATCGGGCTTGGTGGTTTTTCATGCAGAGGAATATCAATGATCAAGATGGAATTTGTCCCTCACATTAGTAGAGAGATATTACTGGGCCCCTCAATGAGTGAGTCTGAGAAATGTATGGCCATACTACAAAAGAAAGGAGTTTGCATTTCTATTGTCAGGCTACTTATGAATCGATAAATTAATGGTCTGGAACAAGAGGATGACATTATCCATGCCTCAGCAATCAAATTTTTTTACAATTCTTCCATTGTGCCTGTTGATCCTAACAGTGGCATCAAAGCCAAGTCAATTGTGCGTTTAAATTGAGTTTATGATTCTTATACATGTGATATAGATGGGATATGTATGTATGTTTATAAGAAACGTTTGAACATGTATGTGATTTAGTTAATACGAAACGAAACTATTTTGAAAGATATGATGTTGAAATTCCACTAATTTTCATTTTCGTTTAAATTGAATCTTGAAATTGTTTTCATTTTCGTTTTCGAAGATTTATATCTTAAAACATGTATGTGATTTTCATTTTTGGATAGCATGAATTCAGGTAGGGTACCTGAGATCATAGTTGGTGGCAATCCAATCGGGTCTAAGTTCGAATATCTTCTTGGGTATTAGGGATCCAAAACTATGGGGAAGACGATCCAGATCAGAACTGTTCTGGGCCGTTATTTTTGAAACTAGGCCAAAATCCCTTTAGCGGGACTGCCATGACTACCTGTTCATAGCATAATATAATCTAATCACAACATTTATTTCTTTTCATATTGTATGAATTCTTCTTGTGCTTTAGTTTTCAAACTTGTTTGGGTATGGTGAACAACATGGCTTTAGATTTTTACAAAGGATTGTAATATATAAATACAGCATGCGTGCTATGCCTTCCTCTTAAAACTCTCAATGTACATTTTCTTCTCATCTCACTCCCCTCGAATGTTTAAATGAGGTTTCTCTTAATGTATGTCTTTTCTTATTTACAAAAGTCCTCTCATTGGCTTGGGAGGATTTTAGGTTAGGTAAGCCATGTTATGTCACGTTTAAATTATGCTTTTGATTAGATCATTACATGAATACTTTTGTGTTTATATGTATTTATCTATATGAGATACGACCATGATTGCATTTTAAAAACAAGACTAATTAATTGAGCCCTCTAATCAAATCTTAAGTCATAATGCCGTCAACTAATGAATACTTGTAAAAACCTAGATCGCTCAATTATAGAAACCACAAAAGTGGATGCACTTGAGTCATCTTGATGAGACAAGCCTGAGTAATGGTACTGCTCATAATATTCATTATTGTTTTGACTTAATTGAGATTAACAAAACGGTTTTGAATCTTAAGGCGTTAGATGTGATTAAACATACCGAATCATATGATGATCGAATCCCATAAACATCTAAGAGTTACATATGATGTAATTGGTAAATAGATTACCTACCTAAATAACTTGAATTTAATCATCTTACCAAAGAAGAGTTAAGTTTAAGTCAAATATGGATCTTAGCCTACTAATTATTTTGAGGGTTGTTAATTTAGTGGGAGAATACTAACTAACTTTGCATATTTTAATTGTAGAATTATGTCAACTAGTAATACTACTACATTATCATTACGATCAGTCCTTGAGAAGGACAAACTCAATGGGACAAACTTTCTTGATTGGTTCAGGAATTTGAGAATTGTTCTCAAGCAGGAAAGAAAGGTTTATGTCCTAGATCAACCCATTCCCGAGGAGCCAGCAGCCAATGCTCCAAGAGCTCAGAGAGATGCTTACATAAAGCATAAGGATGACTCTGTGGATGTAGTTTGCCTGATCCTTGCCACTATGGTTCCACAGCTCCAAAGAGATCTGGAACTTATGAAGGCTCATGAGATGATTGTCCATCTTAAGGAAATGTTACAACAACAGGCAAGGCAAGAAAGGTATGAGACCACAAATGCCTTACATTCCTGCAAGATGGCTAAAGGTGCATTAGTTAGTACTCATGTGTTAAAGATGAAAGGCTATATTAATCACCTTGAGAGGCTTAGATTTCCCATGAGCCAGGAGTTAGCTACGGATTTGATCTTGAACGCACTCCCGGAGAGTTTTGACCAATTTTTTATGAACTACAATATGAACAGCATGGAGAAATCAATTTCTTAACTGCATGGGATGCTCAAAATTGCTAAACAGAATATTAAGAAAAAGGCGAGCACTATTTTGATGGTTCAGAAAGGAAAGGGCATAAAAAAGAAAGGGAAGGGCAAATGTAAGGGTAATGGCTCGAGTGGTAAGACCAAAGAGTCAAACAAACCGAAAAGCAAGCCTGCACCTAAGAAGGCAAAGCCTCTAAAGGAAGGATTCTGCTACTTTGCAATGAACCTGGTTATTGGAAGAAGAATTGCAAACTCTACCTGGAAGATCTGAAAAAGAACAAGAAGGATAGCGGGGCTATCGCTTCAGGTATTTATATTATAGACATTCATTTTTCTACTTCCTCTACATGGGTATTAGATACTACATGTGGTTTTCACATTTGTACAAATGTGCAGGGTCTAAAGGACAGTATAAAGTTGAAGAGGGGCGAGGTAGACCTGCGAGTTAGAAACAGAGCAAGAGTTGCTGCTTTAGTCGTAGGCACTTATGAATTAGTTCTGTCTAGTGGGCTTTTGTTAGTTTTGAACATTTGCTATTATGTTCCTGCTTTGAGTAGTTACATTATTTCTCTTTCTTATTTGGATAAGGAAGGTTATATTTCCATTACTAGGAATGGTAAATGTTCTATTTATCATAATGACATTTTCTATGATGATGGTGATTTACATGTAGGTCATTATATATTAAATTTAGAACATCTTAATAATGGGAATATCTATAACGTAACTACTAAAAGGATAAAATCAAATATTTTGAATCCGACCTACTTATGGCATTGTTGTCTCGGCCATATAAATGAGAAACACATTTCTATACTCTATCAAGATGGATTTCTAAACTCATTTGATTTTGAATTATATGATACATGTGAACCTTGCTTATTAGGAAAGATAATAAAGGCACCTTTTACTGGGCATAATGAGAGGGCCACTGAATTATCGGGCCTTATACATATAGAAGTATGTGGACCATTAAATACAGCTGCCAGAGGAGGTTATCTCTACTTTATTACATTTATAGATGACTTTAGTAGATATGGCTATATCTATCTAATGAAACATAAATCTGAATCTTTTGAAATGTTCAAAATATTCCAAAATGAAGTACAAAACCAACTTGGCAAACCAATTAATGCGCTTTGATCTGATCGAGGTGGTGAATATTTGAGCCAAAACTTTATTGACCATCTTAGGAGTAGTGGGATAATCTCACAACTGACTCCTCCAAGAACACCACAATGGAATGACGTTTCTAAATGGAGGAATCGAACACTATTAGATATGGTTCAATCTATGATGAGTCAAACAGATCTTCCAGTTTCCTTTTGGGGACATGCTCTAGAGATAGCTGCGTTCACACTAAATCGTGTTCGATCTAAGGCAATTGAAAAGACACCATATGAGATATGGACAAGAAAGAAACCAAGTTTATCTTTTCTCAAGATTTGGGGATATGTGGTATATGTTAAACAACAAGCCTTAAATAAATTAGTGTCTAGATCCTTAAAGTGCCTTTTCTTGGGGTATCCTAAAGAAATGAAAGGATACTATGTCTACAATCCCACCGATAACAAAGTGTTTGTTATTCAAAATGGTAAGTTTCTAGAAAGAGTTTGTCTCTAAAACAACTAATGGGAGCAAAGTACATCTCAAAGAAATTTGAGAGTCACAAGATAGTACAGAACCATAGATGGGAATTAGAGAAAACTCACAACAAGTTGTTGAGCCTCCTCAAGTAACACAAGGTCTATGAAGATCTGATAGGACACGGCATCAGCCTCAAATATATGGATTTTTTATTACAAATAGCCGCGATGTGTTGCTCATTGAGAAAAATGAGCCAACCACCTATTAAGAAGCCATAATGGGACCAAACTCAGAAAAATGGCTAAATGCCATGAAGTCTGAAATGCAATCCATGTACAACAATCAGGTATAGACCTTAGTCGATCCACCTGAAGGTGTAAAACCATCAGGTGCAAATGGGTTTTCAAGGAGAAAACTGACATGGATGGCAATGTAAATCTCTTCAAGGCACGACTGGTTGTAGAAGGATTTACTCAAACTCATGGTATAGACTATGATGAAACCATTTTCCCAGTTGTAATAGCCAAGTCAATCAAAATCGTTCTTGCCATTGTAGCATATTATGACTAGGAAATATGGCAGATGGATGTCAAAATAGCCTTCCTTAATGGAAAGCTCCTTGAGGATGTGTACATGACACAACCTGAAGGTTTTATGAGTCCAGAGGACTCTGGTAAAGTTTGCAAGCTTCAAAGATCCATTTATGGATTAAAGCAAGCATCTCAGAGCTGGAATCATCATTTTGATGAAGTAGTCATTTTTAGGAAAGTCATTTTTAATGAAAGACTTAGGTGAAGCCACATATATCCTAGGGATTAGGATCTATAGGGATAGATCCAAAAGATTAATAGGCCTAAGTCAGAGCACATACATAGACAAGATACTGCATAGGTTCAGTATGCAGGATGCAAAAAGGGGTTACATGCCCATGTCTCATGGCATCCATCTTAGGAAGGATCTATGTCCTACTACACGTGATTAGTGAGATCGCATGAGTAAGGTTCCATATGCCTCGGCCATTAGATCCATCATGTATGCCATGCTATGTACTTGAGCAGATGTATCATTTACCTTAAGTATGGCCAGCAAATATCAACAAGATCCTGGTGAGGTTCATTAGACTGCTGTCAAGAAGATCCTAAAGTACTTAAGAAGGACTAATGACCTATTTTTGGTCTATGGTGGATTAGATGATGAGCTCTGCGTAACCGGTTACATAGATGCAAGTTTCCAAACTAACTAAGATGACCTTAAATCGTAATCTGGATACGTATTCCTCTTGAATGGTGGAGTAGTAAGCTAGAAGAGCTCCAATCAGAGCACTGTAGCATATTCTATAACAAAAGTTGAGTATATAGCAGCATCGGATACAGCTAAAGAAGCTGTTTGGATCAAAAAGTTTATTACTGAACTTGGGGTAGTGCCTACCATCTCAAATCCAATAAATTTGTTCTGTGACAATAGGGTTGCTATTGCATAGGCCAAGGAGCCTAGGTCATATCAAAGGACCAAGCATATACTCAGGCGATTTCATCTTATTAGAGAAATCAATGATAGAGGTGATATAAAGATTTGCAAAGTAGCAGGAGAAGACAATGTTGCTGATCCTTTTACTAAGCCACTTGCACAGGCAAAGCAAGAGCGTCATGTTAGGACAATGGGAATTGGGTAAATTAATGATTGTACCTAGGGTAAGTGGGAGGATGTTGGAAATTGTGCCCAAAGGGCCAATCATTGTACTTTAAACATTATTAATTTATTGAAATTTCTCCATTCTGTTATCATATTATTTGCATATTAACTGTGATAATTGTATCCTTGGATAAATCATAAAGATTATCCTAAAATGTCACTGGTCGGCCATCTATGCAGGAGTAAAGATAAAACAAGACCAGTATGACTTTAATAAGATATGGAGATACGTATCAAAGTCTTAGGCACTTATAAGAGTACAAGGTGCTAGACTGACCCACTATAAGAAAGCTACATGGATCTAGTTATAAGATTTTCTTATGTATAACCATGTCACAATGCCCTTAGATATGAGGTTATCATGGATTCATACACAAGAGTTGCTAAGCTTTGAACTAGTCAAAAGTCACTTTTGACCGAGTGATGATAAAGGCTACGATTGGGCTTGGTGGATTTTCATGCAGAGGAATATGAATGATCAAGATGGAATTTGTCCCTCACATTAGTAGAGAGATATTACTGGGCCCCTCGATGAGTGAGTCTGAGAAATGTATGGCCATACTACGATGGAAAGGAGTTTCCATTTCTATTGTTAAGCTACTCAGTAATCGAGAAAGTAATGGTCAGGAACAAGAGGATGACATTATCCATGCCTTATCCTTGACTGATATATCGTGTGACAAAAGAGACGTGACATGGTCGTGTGACAGGTTCCATCATGTTAATGATCCTCATATGAATTGGGTAGTTGTAATGTCTTGCTATAGGCCTCTTGCGACTTATGGGTTAGTACAATTATTGGCCCACTGCCAACTTCATATGGGCCTACAGGGTCGCATACAAGAATGGCCCAACACGAGATAATGTTTAATTTAGAGTGGACGAAATTTATATATATATATATATAATATAAAATTCATTAATAATATTATGTAGATATATATTTTTTCAAAATACATATCTTATATATATACGTGTGTATGTATTATATGATATTATTATATTATGTTAGTTTTAAATTTAATCTATTAAGATATATTAAATTTAATAACTAACATGATAGAGATATAGTATCTCAGATTTAATTTATGAAGATAACTTAAATCTAATGACTCTTTATTTGGATTAAATAAATAGGTTAAATTAAAACTGTTGGACAGATTTAATTTAAACTAAATTTATTTAATTAGCTCATCAAGATAATTAATTGTTAATTAATTTCAAAATTAATGAAGATCAATTTTGAAATTCTAATATAGCCCTCATAGGTTATAAACTTGATAGAGTAGATATACTCATACACACATGAGAAATCAGAGCTGCAAGGGAAACCCTAGGAGACATTGGAGGCGCTAGCATGCAGTCCATGTTGGAGAGCATTCGTGTGGATACCGGTAGAGGGAGCGGATCTGACGTGTTGGCTCCTAGAGATCGAAGACCCTGAATTGAAAAAGGCACGAATCCTTCTAACTCGATTTAAACACCGTTGATAGATCCTTGGTTAGGATCGGCAAAATTTTTTTAAAATTCTTCCACTGTTCTTGCCGATCCTAACAGGTAGTGCTAGCACGTTGTTCCTATTGGATTCCTATTCATGTGGATACCGGTAAAGGGAGCTAATCTGAGTTGCTAGATCCTTAAGATAAAAAAGAAAGACTGAACACATAAGAAAGGTACGCTTCTCTACTACTCGATTTAAAAGCCGGTAACAGATCTGCAGTAGGGATTGGGAGACTTTTGAATTTTAATTTTCCATTATGCCTACCAATCCCAACAAATAGTTCATTCCTAATAACTATGAGGTATGTTATTTTGTGAAAAGCATATAGTTAATGATTTTATAGTAAGAACTATTATTTATTTGAATATATTTATTATGGTTCTTTGTTACCTACTGTGAGGTTTTTTTTTTCTTATCATTTTTTGGCTACTATTGCCTAGATAATTACATTTTTATAGTTCATAAAAATAAAACCAAAACATAGTACCCTTTGGTGATTAGTTTCCTGATAGAAGATCAAAGGTTTGCCGCTAATTTTGGAACTTTGGTCTCAAATAAAAGTTCCAACAATTAGCAGTATACCTCATATCATCATGCTACAACACACCAGAGGAGTGACCTTTTATAATTTAAGAGTATGTCAGGATCATGGTAACCAATCTCATTGCAATATCCTGAAATTTGGGACTAAAGGCTAGGAAATAAGCCTGGATAAAGTAAATGACTAAGCCTAGTTTGGGAAGAGTGCCAAGAATGTCCAAGAGCCATAATGACTTTTAGAGACTAGTTTAGGAACAAAAGTATGAGATGTAGTTCCAAATAGTCAGGGAAAAATACCCAACCCTTTTATCTAAAGTCAAATAGGATCTAAAGCCTAACTTAGACCCAAAAGAGAGGGAATGACATCTTGGGAGAAGAAATGAATAGAGACCAAAAAAAAGAGAAAGAAAATAATTAATGGCATAAGAAATAATATTGCCATAATCAAGGGCAAAAGAGAAAATTGCCACTTGATCTTAAAGTTAGAATTGGAAACCAAAATGAAGGGCTAAGACTTGCTCTTGAAAAGCAAGAGCAATGATGAATATGAAAAAGAAAATTAACTCCTTCCCTTATGATGATAAAAAATGTCTAAGAGGGGGCAAAGGAGGGAGAGAAAAGTTTGGTCAAAGTTTCAACACTTTTGGAAGAAAGCTTTAGTCTAACATGAGCACATGCATTTAAAGGCTATTAGTAAAAATATTTGCTCCCTTGAATGAGAGCATTTCATCCAAAGGAAGGGAGCAAAGGAAAGAGAAAACAATCAAAGCAAGCAAGTTTGTATCAATTAACCAAGCCAAAAAGAGGAGAAGGAAAAGTCAACAAGTCTTTGATCTTGTTACACTTTGAAAAGTTGACCAATAAGTAAGATTTCAAGAGGAAATTGGTCAACATAACTCCTCTCCTTTTTGAATGATTGTTTCGGTTAAGCAAGAGGAAAGAGAGAAGGAGTGAGTCTTGAATTAACCCAAACCAAACTTTAGTTGATTAACTCCTTTAAGTGTCTTTCATCCAAGAGATTCCAAGAGGTATGAAATGGATATTAAATCAAATACACCTTCCCTTCCATTCACCAAAAGTCGGCCAACCACAATTAAATCAAGGGGAATATCCGAAATTAATGGAAAATTGAAAAAGGAAAGAGAAACTTGTTCTTGACTTTAATCCGCCGAAATACTAGCAAATTGGTGTTTTCTCCTAAATAACCCTTTACAAACCATCATCTCCTCATCATAACCTTCATTTCTACTTGCTACGGGTTTTCATGACTAGTAAGTGTAAGCCTTAATTTGAATTGATTGGTTTGTGATTTCGATGAGGGGCTGGATAATTTTGGCCAGTAGGTTTTCAAGGGTTAATGGTGTTTTGATCTTGTATATATGATTAGTAGATGATTTATGATGATATTAGACTATATTGGTAGTTAAAATTCTATATTGGTTGATTTTAACAAAAAGGGTTCTATTCGGTCATATTGGATAGGGGCTGAAGGCTTGTGTTTTTGATATTGCCATTGTGATTAAAATGGAAAACTAAGTAGGAATAACCCCTGGTTGTAAATTTTGGATCACTGAAAATAAATACTGAAAATTAGAGTTTCTGCTGATATGAATTCTGTGTATGGCAGTCTCATTAGGTGTTATTGTTGAATAGGTAAATGATGTCCAAAAATTGTGAAAGTTTCCAGTCTAAAAGTAGATATGTCAAGCTTTAATTTCATATATCATTTGTGTCAATTGGATTTGTATACTAGAAGTTCTGTATTTTTTAACATTGTCATGCCAAACAAGTAACTTCTAGAGCAGTGGCCAATAAAGTGGAATTCTGTATTGTTGTGATTCTAGATGACTAATGGCTATAATTTCCCTAAAAATAGACTAATTTGGGGCCACATAGCCTTTAGAATCATCACTATTGAACATTTGTACATAAAGTGGTGAATTTTTAAAGATTACCGAAAATTCTGGCAAAATTGGGTCTATGCGCAAAAATAGAAAATGTAATGGCACCATATAATTATTTTGAACTTTAAGGGTGAAATGAACCATCTTGAGATAGTTGGACCATATTAACTTTGCTTTTGACTTAGTACACTAACCTTTATAACAACCAACTTGAGTGTTGAATTATATAAGTATTAGACGAAATAATAACTTATCGTCCGTAAACACCAATTATAGGACCTAACAGCTGTTTGGATCTAAGATCTGCCCGATCTTAAAAAATAGTTGGATAACCTTCAGGGGAAGCGACCAGGCAGTAACTCTTTCTTTCATATGTTATGAGATACAATAGATATTTGGGTATCATCATAAGTTTTAGAAGATTCAGAGTTTACGAGGTGGTTACCCAAGGTCTATTGTGCTGGTGGATGCCTAGGCCATGAAAATTACTGTTATGCACGAGTGGAATCCCAGGGCCTGTTGTGTGGTGAATACTCATGGCCAAGTGATTTATATACCTAGTGATATGGTAATATGATATGCTACATGATGTGTTTTGATGTTGATTGTTATTTTTGTGTTGTATGATGATTGTGTGGCATACTTGTGTTTTCGTATATATGTGATTGAATACCTGTTACTACTAAGATTCTTTTGAATCTTACTATTTTCCTATAACAACTACAGCATAGGCTAGTAGCTAAAGGGGCAACAAGGTAAACCCGGACAACTAGAGGACAAAGTTGAGATATTTTATTTTCTGTTGGTTGCCTATTTTGGCACTGTATATGATGTATATAACTGGTAGACATAATGATAGTACAATGGTAGAACCAATAGTAACTAATGTTTAGGTAACTTAGTTGAATGACGCTTCCATACGATAATGGATCATTAACCAAACAATGACATAAAGAGTAATAAGTATAGAAGCTTGAATACTCTTATAAAAGAAATTAAGAACTGATGAGTTATGATGGAATTACGAACCTTTATGAAACCATTTTGAAAATTTTTAAATTTCTCAGAAAAACCCATTAAATTGTAGGTTTGAACCCTGATTTAAAACTGAGATTTATAACTATTGTCTAAAGTATATTTGTTCCAGGATTGAATTCCTGGCTTAGATGTTCAACTTGCTATGCATTTAAACTCATCAGATGACCATAAAGGTAAGGGTGTTACATTTTGGTATCAGAGTAGAGATTCTGGCATTAGGCTAATGTTTTCTACTGCTGTGAATTAGTATACTGATACCTTATTAGAATCCTGTAATGGGGAAGAAATATGGGTGATGATTAAACCCAAAGGAATAGAATTTCCCCTGACCACTAATTGGGAAACTAGTTTAGAGGATGGGGTTGACCTGTATATAGAGAGCGAAATGAAGCAATAGTCATATATACTAAGTGGAAAAGGGTATAAGCTCTAGAGAATCTGATGCTGAGCTAGCCTATAACCTGAATTCCAATAGAACTCCTTGGTTAAGCATGCTCAGGTGAGAGAAATCTCGGGATGGGTAACCCCCCCAGGAAGCACCTTACAAATTTGAAGCCTTTTGATTAAAGGTTTAGAATTTTGATTAAAAGTTCTTAGATGACATAAAGAATGATTAGAGGCGTGAAGATGATGAGGTAAGTATAAATCTTTAATCCGAACCATTTCTATTGCAGTGAGTACTTCCCAGAAAAGTTTATTTGAAGATGTTGTGGAAACTTGAGGCATAGTAATCGTTTTGAGGTTTCTCCGTGCTAAGGGATGACCCTTAGTAACACCGTGGTGTTAAAGGTATGTAAGTATGATATATGGTGAGGCATGATTAGTAGTGATTATGCCATATATAGATCCTAGAGAATCTGATATAATAATACTGAATATTGAGGAAAGGTTTGAATCAAATCTAAGGTAAAATAGTGCTTAGGTCGAAATGTGAATTAGGTTACACTATGGTTCAGTTTCATGGTGGAAGTTTGAACCTTGTGAACCTTATGGATAGTATTGAATCATCAGTAATGTTTTAACATATTACTTGAAAACCATGGAGGTTAGAATAGGTGCCATTGATTTTTATTCTTAGCATACCTATTAGGTATAATTGAGGAAAATGATTTCCGATCTGTGTGATATTGAGGTTCTCGATTTCATGATGAACCTAAAAGTTGGGTTAGAGACAGATTACTCCCAATGATATACTCAATGGAATTTGGGGCTAGTTAAATTACCTAAGATACCCAAGATATCCTTAAGGTGTATGATCAAAGTGTTCATTCTAGTGATGATCCATGTAATCTAGAAACAAGATTCTTATGAACAAGAATCCTTGTAGAAAGGGATTTTGAAAGGTTGCTAACTACTAAGTCTAGCATAGGGAAAGATAATGACCATAAAATATTCTCTTGAAGGATTGATTAAGGTGATAGCTCTCTGATGACATGAGAGACATAATTGATTTTCCTGTCATTCCACTAAGTTGAAGCTATACTAGGAGTCAATACATGATAGTTTATAATTACAATCGTTATGTTTTCATATTTGTGAATCCAGCCTTATATATTCAGCCTCATTGTGTTAATAATTTCACACTCAAGTAAATGTACATACATGGAACTTTTGTCCAACGAAAATTATATGATGGTTTACAATTAAAAACAAAATTAGATGACGTAATATCCTGAATTTTGGGACTAGTGGATAGATGAATAAGCTTGAATCAAGTAGACTCCTAAGCCCAGTTTGGAAAGAGTGTCAAGAATGTCTCAGAGCCATAATGACTTTTAGAGACTAGTTTGGGAACTAAAGTTTGGGATTTAGTTCCAAATGGTCAGGGGAAAATGCCCAACCCCTTTATCTAAAGTCAAATAGGATGTAAAACCTAACTTAGATCCAAAACTATTGGAATAGCATCTTGGAAGTAGAAAGAAATAGAGACAAAAAGAAAGAAAAGAGTTATGGCTTGTAGAAACTGCACACAGAATAAAGTACAAATTTCAGTGCGGTGTAGTCGAAAGAAAATACCTCATTCCTTTTCGATGTGTCAAAATGACAAAGAACCTAACCATGATCAAAAGGAAAAGGGAAATAATGTTTAGAAAGAAATAAGAAAGAGAATTAAAAGAATTAATGACATAAGAAATAATGTAGCCATAATCAAGGTAAAAGAGACAATTGCTACTTGATCTTAAGATTAGAATTGGAAACCTAAAATAAAGGGTCAAGATTAGTTCTTGAAAAGCAAGAGCAATAATGAAGTTGAAGAAGCAAATAAATTCCCTCCCTCGTGCTATTGAAAATGTCCAAAGAGGTCAAGGAATGAAGAAAGAAGAGTTTGGTCGAATGGTCAATGTTTCTTCAAGTTTTTCCAACTTGGAAAGTTTGGCCAAAAAAGTAAGACAGGAGACAAAATTAGGTCAACAATACCTCTCCATTTGTGTAGCATATTTCAATCAAGAGGAAGAAAGAAGGAAGAGAGAAGATCATATGTGATTAGACAAACAAGCCCTTGTTGATTAATTATCTTACTTTTCTAGGAACCATGAGATTGTGACACTTGGCACAATTTGAGCCAAGTGTTTTGTTTAAGTAGGATAAAGATGAAAAATTCCCCTCCCTCCTCATAATTTCATGTATCACATGGAAGATAGAGAGAAATAGCCGGAGAAAAATAAAGAAGAGAGAAGGAGAGTGAATAGTGAAAATTCCTAAGTTCTGGGGCCGTTTTCACATCTGATTCGACGTTTCCAAATTCTGGAGTCTTCTCTAACATTGCTCTATTTGATGAGAGTTTCCTTTTTATGGTTTTGGATTTTTGATCAAAGGTGTTTGGAGCTTTCTACCTAGGGGAGGTGCTACCAAAATCAAGAATCGATTGCAGAATCGTGCTTAGGTAAGCGTAAGCTTCAATTTAAGCTGAATATGTTGATGTTTTAGTAATTATTCATGGAGTTGTGTGATTGCCCTGATTTTCAAACAACATGAAAATTGAAGTTTAGTGTCTTGTAATCATGAGAAATGGGTCAAATAAGGTTTAATGATGTTAACTAAAAGTCTATAGGTTAAATTTGAAAAACTGTTAATTGCTGGATTGAAGTTTCAGGGAGGTAGTCTATTTGTGGTGAAGTTTTGATTGGTCAAACCTAGTCCAAATGTTATAAAAATTTCAAGGATTAAAGTAGACATCTTGGGCTTCAATTTGATAGGTATTCCAAACAATTTGGACTAGTGGATTGAAAGTTATGGATTTTTGAAGCTGTGCCCTGTTTCTAGATTTGATTCTAGAGAAGTGTCGGACTTTATGGAATTCTCTATTTTTGTGGTTGTAGATAGTAGTGGTTAATATTTTTCCTGTATAGAAGACTTAAACATCTTTTCACAAAACTTTGAACCACCCCATGCCGATATTTTAGATTTAGTTATGATTTTTGCAAGTTGAGCCAATAATAGAGGCTTTATTGGCTGCGGCCAAAAGATTTGCTTGGCCGTAGCCTAAAAGTTTTTTTACCTCTCTTGGCCACAGCCAAGCCTCTATTTCAGTATTTTTCATTTTTTGAATGGTGTGTGGTCTAGCCTTTCCTAACCCTAGAGGCACTTGTTTGGACTTCCAATGGCTACCTAAGTGGCTCAAAAGATAACGAATATGATGTTTTAAGCCTTCCTAACTTCTTGGACATTGTTATACACTTCCAATGACTTGCTATCATGGCTCTAATTATGTGCTTGGGTATCTAGGGGAATGAGAGATCAAAGAAGAGTAATGGAAGAATTTCCAAGAAGCTATAATGGTTTGAAGAAAAGGGGGCTAAAGAAGACTTAAAGCTGTAAGGTAGGGAACTTTCCTAACTTGCACAACTTGTTATGTGTGCTGTGCATTGATGTGTTAATTGCTTTGATGAATTTTATAAAGCATATGTGAATGAGTTAAGCTTTGTTTGTACTTATGCTATGGCCATGAGCATATTGTAAAGCATTAAGCATGCATATGTCATTATGTTGGCATGTGTTTATGTAAGCAAGCACGTCATGTACAAAGTATTTCTTGTATGAATTTGTTGGCACTGTTCGCTACTGGGATTTTCTAGAATCTCACTTCCCCTACCCAACCATATAGGTATGTGAATATGACAGAGGAGTGCATGAAGATATGCAAGAAAGAAGGGCGATGTCAAATTGAAGATTTTTATGTGATAGTTTGTTATGTATAAATTATTGCATGTTTTCATTGTTGGATAAACATGCAATGAATGATTAATGTTTGTAATCAAGGCTAAATGAATGAGTTAAGAATGAGCAGAGAAATAAGTAGTGAATTACTCTGATTGAATTAAATAATGATGAGATTCGATGAGTAATAATGAATTTGCAAACTGTTATAAGACACTTCTGTAAGATTTTGAAATATTCAGAAAAACCTATTCAAATACAGGTTCGAATCCTGTCTTAAGATTGGGAATTTAAAATGATTTTATGAAGTAGTTCTGACTTATTGTGTACAAGCTCATCCAATTGATTATGAGAATAAGGAATTGTTAGGATCAATAGGCATAGTGGAAGAATTTTAAAATTTTTTGCCGATCCCAATTGAGGATCTATTAATAGCGTTTAAATAGAGTTAGGAAGAATCATACCTTTTCAAATTTAGGCTTTTTCGACCTCTAGGAGCCAACACCTCAGGTCCACTCCCTTTACCAGTATCCATATAAATGCTCTCCAACATAGACTATGTGCTAGCGCCACTAATGTCTCATAGGGTTTCCTTTACAGCTCTAAATTCTCATCGATGTCTGAGTTTTCTACTCTATCAATTTTATAACCCATGAGACTATATTTAAATTTCAAAATTAATCTATAATAATTTCAAAACTAATTAACAATTAATTATCTTGTTGAACTAATAAAATAAATTCAGTTTAAATTAAATCTGCTCAACAATTTTAATTTAACCTATTTATTTAATCCAAATAAAAGCCATTAGAATTATTTTATCTTAATAAATTAAATCTGAAATACTATATATATATATATATATATATTTCTATCATGTTAGTTATTAAATCTAATTTATCTTAATACAATTAAATTTAAAACTAATACAATATAATAATATCATATTATATATATACATAGATATATATATATATATGTATTTCAAAAATATAAATATATAATTTTATTAATTTTATTTTCAAGAATTTTATATTATATATATAAATATAAAATTTGTCCACTCTAGATTAAACATTATCTCGTGTTGGGTCATTCTTGTGTGCGATCCTATAGGCCCATACGAAGTTGGAGTGGGCCAATAACTGTACTAACCTACAAGCCACAAGTGGCCTCTAGCAAGACATTACGACTACCCAATTCATATGAGGATAGTTAACACAATGCAACTTGTCATACAATCATGTCACATCCCTTTAGTCACACGATATATTGGTCAAGGACGAGGCATGGATAATGTCATCCTCTTCTTCCTGACCATTACTTTCTCGATTCCTTAGTAGTCTTACAATAGAAATGGAAACTCCTTTACATCGTAATATGGCCATACATTTCTCAAACTCACGCATCGAGGGGCCCAGTAATATCTTTCTACTAATGTAAGGGACAAATTCCATCTTGATCATTTATATTCCTCTAAATCAAAAACCACCAAGCCAGATCGTAGCCTTTATCATCACCCGGTCAAGAGTGACTTTTGACTAGTACAAAACTTAGCAACTCTCATGTAGGAATCCATGATGACTTCAGGTCAAAGGGCATTATGACATGGTTGTACATGAGAAAAGCTTATAACTTGATCTATGTAGCTTTCTCATGTTGGGTCAGTCCAGCACCTTGTACTCTTACAAGTGCCTAAGACTTTGATTCGTATTCCATATCTTATCAAAGTCATACTGGTCTTGTTTTATCTCTCCTACTACTTTGCATATTTTTATGTCATCTTTATCATTGATTTCTCTAATGAGATGAAATCGCCAGAGTATATACTTCATCCTTTAATGTGACCTTGGCTCTTTAGCTTGTACAATAGCACCGCTATTGTCACAAAACATATATATTGGATTTGAGATCATAGGCACCGCCCCTAGTCCGGTAATGAAAATTTTTATCCAAACGGCTTCTATATACTCAGCTTCTGTCATCTACATAAAGCACTAGAAATACAACTGTGCTCCTACTAACCTTTTCTAAAATCAAGGTTGATCAATGTTTTGAATGAATCCAAACTCTTTGACCACTTCATCAAAATGATGATTCCATCTCTGAGATGCTTGCTTTAATCCATAAATGGATCTTTGAAGCTTACAAACTTTACCAGAGTCCTCTGGATGCACAAAACCTTCTGGTTGTGTCATGTTCACATCCTCAAGGAGCTTTCCATTAAGGAAGGTTGTTTTGACGTCTATCGTTATATTTCAAAATCATAATATGCTACAATGGCAAGAAGGATTCTGATTGATTTGGCCATTACAACTGGGGAAAAGGTTTCATCATAGTCTAGACCATGAGTTTGAGTAAATTATTTTACAACCAGTAGTGCCTTGAAGAGATTTACACTGCTATCCATGTCAGTTTTCTCCTTCAAAACCCATTTGCACCCGATGGTTTTTACACCTTCATGTGGATCAACTAAGGTCCATACCTGATTGTCATACATGGATTGCATTTTGAACTTCATAGCATTTAGCCATTTCTCAAAGTATGGTCCCACTATGGCTTCTCGATAGGTTGTTAGCTTATTTTGCTCAATGAGCAACATATCACGGCTTTCAGTAATCACAAATCCATATCTCTAAGGTTGATGTAGTGTCCTATCAAATCTTCATGGACCTTGTGTTACTTGAGGAGGCTAAGCAACTTATTGCGAGTCTTCTCTAATTTCCATCTATGGTTCTGTACTATCTTGTGACTCTCAAACTTCTTTGAGATGTACCTTGCTCCCACTGGTTGTTTTAGAAATAAACTCTCTTTCTAGAAACTTACCGTTTTGAATAACAAATACTTTATTATCGGTGGGATTGTAGACATAATATCCTTTCATTTCTTTAAGATACCCTGTAACCCCCTGACTTTAAACACGTAATTATAATTCGATAACACATATTTAAATCGGATTAGAGACCATTGGATGCTTTAACCTCGTTTTAAACTTTCTGTCTCACAGTAAAATTTTTACAAAACTTTCAAAACTCTTTTTCCCATCCAGGTCTCAATTTCAATATTCGAATATAATTACCTGTGCAGTTAATATACACTCAATCATATCAGAGTGTATAACCGCATCCCCGGCAACTCCCGGTTCTATGCATAAAAACCTGAAGGTTTATAAGTATCCACTAGGGGATTACATCCAAAATTGAATATACTATTCATATTTCAGATTATACAGTAATCCCGAATTCAAAAGATATAACCAACATTCCAAAATCAACTATACCCCTAAGGGTCCTAAGTGCTTCGGGTCGGCCTCTTCTCCTTTGAGCCACATGCCCTGTCTGAAAGGTTAGTCATAGGAAGGAATGAGATTCGAGAGAATCTCAGTAGTAACAAACCACTCATACAATGTATAAATACCAAGCATGTATATAAATCACAACCAGCAACAACAGCAACATCAATCTCAAAGATACATGGTTTTCACCACAAACGACAGCACTCACGGCTGTATAAACAATACGACAGCTTACGCTGTAATCACCATCATGACAGCTTACGCTGTAATCACAATAACGACAGCTTGCGCTGTAAACGACAGCTTGCGCTATAAACGACAGCTTGCGCTGTAAACGACAGCTATCACCAGCTGTAACCGCAGCAGCATCAAAGATTCATCACAGAACAGTGATAACACACACATACAGAGCATTACACATAGTATAAGAGAGAGAGTCACTACCTGATCCTTTCCTGACGTCCTTCAGCGCAGTTGGCTCACGAGGGCGGCAAATATCAAATCCTACAATTCCAAATGCACTATTTAGACACTTCCATAGTGTTACTTAGGGTTATATGAGTCTATAATGAAAATTTACAAAAATACCCCCGGGGACCCGGCCTGGGCCCGCCATACCCCGACCGGTTGCACTTTTCTTGAAATTCTAATCTGGGCTATCCTAACATATTTCCGCCCAAGGAATCCATTTCCGTACTCACAATTATCAAATTCAATGTCAAATTACGAAATTGCCCTTGGCAGCCCTACTTTTAGGGTTTTAGGGGTGTTTCCGTAATTATGCTTTCTCGGCCTTTTTTGAAAAAGTGCCCAACTGTAACCCCACCTATTTTCGCCCACTGAATCCAATGGAATCATCAAATCATTGAAAATCCAACTCTAAGACCCATTTACAGCCTTGGCCGAAATATACATGTTCTCCGAAAAAAATTGGGGTTTTACGATTTCGGCTCCGTAAACGCGTTCCTTTCTACTCCTAACCACTTTATTAACCATTACATTAGGTTACAACTAACATTAAGACCCAATTTGGGTAGCATAACCCCTAGGCCACATCATTTCCAAACTTTAAAACCAATGGCAATCCGGCGAAATTTCACCGATTAAATTGCCCACAGCAGCCAGAATAAGCAATATACGAAAGTTTGGAAGTTACCTCAAGCTCCTTCTAGCTTTTCTCAAGAGTGGCTGAAAACCCTAGCCCCTTGAACACCAAATTGTCTTCTCAAACACCTTAAATAACATAGAAGAGAAGCTTAGGAACAAGGTTATACGCGTTAGGAGCTAGATCGTCGGAGAAATTGGCTTACCTTGCGAGATTTCTCCTCTTTCTCTCTCTAAGAGTTCTCAACTTTCTCTCACTATCTTCAGCTGGAAATGGCGTGAAATGGCTGAAGAAGATGAGCAATTTGATTAATAATCCATGCTGACATCATCTTTTAATGAGATGATGTCATAATTCCCATTTTCGGATTTTCTGGCAGATTTTCTGCCCAAACTTTGAAAAATCATAACTAATTCTAGAAAAATCGAAATGAGGTGATTCCAAAGCCAAATGAAAGATATTTAAGTCTTCTTCATAGGAAAAATATTGTCCATTACTGAAAATCACCACAAAATTCCCAGAATTTCAATCTTTGCATACTGTTCCAGAAAATAATTAATTTCGCTGGGCAAACTTCAAAAATCCAAAACTCTTAGGTCACAAATCAAAATGATACAAATTATATGTTCATTTTGAAGCTTGACATGTGAAATTTAATACTGGAAAAGTTCAGAATTTTTAGACACCATTTGTCTATTTAAAACGTCCATACAAATTGGCTGCCCTGTACAGAGTTTCAATGAACAGAGTTTTCAACTTTAGCACGATTGTTCCCAATGGTTCCAATTTCACAATAAACACTCTCCCCACATGAATTTTCACAAGGAAGCCATTGGAATCATTAAAATATCCAAATTCCCATCACACATTCTCCAAAAGTATTTATTCAACAATAATTATATCCACTTTTAAAGTCATTAGCCCTTAATCACTTTTTGGGATATTACATTTCTCCCCCCGAAAATTAAATTTCGTCCTCGAAATTGCTACACAACTTGAGCCATAAACTCCGGATATCGTCTTCGCATATCTTCCTCCGCTTCCCAAGTTGCCTCTCTTTGCGTCATTCCCTTCCAGATCACCTTCACAAATGGAATGCTTCGGTGTTTGAGTCGTCGTTCTTCTCTATCAATGATCTGTTCTGGCTCTATCGCATATGTGAAGTTGTCTTGTAACTCAACTTCTTCGTATTCAACAATATGAGATGGATCTGGTTGATACTTCTTCAGTTGGGAAACATGAAACACATCGTGGAGTCTACTCAAGTTTGGGGGTAGGGCTACTCGATAAGCAACAGGCCCAATCCTCTCAAGGATTTCAAAAGGACCTATATATCTCGGGCTCAGCTTCTTCCTCTTAATGGCTCGCCCAATGCCCGTAATTGGTGATACTCTCAGGAATATGTGATCACCAACCTCAAATTCTAGAGGCCTTCTCCTCTTGTCAGCGTAACTTTTCTGTCGACTCTGCGCTGCAAGGAGCCTCTTACGAATAATCTGAATCTGTGCTGAGGTTTGATCAACCAAATCTGGCCCATAAAGCTTCCTTTCGGATAATTCATTCCAGCATAAAGGTGATTGACACCGTCTTCCATACAACGCTTCATACGAAGCCATTTGGATGCTCGCATGATAGCTATTGTTGTAAGCGAACTCAGCCAGTGGAAGGAAACGATCCCAACTTCCTTTAAAGTCGAGAACACAAGCTCGCAACATATCTTCCAGCGTCTGAATTGTTCTCTCAGATTGTCCATCCGTTTGAGGATGATAAGCCGTACTGAATCTCAGTTGAGTACCTAAGGCTTCATGCAATGCTTTCCAAAACTTCGAAGTAAATCGTGGATCTCGATCGGAAATGATATTCTTCGGTACACCATGGAGTTTCACAATTTCTCGGATATAAATCTCTGCTAGCTTATCCGGAGAGTAACCAGCATCGATTGGTATGAAGTGGGCTGACTTTGTTAATCGGTCCACAATTACCCAGATTGCATCATAGTTTCCGATCCTGGGTAATCCCACAACCAAATCCATGGTCACGCTTTCCCATTTCCATTCCGGAATCTTAGGACTCTGAAGTAAACCAGGCGGTCTCTGGTGCTCGATTTTCACTTTCTGACAAGTGAGACACCTTGCAACATATTTGGTCACGTCACTCTTCAAACCCGGCCACCAATACACCGATTTCAGATTCTGATACATCTTGGTCATACCAGGATGAAGAGTATATCGGCTCTTGTATGCCTCATCCAGAATCTTCTGCCTCAACTCTGCCTTAAGTGGAACGCAGACTCTTTTCTGGTAACGAACCAATCCATGAGGCGATATGTCGTAGCCTGGAACTTCTCCCTGTTTGATTCGAGTCAGATTGCGCTGTATCCAGTCATCTTGACTCTGAGCTTCTTCAATTTCCACCCTTAGATCACTCTCCTCTTGAGAAACAGTGTAATTGGCACAGATGATCTGATTTGTCAAATTTAAATCACGGAAATCTTCAATCAATTTCCTTTCTTGTATCATCATAGCTGCAACGAGCACAGTCTTTCGGCTAAGAGCATCAGCGACTACATTTGCCTTACCCGGGTGATATTTTATCTCCAGGTCGTAGTCCTTAAGCAATTCCATCCAGCGGCGCTGTCTCATATTCAGTTCTTTTTGATCATACAGATATTTGAGACTTTTGTGGTCACAGTACAGTTCCACAGTCACACCATACAGGTAATGACGCCAAATCTTTAAAGCAAATACAATGGCCGCAAGCTCCAGATCATGAGTGGGATAATTCAATTCATGAGGTCTGAGCTGTCGAGAGGCGTAGGCCACCACACGTCCCTGCTGCATAAGGACACACCCTAATCCCTGCCCACTGGCATCAGAATACACAACATATGTCACACTGGGATCGGGTAAAATCAATACAGGTGCCGACGTCAACCTCTCCTTCAACTCCACAAAGCAGTTTTCACATTTCTCGTCCCACACAAACGGCTGATCTTTTCTCGTGAGCTTGGTCATCGGCAACGCAATACGGGAGAAATTTTGGATAAATCTCCGATAATAACCAACAAGACCTAGAAAACTGCGTATTTCCGCCACAGATTCTGGCCTCTTCCAGTTCAGTACTGCTTCCACTTTGCTGGGATCCACAGAGACCCCTTCTTGCGAGATAACATGGCTTAAGAATTTCACTTCTGATAGCCAAAACTTGCACTTGCTCAATTTAGCATATAATTGCTTCTCGCACAAGATATTCAATACGATTCTCAAATGATGCTCATGCTCATCCTTATTCTTGGAATATATCAAAATGTCATCGATAAACACAACAACAAACTGATCCAGATATTGCCGAAAGATACGGTTCATGTAATCCATGAAAACTGCAGGCGCATTGGTTAGCCCAAATGGTATCACCAAGAACTCATAATGACCATATCGGGTCCTGAAAGCAGTCTTTGGAATATCTTCTTCTTTCACTCGCAGCTGATGATACCCTGACCTTAGATCAATCTTTGAAAACACACACGAACCAGAGAGTTGATCTAATAGGTCATCAATTTGGGGAAGAGGGTACTTGTTTTTTATAGTAACTTTATTCAGCTCTCTGTAGTCGATACACAAGCGAAGACTCCCATCTTTCTTCTTTACAAACAACACTGGAGCTCCCCAAGGCGACACACTGGGTCTAATAAACCCTTTCTCAAGCAAATCTTCTATTTGTTTCTTTAACTCCGCCATTTCGTTTGGGGCCATGCGGTATGGGGCCTTGGATATAGAACCAGCTCCAGGTACAATGTCAATTGGGAACTGAACTTCCCTTCTGGAGGTAATTCGCTCAGATCGTCCGGAAACACCTCAGGGAATTCATTTACCACGGGTATATTATTCAAGGTTTCGCCATTTTCCCCTTGCACAGAGAAAAACACTACATACCCCTGGCAACCCTTTTCAAGATACTTTTCAGCTTTGGCTGCCGAAAGAAAATTCATACTAGCATCCACATCTTCAACCCTCTGAGATACAGGATATACTATCCTCTTGTTTCCACAATCAAACAATATATTATTTGCCATTAACCAATCAAAACCCAAAATGACTTCTAATTGACTAAGAGGCAAACATATCAAATCTACAATAGATTGATGCCCTTCCACAGTTATGACACAACTTAAACAAGCTTCTGTGGTCAAGGCCTTAATACCCATTGGAGTTGACACTACTAATTCAAATGGCAGTTTGTGCACATGCAATCCCAGGCGCTTCACGCAATCATAGGCAATGAAGGAGTGACTTGCACCCGAGTCAAATAAAACTTGCAACAGATGGCCATGAAGTAGAAGTTTACCTTGTATTAGCTCAGGAGATTTGCGGGCCTCCTCATGGGTCATAGTGAATACTCGGCCCTGTGTCCTCGGTCTCTGGTCTGGTCGTGGCTCTTTGCATTCAGCAGAAGTATGCCCCACACGCTTACAATTGAAGCATATTATTTTGCCATCACAAGTTTTGCCTTGATGTGGTTGGTTACACCGACGACAAATCCATGGTCCAGAATATGTTCTTTACTGGTCACGGCTCCCAGACTGGTAGGGCTTCTTACCACTTCCAGATGAAGATCCTTGCCCCTTTCTCTTTTGTGAGGTAGCACCCTTATTAGGTTCATTGCGGTGGATAGTAGCTCTGGCAGGATACAAATCTCTCAAGTTGTTCTCTGTAATCCTGCACTGTTCAACCGCCTTGTTGAACTTGGTAAATTGATGAGTAGCTAAGCGCTTCCTCAACTCTCGCCTCAGACCGCGAATGAGCATATCAGAACTCCATTCTTCATCATCCTTGAACCGAAGATAGGATGAGTATCGAGCCAATCGGACAAAACGGGACAAGTAATCATCGAAGCTTTCCGTGTCCCCTTGCCTGATATTCAGGAATTCTATCTCCTTCTCGAGCCTCACTGATTTGGGAAAATACTTCTCGTTGAATTCTTGTTGAAACAATTCCCAAGTCAATGGCATCTTGTTGCTCTTCAAGGTTAGGGCGATATTCCGCCACCAACGGTCTGCATCCCCTTCGAGTTTGTAAACGGCCAGTCGTGGCTTCACCTCATCCGGACAATTAAGCACCTCAAATATTTTCTCCAGTCTGTTCATCCAATCTTCGGCTGCTTGAGGGTCAAACCTCCCTCTGAACGCAAGAGGCAGATGCTTGCAGAACCTGGTGACCCAAAACTGAAGGTCTCTTTCCTCTCTAAGCGGCATCCCATGTGATTCTTGATTTAGGACAATGTGAGGTGGGGACTCCAGGGGTCGTGCTGACCCTTCAGCAGTGTCCTCATGACGGGCTTCTCCTTGAGTTTCCTCCGGAGTGGACTGAACTGGACCTTCCTTGTTCTTCGCCTTCTCTGCTCGGAGCTCTTCTCTCAACTCAGTTATCATATCTCTTTGATCCTGGATTAGACCCATCAGCTCTTGCATAGGATCTGGTGGATTATCATTGACGACCTCCACCTCTGGGTCTACACGCGGAATATCGGGGCGTCCTCTAGTTTTCTTCATTCTACAAACAACTTGCCCCATTAATTTAGCAGAGATAGTATGCACATATAGTCACAAAACTCATATATATATCCATGTCAATAAAACATACATGTGCATACACAACAATCATTCACAGATAATCTTCTATCCCTACTACTATCTAAAGGATCTATCCTAGGAACCTCTACCCTTGCCAGGAACTACAGCTCTGATACCACAATGTAACCCCCTGACTTTAAACACGTAATTATAATTCGATAACACATATTTAAATCGGATTAGAGACCATTGGATGCTTTAACCTCGTTTTAAACTTTCTGTCTCACAGTAAAATTTTTACAAAACTTTCAAAACTCTTTTTCCCATCCAGGTCTCAATTTCAATATTCGAATATAATTACCTGTGCAGTTAATATACATTCAATCATATCAGAGTGTATAACCGCATCCCCGACAACTCCCGGTTCTATGCATAAAAACCTGAAGGTTTATAAGTATCCACTAGGGGATTACATCCAAAATTGAATATACTATTCATATTTCAGATTATACAGTAATCCCGAATTCAAAAGATATAACCAACATTCCAAAATCAACTATACCCCTAAGGGTCCTAAGTGCTTCGGGTCGGCCTCTTCTCCTTTGAGCCACATGCCTTGTCTGAAAGGTTAGTCATAGGAAGGAATGAGATTCGAGAGAATCTCAGTAGTAACAAACCACTCATACAATGTATAAATACCAAGCATGTATATAAATCACAACCAGCAACAACAGCAACATTAATATCAAAGATACATGGTTTTCACCACAAACGACAGCACTCACGGCTGTATACACAATACGACAGCTTACGCTGTAATCACCATCACGACAGCTTACGCTGTAATCACAATAACGACAGCTTGCGCTGTAAACGACAGCTATCACTAGCTGTAACCACAGCAGCATCAAAGATTCATCACAGAACAGTGATAACACACACATACAGAGCATTACACATAGTATAAGAGAGAGAGTCACTACCTGATCCTTTCCTGACGTCCTTCAGCGCAGTTGGCTCACGAGGGCGGCAAATATCGAATCCTACAATTCCAAATGCACTATTTA
Organism: Inga laurina; assembly: GCA_963855925.1. NCBI lineage: Eukaryota > Viridiplantae > Streptophyta > Magnoliopsida > Fabales > Fabaceae > Inga > Inga laurina. The sequence continues at coordinate 48,345,724 of OY979703.1, forward strand.
GACACTTCCATAGTGTTACTTAGGGTTATATGAGTCTATAATGAAAATTTACAAAAATACCCCCGGGGACCCGGCCTGGGCCCGCCATACCCGGACTGGTTGCACTTTTCTCGAAATTCTAATCTGGGCTATCCTAACATATTTCCGCACAAGGAATCCATTTCCGTACTCACAATTATCAAATTCAATGTCAAATTACGAAATTGCCCTTGGCAGCCCTACTTTTAGGGTTTTAGGGGTGTTTCCGTAATTATGCTTTCTCGGCCTTTTTTGAAAAAGTGCCCAACTGTAACCCCACCTATTTTTGCCCACTGAATCCAATGGAATCATCAAATCATTGAAAATCCAACTCTAAGACCCATTTACAGCCTTGGCCGAAATATACATGTTCTCCAGAAAAAATTGGGGTTTTACGATTTCGGCTCCGTAAACGCGTTCCTTTCTACTCCTAACCACTTTATTAACCATTACATTAGGTTACAACTAACATTAAGACCCAATTTGGGCAGCATAACCCCTAGGCCACATCATTTCCAAACTTTAAAACCAATGGCAATCCGGCGAAATTTCACCGATTAAATTGCCCACAGCAGCCAGAATAAGCAATATACGAAAGTTTGGAAGTTACCTCAAGCTCCTTCTAGCTTTTCTCAAGAGTGGCTGAAAACCGTAGCCCCTTGAACACCAAATTGTCTTCTCAAACACCTTAAATAACATAGAAGAGAAGCTTAGGAACAAGGTTATACGCGTTAGGAGCTAGATCGTCGGAGAAATCGGCTTACCTTGCGAGATTTCTCCTCTTTCTCTCTCTAAGAGCTCTCAACTTTCTCTCACTATCTTCAGCTGGAAATGGCGTGAAATGGCTGAAGAAGATGAGCAATTTGATTAATAATCCATGCTGACATCATCTTTTAATGAGATGATGTCATAATTCCCATTTTCGGATTTTCTGCCCAAACTTTGAAAAATCATAACTAATTCTAGAAAAATCGAAATGAGGTGATTCCAAAGCCAAATGAAAGATATTTAAGTCCTCTTCATAGGAAAAATATTGGCCATTACTGAAAATCACCACAAAATTCCCAGAATTTCAATCTTTGCATACTGTTCCAGAAAATAATTAATTTCGCTGGGCAAACTTCAAAAATCCAAAACTCTTAGGTCACAAATCAAAATGATACAAATTATATGTTCATTTTGAAGCTTGACATGTGAACTTTAATACTGGAAAAGTTCAGAATTTTTAGACACCATTTGTCTATTTAAAACGTCCATACAAATTGGCTGCCCTGTACAGAGTTTCAATGAACAGAGTTTTCAACTTTAGCACGATTGTTCCCAATGGTTCCAATTTCACAATAAACACTCTCCCCACATGAATTTTCACAAGGAAGCCATTGGAATCATTAAAATATCCAAATTCCCATCACACATTCTCCAAAAGTATTTATTCAACAATAATTATATCCACTTTTAAAGTCATTAGCCCTTAATCACTTTTTGGGATATTACATACCCCACGAAAAGGCACTTTGAGGATCTAGTCACTAATTTATCTGAGGCTTGTTTCTTAACATATACCTCACATCCCCAGATCTTGAGAAAAGATAAACTTAGTTTCTTTCTATTCCATATCTTATATGGTGTCTTTTCAATTGCCTTGATGGATCACATTATAGTATGAACACAACTGTCTCTGGGGCATGTCCCCTAAAGGATGGTGGAAAATCTGCTTAACTTATCGTAGATCGAACTATATCTAATAGTGTTTGATTTCTCCGTTTAGAAATACCATTCCATTGTGGTGTTCCTAGAGGAGTCAATTGTGAGATTATCCCACAATTCCTAAGATGGTCAATAAACTCTTGGCTCAAATATTCAATACATTGATCAGATTAAAGTGCTTTAATTATTTTGCCAAGTTGGTTTTGTACTTCATTTTGAAATATTTTAAACATTTCAAAAGATTCAGATTTATGTTTCATTAGATAGATATAGCTATATCTACTAAAGTTTTCTATAAATGTAATGAAGTAAATATACCTCCTCTAGCACCTGTATTTAATGGTCCACATACATCTATATGTATGAGTCCCAATAAATCAGTAGCCCTCTTACTATGTCCAGTAAAAGGTGTCTTTGTCATCTTTCCTAATAAGCAAGATTCGCATGTATCATATGATTCAAAATCAAATGAGTTAAGTAATCCATCTTGATGGAGTTTGGAAATGTGATTCTCATTTATATGGTTTAGATGACAATGCCATAGGTAGGTCAGATTCAAATCATTTGATTTTATCCTTTTAGTAGTTACGTTATAGGTATTGCCATTATCAGGATGTTCCAAATTTAATATATAATCACCAACATGCAAATCACCATCAGCATAGAAAACGTCATTATGATAAATAGAACATTTACCATTCCCAATAATAGAAGTATAACCTTCCTTATCTAAATAAGAAAGAGAAACAATATTACTACTCAAAGCAGGAACATAATAGCAATTATTCAAAACTAACAAAAGACAACTGGGCAGAACTAATTCATAAGTATTTACAGCTAAAGCAGCAACTCTTGCTCTATTTCCAACTCGTATGTCCACCTCGCCCTTCTTCAGCTTTCTACTGCCCTTTAGACCCTACACATTTATACAAATGTGAGAACCATATGTAGTATCTAATACCCATGTAGATGAAGTACAAAAATGAATGTCTATAACGTAAATACCTAAAGCGATAGCCCCGATATCCTTCTTGCTCTTTTTCAGATCTTCTAAGTAGAGTTTGCAATTCCTCTTCCAATGACTAGGTTTATTACCGAAGTAGAAAACTCCTTCCTTTGTAGGCTTTGCCTTCTTGGGTACAGGCTTAGTTTCAGGCTTGTTTGACTCTTTGGAATTACCACCTGAGCCATTACCCTTCCATCTGCCCTTCCCTTTCTTTTTTATACCCTTTCCTTTCTGAACCATCAAAACAGTACTGGAATTTTTCTTAATGCTCTGCTCAGCAATTTTAAGCATCCTATACAGCTTAGAAATTGATTTCTCCATGTTGTTTATGTTATAGTTCATAACAAACTGGTCATAACTCTATGGGAGTGAGCTTAGGATCAAATCCATAGCTAACTCCTGGCTCATGGGAAATCCAAGCCTCTCAAGGTAATCAATATAGCCTTTCATCTTTAACACATAAGTACTAACTGATACACCTTCAGCCATCTTGCAAGAATGTAAGGCCTTTGTAGTCTCATACCTTTCTTGCCTTGCCTGTTGCTGGAACATTTCCTTGAGATAGACAATCATCTCATGAGCCTCCATAAGCTCCAAATCTCTTTGGAGCTCTGGAACCATAGTGGCAAGCATTAGGCAACCTACATCTACAAAGTCATCCTTATGCTTTGTGTAAGCATCTCTCTGAGCTCTTGGAGCATTGGCTGCTGGCTCCTCAGGAATGAGTTAATCTAGGACATAAGCCTTTCTTTCCTGCTTGAGAACAATTCTCAAGTTCCTGAACTAGTCAAGAAAGTTTGTCCTATTGAGTTTATCCTTCTCAAGGACCGATTGCAATAATAGTGTAGCAGTATTACTAGTCGACATGATTCTACAATTAAAATATGCAAGTCAATTAGTAATCTCCCACTAAATTAACAACACTCAAAATAATTAGTATGCTAAGATCCATATTTGGCTTAAACTTAAGTCCGCTTTGGCAAGGCACTTAAATTCAAGTTATTTAGGTAGGTAACCTACTTACCAATTACATCATATGTAACTCTTAGATGTTTATGGGATTCGATCATCATATGAATCGATATGTTTAATCCCATCTAATGCCTTTAAATTCAAAACCAGTTTGTTAATCTCAATTAAGTCAAAACAATAATGAATATTTTGAGCAGTACCATTACTCAGGCTTGTCTCATCAAGATGACTCGAGTGCATCCACTTTGGTGGTTTCCATAATTGAGCGATCTAGGTTTTGTTAAGTATCCATTAATTGATGGCATTCTGACTTAAGATTTTATTTAGAGGGCTTAATTTATTAGTTTTGTTTATATGAATGTAATCATGGTTGTATCTTATACAGATAACTACATATAAACGTAAAAGTAGGCATACAATGATTTAATCAATAGCATAATTTAAATATAACACAACATAGCTTACCTAACCTAAAATCCTCCCAAGCCAATGAGAGGACTCTCTAAATAAGAAAAGAAATACATTGAGAGAAACCTCATTTAAACATTCAAGGGGAGTGAGATGAGAAGATAATGTAGATTGAGAGTATTTAGAGGAGGAACAACATGCAGGCCATATTTACGTATTACAACCCTTTGTAAAAATCTAAAGCCATGTTGTTCACCATACCCAAACAAGTATGAAGAATAAGCAACAACACATAAGAATTCATACAATATGAAAAGCAATAAATGTCTTGACTAGGTTATATCGCGCTACGAATAGGTAGTCACGACAGTCCCTCTAGTTTAGGCCTAGTTTCAAAAAATGGCCTAGAACGGTTCTGATCCAAATTGTCTTCTCCATAGTTTTGAATCCCTAAAGCCCGAATAGATATATGAACTTAGACCCGATTGGATTGCCGCCAGCTATGATCGCAGGTACCCTACCCTATTTCATGCAAGCTTAGGGTTTCATTCAAGTAAAATCTAATCAATTCAAAAATGAAACCACAAATTCTAGTTTTAGATACAATCTAGAACTAAAATTGCTTAACTAGTAGCGCATATAATCGAAACAATTTTGGCAGAACATATATATGCAGTAACATCTGAAAATGAAAATCAAAAAACGATTTCAAGATCACATCTTTTAAAATAGTTTCGTTTCATATTAACTAAATCATATACAAATGCGGACATTTCTTATCAACATATGTACATATTGTTAGATCTCATGTTTTGATGATAACAAAGAATATTATGAAAAAGATTTAATGAATAAATAGTTTGAACAAAGTAATAACAGGGAAAAGCATCACTTGAAGTAAGCATTGGAGTAATGAAGAAAGGCCAAGAGAAAAAGCTGAGAAACTTGATGAGGAGTAAGTTTTCTAAGGCAGTACTCGAGTATGTACTCGAGTAATGAGACAAAACTTGAAGTTACCTGAGATACCTTTGAGTAACCTGCCAACAATACTCGAGTAAGTACTCGAGTAATAGTGTAAAAGTTTTCAAGTTGCTTTCGGCCTGCCAATGTTACTCGAGTAGCTACTCGAGTAACCAGGTAAAAGTTTTCAAGTTACTCTCAGCCTGCCAATGATACTCTAGTATATACTCGAGTTACTCTATTTCAGAAAATGTGTTGCTCTTGGCATTTTGTACCTTGCCAACGTTACTCGAGTATGTACTCGAGTAACTCACTGTGTTAAGCAAAAACCTGAAGGTAGTACTCGAATAACTTGATATATTTTTATCTTACTTCACTCGAGGTTCTACTCAAGCATGCAGGTATTTAATGACTCTTTTTAAGTCGACTACTTAAGTATGTACTCGAGTATGCAGAGTTATTTTTTGAAGAAAAACTTCAAGTCATTACCCGAGTAAGCTATGAACATAAATTGAGTTTACTCGAGTATGTATTCGAGTAACAAGTTAATCAAACTTGAAGTGCTCTCAGCCTTGAAATGCTGCCAACATTACTGGAGTAAAGCATCAAGTAACATAAGTTTATTTGAAGGTTTACTCGAGTTAGCACCCGAGTAACCTATGAAGAAAAGAGTGCATTACTCGAGTAGGTACCCGAGTAAACATGCATTTCCAAACGTTTGATATTTTGTTTATTCCATGCACTACCCGAGTAATCTTATAGTTGTTTGTTGACTTGCAATTCATCAAAGTTTTCACGATGATACTCGAGTAAGTACTCGAGTAAACTTTAATGAATACTCGTAGCTACTCGAGTATGCAAACCCAGAAATTCAAAAATCATTCCAACGTTCATTGTTTTGTTTCCTATTTGATTAACCTTTCATTATAGTAGTATTCTTGGCATATCCACAGATAAACAATGAAGAGATCTTACCAAATAAGGAAAGTCAAATGCAACGTTCAAATGTCACCGACCGCTACCTACCGCAAACGTATGTTTTTCAAATACTGGAAAAGTCAATAGTGGTTGCGCACGCTCCAACGGGCATGAAGAAATATGTTCCAGCAATCATTACAAACGAATCTATATATATCGGAACATCCAAATAGAGAAGAAGAAAAAAAAGGAACACACACACAAACGCATCATCAAGTTCATTACTCTGTTTTATATTATACTTGTAATTCTATGCTTCAGTGATTCTTATTCACTCTGTGAGAGAGATATTTCATTGAAACTCAATATTTGTTATTGAGGTAACTTAAGGTGTGGAACCTTGAGTTGGGATTGGATTACAACTTGTAAGGGGGAGCGAGTATCCAGGCGAAGGAACTTGCTTGTACTGAGGTGCCAAGAACCCACTGAATCTTGGAAGTTATAGTGAAACTCTCAGAGAAGCTCTGAGGACTAGACGTAAGTCAAAGTGGTTGTGGCCGAACCAGTATAACTCCCAGTGTACACTTCGGTGATATTTCTCCTTACTCTTTCCTGTTTTAATTTCAACGTTAAATTTTATATTTGCAACGAAATTTTTAAGATCACCCAATTCACCCCCCTCTTGGGTGAAATGCTTGCTCTAACATTTGGTATCAGATCGTAGGTCTTCTTGTTAAGGTATAACAACCTAAGAAGGATCCAATGGCAAGCATGGGTGAAGGAATTCTTCCCGACGGAGCATCCATCACTAGACCTCCAGGTTTCAGTGGCGAACACTTTTCTTTCTGGAAAGCAAAGTTCAAAGTATTTGTAATGGCTACTGAATATGGGCTATGGGATGTGATTGAGAGTGGAAACTATCAACCTACAAAGATTGTAGATTCTCAGAAAATTCCCAAGACACCAGTGGAATATGATGAGAATGACAAGAAACTTATCACTCTTAACAGCAAGGCAATTCTGATGTTACAAAGTGTCTTGAGTCAAAGTGAGTATTTTAGAATTTGCACACTTCCAACAGCAAAGGAAATGTGGGAAGCTCTGAAAATAGCTCATAAAGGAACTTCGGGAATAAAGGAGAACCGGATCAATACCTTGGTCATTGAATTCGATCTACTTCGAATGAAATCAGGTGAATTAATATATGAATTTGAACTTAGATATACTCATCTTGTTAATCAACTTGCAACACTTGGGAAAGTTTATGATCAGCATACCCAAGTACGAAAGATTTTGAATATTCTTTCTAAAGAGTGGGAGGCCAAAGTCACTGCGATAGAAGAAGCAAAAGGAGAATCAATGAGATCAGTTGCTTCTCTATTTGGAAGTCTTTCTGAATATGAAAGCAAACTAAAGTTCAAACAGGAACTAGATGACATTGGTGACAAGAAAAAGAAAGGTCTAGCACTAAAAGTAAAAGAAGAGAATCAAGATGAGGATGAGCAGTTTGACGATGATGAAATGGGCCTAATCATAAAATGATTCAGAAAGTTCTACAAGAAAGGACAAGGATTCAAACACTTTTAAAAAGGAGGAACTAGTAGCAAAGATCATATCATTTGCTACGAATGTGGAAAACCAGGACATATCAAATTAGAATGTCCAGAACCGAATCAAAAGAGCAAAGAAAAGAGAAAAGGTAAATTCTTCAACAAAAAGAAGGCCTTCATATCTGCTATATGGGGTGATAGCTCCTCTGATGAAGAAAGTGATGAGGAAGAAGTAGCTAATATATGTCTCATCGCTCAAGAAGAAACAGAAGAAGAGGTATGTCTCAAAGCATCCAAAAATAGCAAGTGGTATATAGATAGTGGATGCTTTAGACATATGACCGGAGATTTCAAAAGTTTTACCACATTGCAACCTAAGGAAGGTGGAAAGGTAAAATTTGGAGGAAATCAATCCGGAAAGATAGCAGGAATTGGTGAAATCAAAAATGACAAAGGAATACAAGTCAAAGATGTATATTATGTTGAAGGCTTGTGTCACAATTTGCTGAGTGTAAGTCAAAGTGCAGATAAAGACAACTGGGTAATATTTGACTCAGAAGAATGCTTAATTATCAACAAGAATGACTTACAACTTGGTAAGAAGAATATCAAGACTAAGCTCAGAGCAAAAAGGGAAGGTAACTGCTATACTCTAGATATTAGTAGAAATGAATCTGAAAACTGTTTTCTAAGTAATACTGATGAAAGTTGGCTATGGCATAAGAGATTGGCTCATGTCAATATGCATCAATTAGGTAAACTACTCAAAAAGGATTTAGTTCTTGGATTACCCAGAGTAACTTTCAAAAATGACTTGATTTGTGACGCATGTCAAAAGGGTAAACAAACTAAATCATCTTTCAAATTGAAAAATGAGATTTCAACAAATACACCACTACAATTATTGCATATGGATTTAGTTGGCCCAGTAAGAGTAAAAAGTCTTGGTGACAACTTATATTCATTGGTCATTGTTGATGATTTCTCTAGATTTACATGGGTTATTTTTCTATCATCAAAAGATGAAACCTTTGAAGAATTTATTGTTTTTGCCAAGAAAGTGCAAAATGAGAAAGGTATGTCCATTGCAGGTATTAGGACCGATTATGGTGGAGAATTTGAAAATCAAGCCTTTGAGGGATATTGTGATACTAATGGCATTGATCACAATTTCTTTGCTCCAAGGACGCCTCAATAAAATGGAGTTGTGGAACGCAAGAATAGAGTCCTCACTGAAATGGCTAGAGCAATGTTGAATGAAAAGAACGTGTCTCAAGTTTTCTGGGTTGATGCTATGAGTACAGCATGCTATATTTCAAATAGAGCCTATATCAGAACAAAACTTGGAAAGACATCATACGAACTGTACAAAGGAAGAAAGCCAAACATTGCTCATCTACACATTTTCGGTTGTAAGTGTTTCATTCATAATAATGGTAAGGATAATTTAGGAAAATTTGATTCTAAAACTGATGAAGGAATTTTCCTAGGATACTCTAACCGAAGTAAAGCATATAGAGTATTTAATAAACGAACATGTGTTGTTGAAGAATCAATTCACGGTGTATTTGATGAATTTGAATCCTCTGACAAAACCATTGATGAAGAACAGGAAGTTGTTTTAAATCAAGAAAATGGTCAATCTATTTCTAAAACTCTTATTCCAGAGGTTGATGAAACCAAGGAAGAAGAGCAATCTCTAGGTTAACCTAAAGCCTAAAAATACAATAAAAGTCATCCCTTAGATCAAGTAATAGGAGATGTGAATGAAGGGATCAAAACTAGAAATAGAATTTTCAATGAAGTAAGTTTTTCTGCATTCATTTCTGAAATTGAACCTTCTAACATTGATGAAGCCCTATCAGACAATGATTGGGTTATAGCAATGCAAGAAGAACTAAATCAATTTGAGAGAAATCAAGTTTGGGATTTGGTACCTCGACCCAAGGATCATCCGATCATTGGAACTAAATGAGTATTCAAGAACAAACTCGATGAATCCACAATTATTGTCAGAAACAAGGCAAGGTTGGTGGCCAAAGGCTATAATCAGGAAGAAGGGATTGATTATGAGGAAACGTATGCTCCAGTGGCTAGATTGGAAGCTATACGCGTACTCTTAGCCTTTGCATGCATCAAATGATTCAAACTCTATCAAATGGATGTAAAGAGTGCTTTTCTAAATGGTTACATCATGGAAGAAGTATATGTAGAACAACCTCCAGGTTTTGAGGATGTTACCAAACCTGACCATGTTTTCAAACTCAAAAAGGCTTTATATGGTTTAAAACAAGCTCCTAGAGCATGGTATGAAAGGCTCAGTAAATTTCTCATTGATCAAGGTTTTGTACGAGGAAAATTTGATACAACACTTTCTATAAAATGAAAACGTGATGATATTTTAATTGTTCAAATATATGTTGATGTCATTGTTTTCGGTGCTACTAATGAATCTCTGTGTAAGGAATTTTCTGAGATAATGCAGGGAGAGTTTGAGATGTCAATGATGGGAGAATTGAATTTCTTTCTTGGTTTGCAAATCAAACAAAGAAAGAATGGAATCTTCATATCTCAAACAAAGTATTTGAAAGAATTGTTGAAGAAGTATGGAATGGATGAAGCAAATGGCACGGACACTCCTATGAGCTCAACTACGTTGCTTGATGCTGATGTCAAAGGGAAAGACTACAACATCACAAAATACAGAGGAATGATTAGATCATTACTCTATCTCATGGCAAGTAGACCGGACATCCAATTTAGTGTTGGCATATGTGCAAGATATCAATCAGCACCAAAGGAATCACATGCTGAAACGGTCAAACGAATCTTTAGATACCTTGCTGACACACCCGAATTGGGTCTATAGTATCCCAAAGGAAGAAGTGAATATCTAGTTGCATATTCAGATTCTGATCATGGAGGATACAAAACAGACAGAAAGAGTACTAGCGGACAAGGACAATTTCTTGGAGGATCTCTTATATCATGGTTCAGCAAGAAACAAAATACAGTGTCTCTTTCATCAACGGAAGCCGAATATGTTGCAGTCTCAAGTTGTTGTGCACAAGTGATATGGTTAAAACAACAACTACAAGATCTCGGTATTTATCTCAAAGAAATACCAATCTATTGTGACAATAGTAGTACGATAAGCTTGGCAAAAAATCCAGTTCAACATTCTAGATCCAAGCACATCGATGTCAGACATCACTTCATCAGAGATCATGTCTAAAAGAAAGATGTGAAAGTGATATTCATTCCTACTCATCTTTAACTAGCTGATATCTTCACCAAACCCCTTGCAAAAGATCAATTTCTATATATTAGAAGAGAATTGGGAATGGTAAATCCCAATGAGTTGTAAATTATTTCAGTTTCTCATAATATTAGATGAAGTCATTTAATGATGTTTTGATGATTACTAACTTAAGCATCGGAGTATATAGAAACTTGTTTTGCAGGGAGATTGAAACTCTGTTTTAAGAAACAAAAATAGAGGTTATCAGAGGACACCTTTACTGGAGTATCAACTTGAAGTAATAACTGACAGTGAAGCATTACCCGAGGCACAACTTGAAGTAAAGAAGCACTTTACTCGAGTTACTACTCGAGTAATGGTCCTCCAAAACTGGAAGTAACGGATCAAGTTACTTGAAATTTAAATTAAACGGTTTAGTTACTAAGAAATGAACAGTCAGAAGTGAAAAGACAGGTTACCCGAGGCGAGCCTCGAGTAAACTTGAACCTTACTCGAGTAAGGACTCGAGTAACTGCAAGTCCAGATTTCCAAATTGATGAAAAATGACTCAAATCTTCTCAAATTGGCTATAAAATGATTGAGGGAACATACATGGATAAATACAATATTATTCATGCCAGGTACGCAATTTAACTGAATTATTTTAAAGATTTTCTGTATGATCACTCGAGTAACCATGAAGTTGACTCGAGTAAGGCCTCGAGTAACGTCGGGTTTTAGGTCTTTATCTCTCGCAAACTCGGTCATTTTCACAAAATCACCTCAAGTAAATCACTATACTCTCTCACAAAAGCTTTTCACAATCGATTCCTTGCATCATTTCATTCAAAACCCAACAGATTTCAACCTCAAAAACCTGCTATTCTGTTCAGATTCTCAGTGCCCTAATCTCGTGACTGTGTCTCTGTTTTTCTGAGATTTTCATTTTTCACTAATTTAGAATGGTGAGAACTAAAAATCTTACTCTCACAGATTCCTCTGAATCCTAACAACATCCTGATCCTCTTTCTTCTCCTCCCAGAAAGAGAAGAAAATTTACCCTGAGATCAAAAGCCAAAATCCAACCTCAACCTCAACCTCAACCGAAACCAAAAGGGGTTGTGATCAAAGAGCCTATAGTTACAAGGGCTCAATCCAAAAAGAGTACCACAACTGGGAAAGGCTAGAGTGCCAAATCTCCCTCTCCTCCACCCTCTGATTCCTCTACTCCCTCCTTTACACCAAAGCCTCCTAAAAAGCCCAAATATGACAAGAATGTGGCTAAGGCAATGCCAAGCATCATAGATCAAATGGAGAAGAGGCAATCTTCAAAGAAATCTAAATTTCCAGAAGAGAAAATCACCAACCCTCCAAAGGGGTTCAATGTCAACCAACTGGTGGAGTCCCCAAAGTATCTATCTCAGTTTTCAAGGAGGAAAGTGTGCAAGACACACTATGTGGACCTCAAGTTACTTCAGGAGGTAGTGAAGTATGATCTTAGTTCCTATTTAGATCCTTTTATGCCTTGGCTTTCCATTAGATTACTTTTTTGCACAAAAGCGATCACACACATTTACTGTAACCTTGAGATCCTAGATGAGCCAAACAGAACCTCAGCTGAGGAAGAGATGACCACCATTGTGAGAGGCCAAAAGATTCTTATTTCACCCTCTAGGATAAACTTGTGGTTAGGGATAGAGAACCCCCCAGATGATATTTACTCCTAACTAGACTCAAACCAAATATTCTTGTCCTTAAACCTGGTGAGTTAGTTGGCCCTTTAAATTTTAAACCGAGTGATATGTGTGATCATCACAGGGTTTTATGGTATATCTACTCTAGATCCCTTGTGAACAAGGCCAACAATTATACCCACTTCTCTAATAGGGACTTTAGGTGGTTTGCTTCACTTCTCCTGAAGGAACAGAAGGATTTGGGGGAGTATATCTTTTCTGAGATGAAAAGATACAGAGTGGATGAGAAAGCTACCACACCAATGCCATATCCTTAGATTGTGTCACTCATTCTGAAGGAAAATAAAATATGGTATCTAGATAGCAAGGAGCCTATTGAGAGGATGACTCCGGTTGGGAGAAATCAGATTAGCAAGCTCAATATTGACATACCTCTCAAGGGCCCTCTGGAGTCTTCTTCTCCAGAGCATATACCATCTTCTGTACCACCACCACCTCTAGAGCAAACTCCCTCTGATATTCCTCACATTGAGGCTGAGCCTTCTATTCCTCCTATCTCTAGCCCACCTGAGACACAACCCAAAGATATCTTGTACTCAGTGGATAACCCCGAAACAAATGAGACTATTCACATCATCATTGATGATTTACCACCCAAACCTCAGACTTAACCCACTCCTAAACCTATTCCATCTCCTACCCATACTGAGGAAATATCTCCCTCCTCATCCTCTGATTATCATACTCCAGAGGTTGAGACCACTCCAGAGGTTGAGACCACTATGGTTGTCTACTAGTCTCCTCCTATTACTCCCAAAGATGATATCCACATTCCTCCACTTCATCTTCCTGAACCAGTTTCTTCTAGCTCTTTTAACTCTTCTAGTTCAGATGGTGGCTTAGTTCTTCAGTGAAGCCTATTTCAATGGTTAAGCCTTCCAATCCTCCTCTTGAATGATGAAGACAAAAAGGGGGAGAGGAACTTGAGAGTGATTTTGTGGAAGTGTCTGAATGACTGTGCTTATTTTTGGGTATTTGGGTGTATATGGGTTTTAGGGAGTTTTTTTGAATTTGTTAAGCTTTTCATCTTGTAATGCAACTTTAAGATTAATGCAAGTTAATTTGAGTTATGATTTCATTTCAAGTCCATTTAAGCATTAAATTATAATACATTCTTGGACTGATGAAGTTTATTATGTATGCAAGGTGAATATGTTATAATCTCAATCTTTTTCAAATCATTTTGAATATAAACTTAACAAGGTTTTCAAATTTTATCATTGAATTCAAGATGTGTTTATTTGAGAATTTACTTTCAAAAATCTTGTTCAAAATCACCAAGTTTTGTCATCATAAAAAAGGGGGAGAATGTTAGATCTCATGTTTTGATGATAACAAAGAATATTATGAAAAAGATTTAATGAATAAATAAGTTTGAACAAAGTAATAACAAGGAAAAGCACACTTGAAGTAAGCATTGGAGTAATGAGGAAAGGCCAAGAGAAAAAGCTGAGAAACTTGATGAGGAGAAAGTTTTCTAAGGCATTACTCGAGTATGTACTCGAGTAATGAGACAAAACTTGAAGTTACTAGAGATACCTTCGAGTAACCTGCCAACAATACTCGAGTAAGTACTCGAGTAATAGTGTAAAAATTTTCAAGTTGCTCTCGGATTCCAATGTTACTCGAGTAGCTACTCGAGTAACCAAGTAAAAGTTTTCAAGTTACTCTCGGCCTGCCAATGATACTCGAGTATGTACTCGAGTTACTCTGTTTCAGAAAATATGTTGCTCTCGGCATTTTGTACCCTGCCAACGTTACTCGAGTATGTACTCGAGTAGCTCACTGTGTTAAGCAAAAACCTGAAGGTAGTACTCGAATAACTTGATCTATTTTTATCTTACTTCACTCGAGGTTCTACTCAAGCATGCAAGTATTTAATGACTCTTTTTAAGTCGACTACTCGAGTATGTACTCGAGTATGCAGAGTTATTTTTTGAAGAAAAACTTCAAGTCATTACCCGAGTAAGCTATGAACATAAATTGAGTTTACTCGAGTATGTACTCGAGTAACAAGTTAATCAAACTTGAAGTCCTCTCAGCCTTGAAATCCTGCCAACATTACTGGAGTAAAGCATCGAGTAACATAAGTTTATTTGAAGGTTTACTCGAGTTAGGACCCGAGTAACCTATGAAGAAAAGAGTGCATTACTCGAGTAGGTACCCGAGTAAACATGCATTTCCAAACGTTTGATATTTTGTTTATTCCATGCACTACCCGAGTAATCTTATAGTTGTTTGTTGACTTGCAATTCATCAAAGTTTTCACGATGATACTCAAGTAAGTATTCGAGTAAACTTTAATGAATACTCGTGTAGCTACTCGAGTATGCAAACCCAGAAATTCAGAAATCATTCCAACGTTCATTGTTTTGTTTCCTATTTGATTAACCTTTCATTATAGTAGTATTCTTCGCATATCCACAGATAAACAATGAAGAGATCTTACCAAATAAGGAAAGTCAAATGCAACGTTCAAATGTCACCGACCGCCACCTACCGCAAACATATGTTTTTCAAACAATGGAAAAGTCAATAGTGGCTGCGCACGCTCCAACGAGCATGAAGAAATATGTTCCAGCAATCATTACCAACGTATCTATATATATGGGAACATCCAAATAGAGAAGAAGAAAAAAAAAGTAACACACACACAAACGTATCATCAAGTTCATTACTCTGTTTTATATTATACTTGTAATTCTATGCTTCAGTGATTCTTATTTACTCTGTGAGAGAGATATTTCATTCAAACTCAATATTTGTTATTGAGGTAACTTAAGGTGTGGAACCTTGAGTTGGGATTGGATTACAACTTGTAAGGGGGAGAGAGTGTCCAGGCGAAGGAACTTGCTTGTACTGAGGTGCCAAGAACCCACTGAATCTTGGAAGTTATAGTGAAACTTTCAGAGAAGCTCTGAGGACTAGATGTAGGTCAAAGTGGTTGTGGCCGAACCAGTATAACTCCCAGTGTACACTTCGGTGATATTTCTTCTTACTCTTTCCTGTTTTAATTTCAACGTCAAATTTTATATTTGCAACGAAATTTTTAAGATCACCCAATTCACGCCCCCTCTTGGGTGAAACGCTTGCTCTAACACATATCCTATATATATCACATGTATAAGAACATAAACTCATTATAATCGTATGATTGATCTGGCTCTAATGCCACTGTTAGGATCGGTAGTCACAACAAAAGAATTTTAAAAAATTTTGCTAATCCCAATCGAGGATCTATCAATAGCGTTTAAATAGGTCAGGAAGAATCGTACCTTTTCAAATTTAAGGTTTTTTGATCTCTAGGAGCCAACACCTCTGGTCCACTCCCTCTACCAGTATCCACATGAATGCTCTCCAACACATACTATGTGCTAACGCCTCCAATGTCTCCTAGGATTTCCCTTATGGCTCTAAATTCTCATCTATGTCTGTGTTTTTCTGCTTTATCAATTTTATAACCCATGGGGCTATATTCGAATTTCAAAATTAATATTTATTAATTTTAAAATTAATTAACACGTAATTATGTTGATAAGCTAATTAAATAAATTCAGTTTAAATTAAATCTGTCCAATAGTTTTAATTTAACCTGTTTATTTAATCTAAATAAAGAGCCATTATAATTAATTTATCCTCAAAAATTAAATCTGAGATACTATATCTCTATCATGTTAGTTATTAAATCTAATTTATCTTAATAAAATAAAACTTAAAACTAACACAATATAATAATATCATATAATACACACATACACATATATATATATATGCATTTCGAAAATACATATATATATATATATATAATATTATTAATTTTATTTTCACGAATTTTATATTATATGTATATAAATATAAAATTCGTCCACCCTACATTAAACATTATCTCGTGTTGAGCCATTCTTATGTGTGACCTGTAGGCCCATACGAAGTGGGAGTCGGCTAATTGGTAGGAAACATTATCATCACCTGATCAAAAGTAACTTTTGACTAGTTTAAAGCTTAGTCTCATGTAGGAATCCATGATGACCTCATGTCAAAAGGCATTGTGACATGGTTGTTGTAATATCTCAAATTGTGATTAAGGGCTAATTACTTCAAAAATGATATAATTAATGTTAATCAAACACTTTTGAAGCACATGATGTGAATTTTATTTGAATGTGTTATAACCAGAGCCCAAACACTATAATTAAGCTTAATTATGTGGTAAAGCTTAAAATGAACCACAATGGAGGAAAGGGCACATGGTTGAGTGAAATGAATGATATAAAAGTGTTTTATGGTGATTTAGTATATGTTGTGACGATTAGGGGCAAAATGGGAAATTTGTTGACAAATAGTCAGTTACCGAAGTGGGAGCGGCTAATTGGTAGGAATCATTATGGAATGTGTAATTGCTTAAGGAATTAAGTTAAAATGATTATAAGTATACATGTACATGGAGGGAGTTAGGAGGAGGCCAAGATCATGACAAGTGTCATTATGGAGGCTATGGATGAAGTCAAAATTTCAAACCTTGTTGTTCTCTTTCCTCTCTTTCTCAAAGTCGGTGATGAACATGGGAATGGGGGAAAATTATGATCATCATCTTTATCTCATTTCTCTCTCCTTAGCCTCCATTTTCTGTGGGATTCAAAGTAGAAAGAGAAAGTGAAAGGTCAGATTTTGACATTATTATGGTTCTCAAATGCTCTTCTTTAATATTGACCACCTTGATGAGAGCCTCATCTTGATGGTTTTAGATTTTTGAAAGAAGTTGTTTCAGAGTTTGAACAAATTTGAGAGTTAAGGAATCAAGGATCTAACCTTGGCAAGTTTAAGAGGTGAGCATTTGTAGCATTTTGGCATATATGTTGTTATTTTTGGTTAATTTTTTATATTTATGGAATTTTCCCTATTTTAAGTGTGATTTTGGAATGCATGAGTTGTATGAAGATTTATGGTAGAATTGGTGTCATATGATGCTATTTGCATATTGGAATTGGTTTGGAACATTGGAAGAGGAATTTGGGGAAATTGAGTAATATGGGTTATGTGGTGACCCAAAACAAAACTTGTTAGAGTGAGATTTTAGGTGTTTTGAGCTTTCCAATAGGGTTTTTGGGTGAAAGTAAGTAGAATTAGGCTTATACAAGAATTTTAGGACCTTTGGAAAACATTTGGTAAAAACTGGAAGTTGTTGTCAGTTGCTACGATTTGGCTTCTGAGAGAGCCTCACTTGAGTGAGAAGAGGTCTCACTCGAGTGCAGTGTTATGATTTCTCTTTTCCTTCAGTCTTCCATGGCACTTCCGTGCCAAAGTTCAAGAGTGCACTTTCTAACTTGCGAGTGATATGGGGTATCACTCAAGTGTTTAGGGTGTCACTTGAATGCTTGTGTGTTCTGCATTTTGAGAGTTCGCCTCACATTAACACTCATAGGCTATTTTCCAAGAGTGTGACTTGACACTCACAAGTGTTGGGTAATCACTTGAGTGCTCGAGTGCACTTCCCACCCTAGAGTTTCTTTTGCTCTTGGGTTGTCACTTTTTGTGTCTCACTCGATAGGACTCGGGTGAACATAAGGCTATCAATTGAGTGCTAGGTTCAGGACTTAAGTGTTGTGACAACTTTCTATCTCAGGTTGTGCTCTCAGCCAAACACTCGCACGAGTGATCCTCAGTGCTCGAGTGCAAGTCACTCCATCACTCGAATGAGGTCTTCTTCATCAAGTGTCTGAGTCAAAAATCAGTGTGTTCACTTTTGAAGAGGAATCTCTGGGGTAGTTTCTCCCAACCCTTTAGGTATGTGTCTAGGCTCCTAGTGGCCACCTAAAGAGTTCTAAGGATAACCAACTTTAAAGGTTATCACAATAAGAATTTAGGAGTAGAGAATTAATTTGCCGTTCTTGATTTTGGTTATAGGGTTTGACATTTGCCTTAAGTGTAGACGTGCAGTGCCAGAAGACATTAGGAAAGGACAAGGTAGTGACTCTTTCTATTATACTATATGTAAAGCATTATATGTATGTTTACCATGCATTGTGATGCCGTTGCTTAGAGATTACAGCGAAAGCTGGCATTGTGATTAGAGCGAAAGCTGTTGCATTTGTTAGAACCAGCTGACACTCAAGAGGGGGGTGAATTGGGTGTAAGATAAAAACTTAAGAACTTTGAAAATATTTTTGCATATTAGTAAAAGCAATAAGTATGAACATAATGAATCATAAATCAACAGTTAGATTAAATAATATATGCTGGAAATATAAAAGCTTAGGGAAGAGAATATACAAACTGTGATTTATCCTGGTTCAGTCCAATCTATGATGGCCTATGTCCAGTCCCCAGGCTCCTTCTGAGAATTTCAAATCCACTATCTTCTTGTTTAATCGGGCATAAGAAAAGCCTTTACAATCCCACAAGTTTAGCCGGGTAATTGTGAAACCTTTTACATATCTCTTTCTAAAATACTCCCCCTTACGGCGAGTCTTACAAGCAGAGTAAACCCGAAGATCTTCCTCTCCTGCTTACTCGTGCAAGTCTTATGAGCAACAACGTTCTCTCCTTCTTACACCGTAAGACTTATGAGCAGCAATGTTCTCTACTGCTTGCACCTTGTAAGTCTTACGAGCAAAATGTCTTACTTGCAATTCTCTCTACAGCTTCCCCCGTAAGGAAATCAACTCTCTCAAGGTCCCTCTACCTTGAGATCAATTCAGAAATACAGATGAAAGTGTTTACAGACTCTCTCACAGAGTAGATATAACACTCACCAAAGTACAATACAAATAATCACTCTCTCAATAATAAGTAATATAGAAACTGGAAAACAGAGAGTGTTTGGGTAGAAGCAGAGGATTCATATTTCTATCATTTTTTTCGTAGTTGCCTGCTGTCTCTGTTTTTCATCGACTTTGAATGCTCTCTCATTTATAGTTGATGAAGATGATGACCATTGTAAGCATTCGTCCGTTGGAGTCCCATTGCTTCGTTTGACCATTGTGTACATTTGAATAACGAGCCACTATGAAACGTCTGTTGTAAAATGGAGCATCTTGTTGAAGAGTGGGATGTTTCATTATGAGCTGTACGTCAAATTGTGGAGTGTTTGTGTTTTAGACATTTGTTTATGGTGGGTCAATCTTTTGTCGTGGTAGGTAGCCGATATTTGATGTGTAATGATGTCGCCCGCCACAATTGACTCTATAATTTGAATATGTAATCTCACCGTTAAATTTCCTGTTTCACACTGCAAAACGCTTAATCACTAATATGATGAAGTATTAGTCATGGGTATGTTGGATTATTGGTCAAAAGATGAATTTCTGATTTCTGGACTCATCACGTTGAGTGACAATATTTGCCATAAATAACCTCTGTTCTTGATGATGCAATCCAAATGTTTAATCTCCTTTTTTACACTTGAAATATATGTTAGTTAACGTTTAGGAATAATAACAAGTGAAAATATAATAAATGTATAACATTTAACCACGTTTGGATTGATAGCTATAAGAGTCTGAACTTCTGCGTTTTGGTTCTTTTACGACTTCACTCGAGTACAAAGAAGCCTCACTCGAGTGCATGTACAATTTCACATTCTAGCTTGCTCTTGGGCAAACACTTGATGCTCTTTAATCGTAGGACTCGAGTGCAATTCTGGACATCACTCGAGTGCAATCAGTCCTGCTCGAGTGCGCTTCAGTTTCTTTAGTCATATTTCTTCTTGGGTTAACACTTTCATGTCAACACTTGCATGACTTGAGTGCAATTCTGATCCTCACTCGAGTGTGTTGTTCAATGCTCGAGTGTTGCTAAATTATATTTCTCCACACTTCAGTCGCTTCTGGACAACACTCGCATGACATTTTTCAAAAGTGTGTTTTTGCACTCGTGAGTGATGTGGGGCCATATTAGACTCAATTTATTTATTTGATTCTAATGATGTATCATAAGAAAGCTCTTGCCATATGCATTCCAATGCAAAAAGAATCAGCTCCAAACTCCTTGTATTCTGCAAGTTATGATCGAATAAGTGTCTATCGCATTAGACTGCACAAGCATCAACTTCTAGAAGGCATAGCTCCTAGAATATAACTTCAAATTAGGCACATTTCCTATCCATGGAAAGCTCTTTGAGTCTAGATTTATATGAGACTAGTTTCGTCTCAATCTGATGTGTCCTTTGTGAGTTATGTCTAAAATATCGAACCTGTCTTGAATAGTGATGGTGATTTCAGTGTCATATTCCACAGATAATATCTCCTTCATCTGAGCTTCTTTCAATGTGATCTTGGTGCTCGTTTTTTGTGTTGTGAGTCTTCTTTCATATGCCACAGGTTTCTGCTCAATCTGACATGTGGTTTGAGAGATATGGCCAAAATACCGGACCTCTATCAGGTTGAACGTAAAACAGAGTAGAACAGAGTACTCCAACACTTGAGTGTGTTCTTGCTTCACTCGAGTGCTACAGTTCCACACTTGCTATAGTGATTTTGCACTTTTATTCTGCACCTCAAGTGCTACAGTGCCACACTCAAGAGCTACGGTGCCTCACTGAGTGATTGCTACAGTACCACCGCTACAGTGCCAAACAGTGCCTCAAATTTCTAAAATCTCAAAATTACTTCTAATAACTTGAATCTTGATATTCTTATAAGATCTTACAAGTTCTTCTTTCTTTAATATCTTTCTTTTTTATTTTCCTCTTGATAATCATTTTGAGTAGGCAGCTCCTTGACTAGCTTCAGTTTCTTTCTTCTTCTTCCTTTTGTTCATTCTCATCAATTCAATCACTTCTTTGTATATTTGATAATTTTGTCTTCTCATTCTTCCTCCATAATTCAACTTAATTAATCTACAAGATATTTCACATTAAACACAATAATTAATCAAATAAATACATTATATAAACTTTTTGCTCTTATCATTTCACATCTATATTTGATATCATCAAAACTAATCATATACAATATTCTCCCCCTTTTTGATGATGACAAATCCTTTAAGAAAAATATGTCTGAATGAAGTGTAACATACATAAGTGCAACATACATATTTTTCTTACATTTTCTCCCCCTATTTGATATCAGCAAAAAGTTTGAAATATATAAAGTAAGGCTTGTTGTAACACCCTGCCTTTAATCACGTAATTATAATTCGATAATGCACATTTAATTCGGATTAGAGACCATCGGATAACTTAAACTCATTTCAATCTCCTACTTTGTAGTAGGGTTTTCACAAAACATTCAAAATCTCTTCCTGTTCCTGGTCTCCATTTCAAAATTCGAATATAATTACCTGTGCAGTTTATCTACATTCATGTATAACAGAGTGTATAACCAAATCCCCGGCAACTCCCGGGTCCTATACATATATAATCTAGAGGTTACAAGTATCTACTAGGGGATTACACAACCAAAATCGAATGTAGTGTTCCTGATTCAGGATATACAGTAATCCCGAGTTTAAAGTAGATAACCAACATCTCAAAAATCCTTAGTATCACTAAAGATCCTAAGTGCTTCGGGTTGGCCGCTTCTCCTTTGAGCCACATGCCCTGTCTGAAATGTTAGTCATAGGAAAGAATGAGATTCGAGCGAATCCCAGTAGTAACAAACCACTCACACAATGCATAACACAAAGCATGTATATAAATCACAACCAGCAATAGCAGCAGCAATCTCAAAGATACATGGTTTTCACCACAAACGACAGCACTCACGGCTGTATGCATAATACGACAGCTCTCGCTGTAATAATAATCACGACAGCTTACGCTGTAATCACAATAACGACAGCTTACGCTGTAAACGACAGCTTGCGCTGTAAACGACAGCTATCACCAGCTGTAATCACAGCAGCATCAAAGAATCATCACATAACAATGATAACACACACATACAGAGCATTAGACATAGTATAAGAGAGAGAGTCACTACCTGATCCTTTCCCGACGTTTCTTGGCACTGCGGGCTCCCGAGGGCGGCAAATATCGAATCCTACAATTCCAAATGCACCATTTAGACACTTCCATAGTGTTACTTGGGGTTATATGAGTCTATAATGAAAATTTACAAAACTACCCCCGGGGACCCGGCCCGGGCCCGCCGTACCCGGTCCGGCTGCACTTTTCCCGAAATTCTAATATGGGCTATCCTAACATATTTCCACCTAAGGAATCTATTTCCGGACTCAGAATTATCAAATTCAATGTAAAATTACAAATTTACCCTTGGCAGCCCTACTTCAAGGGTTTTAGGGGCGTTTTCGTAATTATGCTTTTTTGGCCTTTTCCGAAAAAGTGGCCAACTGTAACCCCACCTAATTTTCGCTCCTGAACTCAATGGAACCATCAAATCATTGAAAATCCAACTCTAAGACCCATTTCTAGAGCTGGCCGAAATTTATGAGTTCTTCGGGGAAAATCGGGGTTTTACGATTTCGGCTCCGTAAACGCGTTCCTTTCTACTCCTAACCACTTTATTAACCATTACATTAGGTTAAAACTAACATTAAGACCCAATTTGGGCAGCATAACCCCTAGGCCATATCATTTCCAAACTTTAAAACCAATGGCAATCCGGCGAAATTTCACCGATTAAATTGCCCACAGCAGCCAGGATAAGCAATATATGAAAGTTTGGAAGTTACCTCAAGCTCCCAATAGCTTTTCCCAAATTTGGCTGAACCCTAGCCTCTTTGAAACACCAAATTTTGAGCTTCACAACCTTAAAGAATAAAGAGGAGTAGCTTAGAGTCGGAGTTATACGCGTTAGGAGCTAAATCGCCGGAGAAATCGGCTTACCTTGCGAGATTTCTTCCTCTTTTTCTCTCTTTTCTCCAAGCCCTCTTCACGTTTTTTTTTTCCTCTGGAATGCGTCGGGAATGGCTGATGAAGATGGTGGAATTGCTTTTAATTCCATGTTGATGTCACCTTACCACATAATGATGTCATAATTTCTAATTTCACATTTTCGGATTTTCTGGCAGATTTTCTGCCCAACTTTGAAAAATCATAACTAATTCTAGAAAAATCGAAATGAGGTGATTCCAAAGCCAAATGAAAGATATTTAAGTCCTATTCATAGGAAAAATATTGGCCATTACTGAAAATCACCACAAAATTCCCAGAATTTCAATATTTGCATACTGTTCCAGAAAATAATTAATTTCGCTGGGCAAACTTCAAAAATCCAAAACTCTTAGGTCACAAATCAAAATGATACAAATTATATGTTCATTTTGAAGCTTGACATGTGAACTTTAATACTGTAAAATTTCAGAATTTTGAGACACCATTGGCCTATTTAAAACGTCCATACAAATTGGCTGCCCTGTACAGAGTTTCAATGGACAGAGTTTTCAACTTTTGCACAATTGTTCCCAATGGTTCCAACTTCACAATAAACACTCTCCCCACATGAATTTTCACAAGGAAGCCATTGGAATCATTAAAATATCCAAATTCCCATCACACATTCTCCAAAAGTATTTATTCAACAATAATTATATCCACTTTTAAAGTCATTAGCCCTTAATCACTTTTTGGGATATTACACTTGTGAAGTAAGGAAAGAAAATAATTGACTCTCCCTTATGTGGAAGTACTTTCATTTTTAATGAGAGGGAACTAAAAAAGATTTAGAGAGGTTTTCAAGAAAACTTTTATAATCAAGATAAATGAAATATATGAAACGTATTCTTGAAATGTAAAGAGAGAAGGTTTAGAAATGCTCATGTAGATTTTGAAAAATGATGAAGTGCTCCATGAAGTCCATTGCTTCTTTGGCAATGCTAGTGCATGCTGTTGTGCTTTGTACAACTTTGATGTATGTTCATGTTGTTGCCAAGATTCACTATTTTAGTTAAGCTTTTGTTCAGCATGTTCAATGTTCATTTCTATTGCTTTGAATGTTGTAGCTAATATATATTCCTTGAATGAGCATTAAAAACATCCTCAAGGTTGATAGAGTCTTCTTGTAGTATGTTGAGGAATGCTATTGCACAAAACAAATTCTCCTGTCATAAACTTAAATCTTTCTTTGCAAAGAGAATTATTAGTTCAATCAAGAAATAAAAGGTTCCTTTCCAAATGATATGTTAAAATTATGATTGTGAAAAGAACAGTATAAGAGTAACTAATTATCAAAACTAACCAAGACATGGTGAATATAGATGAGTATATTAAAAGGATTTTTTTCAATAAAGAAGATGAGCTTTAAAGATATAAAACACAACTGAATGTGAAGCTCCCCTTTAATTGATGCATGGATTGGAAAAATTTTCATTAGGAAGATAGTAAATAACTCTCCTGAGTTTGAAAAACAATTGGAAACTTTTATAGAGAAAATGATTTTAAAAGTATGAAGATTTGGAGCGAAATCAAATTTTAAAAATGACATTGCTAATCAAGGATTTTAAGTGGTATAACCCAATATCACCTGAGTAGTCACTTGAGTGATTCTAATCGACCATTACTCAATTGTTGACTCAACTTTTATGACCATAATGACCAACTTTTATGAAATGATAAATCATAAGTGAAAACAAGTTTTTCAAAAATAATAATGAGATATGGGAATTGTTTCAAAATCTCAGATGTAATTTCAAATCATAATAATACATTGTGAAGTTGAGATTCTGAATACATGCAAAACACATTTTTAAAACCTATTTAGAATAAATGTTCATGTTAAAAATGGTGGAAGCTAATAGTTATAAAATATGTATCAGAAAGTTTCACTTTGGAGTTCAACTAAGATAAAATGTTAATTATCAGAGTTAACATGTTGGAGAATTTTCCCAGGTGCTAAAGTAATATAAATAACCAAAAGTATTAGCTTGATAAACCTATATGAGCATCATGACTTTGCAATTGATTCATAGACTATCTTGACTTTAGAATTGTGTAATAAAAGATATGAATATTCAACTCAAGGATTCAGATATATGACACTTGTTACTGAAAGATAGATCATATCAACAGTTAATGTGTTTGAGCAGTGAAATAAGTACATTGATTTATGGATGATGAAGCACATACTCATTAGTCCAAATGACTAGAGTTTAAGAATATTAGTATGTTATTCCACAATAATGGTTAATGCATCAACATTCAATGCAATAATAAACATTTATAATGCTTGGAATAACATAATCATCCAGAGATTTATGCATCAGGCATAAGGCTTTCACAAGTTGAATTCTTTTCAAGAAAATACACTTGGAACTCATATAGATAGTTAACTTGTTAGACGTAAGGTCAAGCATGTTAGAGAATGAAGACTAGAGAGTTCAAGTATTAGATAACACATTTAAGATCAATATGTCAACAATGGGAAAATACTATAGTGGATGGATTTGAAGTATTTCTGACTTTCAGTATACAAAAATACTAACTTCCAATTTTGAAATCGATTTAAATGCAAACAAGATATGAATAATTTTCAAATAATGTGTATAAACTTTTTATAGACAAGATGAATTGAAATCCAAGTAAATTTATGAAATGTGCATTTCAAATTTCCAATGCTAGAAAAATTATGCACAATTCTATTTTGATACATTTAGCAATCTGAAAATATTTTGAAGAACCATAAATCATTGATTGCTATGGTGTGTAGTAATGAGCAAGAATTTACCACTCTAATTGAGTTGAAAGAATGGGTGCAATTGTTGAGATTTTAATTACTAATACAATGTACCTGGCTTGAGTGTAACTTGTAGACATTCAAGTTAATTTCTATCTCCTTGTATCTTTGTACTCAAGTCCTCCAAAATCACTTGAGTAAACCATGTTTTGAAGCTAATTTATGCATTTATACATGTGGCATTCGTGAGTTCTTGATGCACTTTCAGGTGAGTTCTTCAAATACTCAAGTGTGCTCACGTCTCACTCGAGTGTGTGACAGTACTATTGATGAATTCGAGAGTGCTCAGTCTCACTCAAGTTTCTGCACACTCTGTTAATCCCTGTTTTGCAATCTGAAAGCAGAGCATAGGATTCAAATCCATACTCAAGTGACCAACCAGTACTCGAGTGTTAACATGCCATACACTCGAGTGTTCACTTCTGCACTCGAGTGTCATGCTTCTTTTTCAAATTATTCCTGTAAAAATCATATAACCATTTTTCTTCCTTGGGTATCCAATTCTACTTGGATCCACTCATAGTTAGCTTGAAAGAATCATAATTCACATGCTCTAAGAATATAGTCACTTTAAAGAAATTGAACATAATGGATTAAGTATGACTTTATGCATAAACATTGTTCTATCATGAAGTATGTATTTGCATAACAAGTTAGACTATTGAACATTGCAACTCTTTATGTATGATTTTTCTAAAGACTGTAGAAACATATGTGCAATGCTTATTCCTAAGGTAACAAGGTATAAACCTCAATAGATATTAAAGATAATAGTGTAGGAGGTTTTTACCTTTGTATACATTTACCTTAGGTACTTGAAGGATTGCTTCTGCATACCCACTGCATCTTTCTTTGAAGTTCTGTTTTTGCATATTTAGCTTTAGGATTATGCAAAGCTTTCCATGTGATGTAGGCTTCGAGGGTCTTTTTCTTTGTAAATAAGAGATCCTCCTTTTCATGTTTTCCTCAATATATATGAATGGTACATTATGGTGCCCTTTCTTAAAGTGAAATATCCTCCTTTTATCTATTGCTTCTTTCTGTGGTTATACTCTGTAACTTTGGCAATGGAAGTTCTGATGGTTCTCTTTTGCGATGATATGAACCTCTTAATTGGTACATGAGAACCTCTTGCATTCTTCATCTTCTCTATACCCTTATGTCCATTTCTTTTCAGATTATCCTGCATACATAAAGTACTAGATGGACATTTTGGTACCTACATATACTTGGGTACTTGATTGTTAGTATTAAACCTTAAATGTCTCTTTGGTACCTAAATATATTTATTTCTCACATTTGAATTTCTTCTAAAATAGCATGTATGAGAAATATGACCGGATTTACCACAATAATTACAAATTGTATGAAGATATGCATTATGGGATAACATGCAAGTATTATGTCGACCATGAGAGTAGAAATTCGAATGGATTTTATTTGAACATTCTTTCTTCCCAACAAACATTCCAGCATATTTGAAAACATTTTTGCTTTTCTCAATAAAATCAACAATTGGTTGAAAAACAATCTTATGTAGATTCTGAAAATCAATTTTAAGAAAATCACACGAAGAATTGGCACTTTTTACCATAAGTTCATCTTGAGCTTTGGAGATTGATTTTTCATGTCCGTCCATAATGAGCTCTTTTTGTGAATCCTCTTCTTCTTGTCTATCCATGTTGACTGTATGGAAGTGTTATATGATTTCTCCATCTTCATCATCAACTTCCAATTGTTCATGCATAGTAGATGCGTAGCGTGTAGTTTCACATGAACTGTCAACATTTTCAATTTCAACACAATTGTTAGAAGTATAAATAGAATCAAGAGCGTCCTAGATATGTTTAGCATTAGAACAAAATCGAATTTTCTCAAAATTAATTTTGGTCAAAGCACTATATAGAATTTTCATTGCTCTAATGTTCAACGAAAACATTTTCTTTTCACTTTCTATCCAATCCTTTCTTGGTTTGAAATCAAAAGAATTTGTAAAAATATTCCACATATCAAAATCATAAGCTTTTTATAAAACTAGTCATTCTAGCTTTCCAAAACCAAAAATCAATATCTTTCAAAAGAGGTGGGATAATATAATCAAAACCTTCTGCAAGTATAAAACACCTAAAATCAGCCATTGCAACTCTTGAGACTGTTAAGTCCTTTAAACAAGAGCCTAGGCTCTGATACCAAATGTTAGAACCGGCTGACACCCAAGAGGGGGGTGAATTGGGTGTAAGATAAAAACTTAAGAACTTTGAAAATCTTTTCGCATATTAGTAAAAGCAATAAGTATGAACGTAATGAATCATAAATCAACAGTTAGATTAAATAATATATGCTGGAAATATAAGAGCTTAGGGAAGAGAATATGCAAACTGTGATTTATCCTGGTTCGGTCCAATCTGTGATGCCCTATGTCCATTCCCCAGGCTCCTCCTGAGATTTTCAAATCCACTATCTTCTTGTTTAATCCGGGCACAAGAAAAGCCTTTACAATCCCACAAGTTTAGCCGGGTAATTGTGAAACCTTTTACATATCTCTTACTAAAATACTCCCCTTTACGGCAAGTCTTACGAGCAGAGTAATCCCGAAGATCTTCCTCTCCTGCTTATTCATGCAAGTCTTACGAGCAGCAACGTTCTCTCCTTCTTATACCCCTGTAAGTCTTATGAGCAGCAACGTTCTCTACTACTTGCACCTTGTAAGTCTTACGAGCAGAATGTCTTACTGGCAATTCTCTCTATAGCTTTCCCTGTAAGAAAATCAACCCACTCAAGGTCCCTATGCCTTGAGATCAATTCAGAAATATAGATGAAAGTGTTTACAGACTCTCTCACAGAGTAGATATAATACTCACTGAAGTACAATACAAATAATCACTCTCAATGATAAGTAATATAGAAACTGGAAAACAGAGAGTGTTTGCGTAGAAGCAGAGGATTCATATTTCTATCATTTTTCTCGTAGTTGCTTGCGATCTCTGTTTTTCATCGACTTCGAATGCTCTCTCATTTAAAGTTGATGAATATGATGATCGTTGTGAGCATTCGTCCGTTGCTTCATTTGACCATTGTGTACATTTGAATAACGAGCCATTATGAAATGTCTATTGCAGAGCAGAGCGTCTCATTGAAGAGTGGGATGTTTCATTATAAGCTGTACGTCAAATTGTGGAGCGTTTGTGTTCCAGACATTTATTTATGGTGGGTCAATCTTTTGTCGTGGTAGGTAGCCGATATTTGATGTGTAATGATGTCGCCCACCACAATTGACTCTTTAATTTGAATCTGTAATCTCACCGTTAAATTTCCTGTTTCACACTGCAAAAAGGCTTAATCACTAATATGATGAAGTATTAGTCATGGGTATGTTGGATTATTGGTCAAAAGATGAATTTCTGATTTCTGGACTCATCACGTTGAGCGACAATATTTGCCATAAATAACCTCCATTCTTGAAGATGCAATCCAAATGTTTAATCTCCTGTTTTACACTTGAAATATATGTTAGTTAACATTTAGGAACAATAACAAGTGAAAATATAATGAATGTATAACATTTAACCACATTTGGAATGATGGCTATGAGAGTCTGAACTTCTGCAATTTGGTTCTTTTACGACTTCACTCGAGTGCAAAGAAGCCTCACTCGAGTGCATATATCCCAAAAAGCATCAAATGCTTACCTCTTCACTTTGCCAATTTCAGAATCTTGATCCTTTAACTTTCAATTTCCTCCAACACTCAAATCAACACCTTTCAAGATTCTGAAATCACCACAGTGAAGTTCTTAATGAGGTGTACAATATTAGAGAAGAGGATTTGAGCAAAGAAGGACTATTACTCACCAAAAATTAAAGCTTTCTCTTTCTCTTCCCTTGCTTGTGTCCGCCGGAAATGGAAGAAAAAGGAGAGAGAAATGGTGAGGTAATGAAAATGAAGATGATGATATTTCTCTTCCCTTGCCCCATGCTTCCACCGAAAAGCGAGAGAAGGGAGAGAGAAAAGGGGATTTTTGTCACTTAGCTTTATCCCATGATCCACACAATGACACATGTCAATATCTTGTCCACTCCCACTATGAGCTCACACAAGCTTAATGCACAAGATTCCGACCCATATGCAACAAATCTCTACCCTTGATCTTTAATCTCAAAATATACACATATCAAATTTACAGCATATTTCTCCAAAAGTGTTTAATTACATTAATTACAATCAATATCAGAGTCATTAGCCCTTATTCCCAAATTGGGTTATTACAATTCTCCCCCCGTCAAATAAATTTCGCCCTCGAAATTTGTCAAACCACTTGAGCCATGAACTCTGGATATCGCCTTCGCATATCCCCTTATGCTTCCCAAGTTGCTTCTCTCTGAGTCATTCCCTTCCACATCACTTTCACATAAGGAATTCTTCGGTGTCTAAGCTGTCATTCCACTAGATCAATAATCTGTTCTGTGTAACCCCCAGACTTTAAACACGTAATTATAATTCGATAACCCATATTTAAATCGGATTAGAGACCATTGGATGCTTTAGCCTCGTTTTAAACTTTCTGTCTCATAGTAAAATTTTTTACAAAACTTTCAAAACTCTTTTTCCCATCCTGGTCTCAATTTCAATATTCGAATACAATTACCTGTGCAGTTAATATACATTCAATCATATCAAAGTGTATATCTGTATCCCCGGAAACTCCCGGGGTTCTATACATAAAAACCTGAAGGTTTATAAGTATACACTAGGGGATTACACAACCAAAATCGAATGTAGTGTTCCTGATTCAAAATATACAGTAATCCCAAGTTCAAAATACATAACCAACGTTTCCAATTCAACTATATACCCCCAAGGGTCCTAATTGCTCCGGGTTGGCCGATTCTCCTTTGAGCCACACGCCCTGTCTGAAATGTTAGTCATAGGAAAGAATGAGATTCGAGAGAATCTCAGTAGTAACAAACCACTCACACAATGCATAAACACAAAGCATGCACATAAATCACAAACAGCAACAATCTCAAAGATACATGGTTTTCACCACAAACGACAACACTCACGGCTGTATACACAATACGACAGCTCCTGTTGTAATCAACATCACGACAGCTTACGCTGTAAACGACAGCTTGCGCTGTAAATGACAGCTTGCACTATAAACGACAGCTATCACCAGCTGTAACCGCAGCAGCATCAAAGATTCATCACAGAACAGTGATAACACACACATACAGAGAATTACACATAGTATAAGAGAGAGAGTCACTACTTGATCCTTTCCCAACGTTTCTTGGCACAGCGGGCTCACGAGGACGGCAAATATCAAATCCTGTAAACCAAGTTAGGGACAACCCGTCAATCTCTTTCCCAAGTTTTATCTCTATAATACTTAAGTTGATTATCACTATGGTCAATTAATCAAGTCAACTAAGGAGCTAAAGTGGTCAATTAACCTAAAAGGCTAATTTCTAACCTCAAAGTTCCACAATATTACATTATGCCATTAAATCTTCAATTTTCGCATAGGTGACCAATCTGCCAGAATTTTCCAACATCTTTGAAAAATCATAACTAATTCTAGAAAAATCAAAATTAGGTGATTCCAAAGCCTATTGAAAGATCTTGAAGTCCTCTTCATAGGAAAAATATGAATCACTACCAGAAATCACCACACAATTCCAGAATTACACAACATTCCACACTGCTCCAGAATTAGGTCCAGTTTCAACATCAAACTTTGGGCAACTATAACTCCCAGCTCAAAAACCGAAATGACACAAGTCATATGTCCATTTTGAAGCTTGAAATGTGAAATTTAAGACTGGAAAGTTTCATAATTTTTAGACACCAATTGCCTATTCAAAATGTCCCTACAAACGGACTGCCCTGCACAAAGTTACACTTGACAGTTTTTCCAATTTTCAACCAATGTGTCCAATGGCTTCAAAATCAACAACCAAACCTATTCCCACATAATTTTTCGTGTAGAACACAATGGTAACATCAAAATGAACAAATTCCCACTCATTCCCCATGTCCTGTTTTGGCAGAATTTTAGGATATTTCACAACAAACAACCACTTCACTATCTAATCACTAAGCTTAGCTCATTTGCCTCCAAACCAACATATAAGCACATATATAGGATGAAAGCTTCATGATCCCTAATATACCCTAAAAAACGAAATTAGGGCTGTCACCATAGCCCACCACAACTCAGCCAATTAAAGCATCATATACATCTACATAATGCTCTTACTCACCTCTTGCTTCTTCTTGTGTTCTTTTCTTGATTCCTCAACTTTTGTTCTTGCAAGGTGGATGAAAACTCCTCCTCTTCAAAAACAAAAACCATAGAAATGAAGCTAAGGAAGAGAGGAACAAGTTTCATGAAGGTCACTTGAGCCATAGATGAGGTTAAGAAGGTGAAAAATCAAGATTAAGCTCACCTTAAAACCTTGCTTTTCTTCCTCTACGTTTTTGCTGCTGTAACCGACTTGAGGAGAGAGGAAATATGTGACTTAATGATCAGATTTTTGGCCCCTCTTATCTCTCAAAGTTCAAACGAAAATATGGTGCAAAAGTAGATAAAAGATGTGGTGAAAATTACTTCACTTGGTTATATACTTATGGTGAATTAACTAAGGGTAAATTTCCTTCAAGTTTTCTCTTTCCTTCCTCCTCCCTTTTTGACCGAAATGTTTTGCCTTTGTATTCAAGATATCATCTTATGCTTGGCCTACAATTATTGACCAAGTCTTCATCTCCTTACTTGGTCTTTCATGTGCTTCTCTTTCTCTCTTTATTGTCACCGAAAATAGCTCTTAAAGAGCAAAAACAAATACTCCTTGATTTATCATAAATTTTGCCCCTTCAAATACATTACTTTAGTTTCCATATTTGACCAATTAAACATATTTTCTTTTCCTCCTCATGCCATACGAATTGTAGCCCTTGGAATAGCCAAAAGGGCTTCTTGAATCAATCATAATTCCAACTCTTCAAATATTACTTCTTTAGTTGAAATTGTTGACTTAGTCACCACCTTTTACAACTTGGTCAAATTGCCTTCACATGTCATATATTAATAACCTATATTGTCTCCTTATATCTTACGTAAGTCATGGCCCTTTGAAGGAGATGATGATCTTATAACATATCCACTTGCAATATAATATTCAATTGCCAATTTGTTTTTTTTGCATGTGAAAATTGACTAAAGTCGTAACAAAATTTCTAGAGGTAATTCTGTCATTAATCCCACCATCTATTCTGTACATTTAGCCCTTGGGTACATTTTGGGATATTACATTCTGGGTCCACTGTATATGTCAAGTTATCTTGCAACTCCACTTCCTCATACTCAACGATGTGAGATGGATCCGGTTGGTACTTCTTTAGTTGGGAAACATGAAATACATCGTGAAGTCTGCTTAAGTTTGGGGGTAGGGCTACCAATATGCAACAGGTCCAATCCTTCCAAGGATCTCAAAAGGACCTATATACCTTGGGCACAATTTCTTTCGCTTGATAGCTCGCCCAATAGCGATGACAGGAGATACTCTCAGAAACACATGGTCACCAACCTCAAACTCTAGAGGCCTTCTTCTTTTGTCAGCGTAACTTTTCTGCCGACTCTGAGCTGCAAGAAGTCTCTTACGAATGATTCGAATATGGGCTACGATTTGATCAATAAGATTCGGCCCATACAATCCTCTCAGACAATTCATTCCAACACAATGGCGATGGACACTTTCTCCCATACAATGCTTCAATGGCGCCATTTGGATGCTCACACGATAGCTATTGTTGTAGGCAAACTCCGCAAGAGGAAGAAAATGATCCCAACTCCCTTTGAAGTCAAGGACACGTGCCCACAACATATCCTCTAGGGTCTGAATAGTCCTCTCTGACTGTCCGTCTGTCTGAGGATGATAAGCTGTACTGAATCTCAACTGTGAAACATGGATCACGATCGGAGATGATATTCTTCGGTATGCCATGGAGCTTCACAATTTCATGAATATAAATCTCTGCTAGCTTGTCCAGAGAGTAACTAGCATTGATGGGTAAGAAGTGCGCCGACTTCGTTAACCAATCCATAATGATCTAGATCGCATCATAATTCCTTATCTTGGGCAATCCCACAACAAGATCTATGGTCACACTTTCCCATTTCCATTCTGGAATTTCAGGACTTTGCAACAAACCATGTTGTCTCTGGTACTCGATCTTTACCTTCTGGCATGTGAGACACCTCACCACATACTTCATCACATCACTCTTCAATCCAGGATGAAGAGTATACCGGCTTTTATGCGCCTCATCTAAGATTTTCCGTCTCAACTCGGCCTTAAGTGGAACACAAATTCTTTTCTAGTAGCGAACAAGTCCACTAGGCGACAAATCATAGCCATAAGCTTCTCCCCACTCAATTCTAGCAAGATTACGCTGTATCCAGCCATCTTGCCTCTGAGCCTCTTCAATTTCAACTCTCAAATCAATTCCCCCTTGGTAAATAGTATAATTGGCACAGATGATCTGGTTTGAAAAATTCATATCACAAAAATCTTCTATCAATTTCCCCTTTTGTATCATCATAGCTGCCACAAGCACAGTCTTTCGACTAAGAGCATCAGTGACTACTTTTGCCTTACCCGGATGATATTTGATTTCTAGGTTGTAGTCCTTAAGCAACTCCATCCAGCGTCGTTGTCTGATATTCAATTCCTTTTGATCATATAGATACTTGAGACTCTTGTGGTCGCAGTACGGTTCTACAGTCACACCGTACAGGTAATGATGCCAAATGTTCAATGCAAACACAATGGCCGCAAGCTCCAGATCATTAGTAGGATAGTTCAATTCATGAGGTTTAAGTTGTCAAGAGGCGTAGGCCACCACACGTCCCTACTGCATAAGGACACACCCTAATCCCTGCCCACTGGCATCACTATACACAACGTATGTCAAACTGGGATCAGGTAAAATCAACACAGGTGCCGTAGTCAACCTCTATTTTAGCTCCACAAAGCAATTTTCATAATGTTCATCCCACAAAAATGGCTTATCTTTTCTCATGAACTTGGTCATCGGCAACGCAATACGGGAGAAATTCTGAATGAATCTTCAATAATAGCCAGCAAGACCCAGAAAACTGCGTACCTCCGTAACAGCTTCTTGCCTTTTCCAGTCCAGTACTACTTCCACTTTACTGGGATCCACAGAGACCCCTTCTAGCGAGATAACATGGCCTAAGAATTTCACTTCTGATAGCCAAAACTCACACTTACTCAATTTGGCATAGAGCTGCTTTTTACACAATATATTCAATACAATTCTCAAATGATGCTCATGCTCTTCTCTACTCTTAGAGTATATCAGAATATTATCTATGAATACCACAATGAATTGATCTAGGTATTGTCAGAAAACACGGTTCATGTAATCCATGAAAACCGCAAGCGCATTAGTTAACCCAAATGGCATCACTAAGAATTCATAATGACCATACCTAGTCCGGAAAGCAGTCTTCGGAATATCTTCTGCTTTCACTCACAACTGATGATACCCGGACCTTAGATCAATCTTTGAAAATACACATGCACCAGATAGTTGATCTAAAAGGTCATCAATTCTAGGGAGAGGGCACTTGTTCTTGACGGTAATCTTATTCAACTCTCTATAGTCGATACACAAACGAAGACTCCCATCTTTCTTTTTCACAAACAAAACTAGAGCTCCCCAAGGCGATACACTAGGTTTAATAAACCCTTTCTCAAGCAAATCTTCAATTTGCGTCTTCAATTCTGCCATCTCATTTGGGGCCATACGATATGGGGCTTTAGATATAGATCTCGCTCTAGGCACAATGTCAATCAAAAACTGAACTTCCCTCTCAGGAGGTAATCCACTTAAGTCATCCAAAAATACCTCAGGGAATTCATTCACTACGGGTATACTACTCAAAGACTCACTAGTTTCTCCTTGTACAGAAAAGAAAACCTTATACCCTTGACAACCCTTTTGCAAATATTTCTCAGCCTTAGCTGTTGAGTTCTACATTCTTGTCCTCAATGCTATGAGAAACAAGATATTCTATACTCTTGTTCCCATAATCTAATAACACATTATTCGCTCTCAACCAATCAAAACCCAAAATGACTTCCAACTGGCAAAGCGGTAAGCAAATCGAATCTACCACAGATTCATGACCCTCAACGGTTACAACACAATTTAAACAGGCTTCTGTAGTTACAGCCTTTACACCAATCAGTGTTGACACAATCAAATCGAATGGTAACTTATACACATTCATACCCAGGCGCTTCACACAATCATATGCAATAAAGGAGTGACTTGCACCCTAGTCAAACAACACTTGTAATACATATCCATTAAGAAGAATTGTACCTTGTATCAGTTCTGGGGATTTCTGGGCTTCCTCGTGAGTCATAGCAAATACTCGACCCTGAGTCCTCTGTCTCTGCTCTAGTCGTGGCTGTCCACACTCAACGGATGTATGCCCTACTTGCTTACATTTGAAACAAATCACCCGACCATCACATGTTTTGCCATTATATGGCTTGTTACAGTGGGACATGTCCATACAAAAGGAGCTCACTACTGATCATGACTCCCAGACTAATAAGGCTTCTCTTACTAACACCTCTAAATGAAGAGGATGATCCCGAGCCCTTCCACTTCTGAGAAGCATTGCCCTTACTGGGCTTACTATTACCACCAGCAGTCTTAGCCGGATACAACTCTCTCAGATTACTCTCCGTAATCCGACATTCCTCAATTGCCTTATTGAACTCAGAAAACTGATGGGTGGCTATTCTCTCTCTCATATCACGCCTCAAACCCCGTATAAGCAAGTCTGAGCTCAACTCCTCGTCATCCATCTTGTAACACCCGTGTTTTGAAAGCATATAGATGGCATAAGTGTAGTAATATCTTTAAAAAGGAGACCAGTAATCTTTTGTAAATAGCGGAAGTCCCAATTTCAAGCAGAGTGTGGAGCTGTACATGAATGGGTTTTCAAAAATCTTTTCAAAAATCATTTTCAGATTGGGTCTCATGATTTATTTTAAGCCATCCATTTTAGGTTCATTTCTTCATATTAGAGTGTTTACTAATAAGTTCTCTGCCGAAACCTAAGATACTATGTTTAATTAACTGCCCTAGGTAGACGGCTGTCCACTACTGGCACGAATGTTGTTGCATGTTCGCTTATGTACAGGCGCTTACATACATGTCAGTAGGAGACTGACCACACTTAAATACAAATTACATACAATCTCCAAAATAGATAACTACAGAAAATTAAATTCTAAGTTCGTTGCTTTATTCGCCCGTGTTTACCTTCTTGCCTGAGGAACTACTTGCCCGAGCTGAAAATTTGTTTTGGAAAAATAGGGTGAGATTCAATGAATCTCATTAGTAACAGATATCACTCATATAAAATGCACATATATCATGCCATGTCAACAAAAGTTACAGTACAATCATTATATTCAACATTCAGAGATAAATTCACAATATGCAGAAAGCATAAAGTTACCAATTCAAGGACAACCGTCCCTTGCCACGGTGCTGGGAAATTCTACTGGGCCTTAGCCCTTCTCATCTGAATGTTTTAAATTCACAATGGTACAAACATGCATATAACATATCACATAGTATGTGAGGGATCAGTTACTACCTGACAATTTTTCCAAATCTTGATCTTGATTGACGTGCTTTGAACGTCCTGGGTAAGTGTCAAATCCTATAAATTATAATTTACGGGCAATGAGTTATTTCTTAGTCCAACTCTTCATAAATTATTCTCTTATGTTGGTTACCATTAGGGTCACTACATTAGGCCCAAAATGAAGCTAATTAGCTCAAGCTACTCCAAATGCTTAACTTAACTCTTAAATGTCAAATTTTATGACAAAAACTCTTTGCTTTGAATTTTCGCACATTTACCAAAAGCTGGCAGATTTTTCACTGAACTTTGAAAAATCATAACTAATTCTAGAAAAATCGAATTGGGGTGATCCAAAATTCTATATAACCCTTATTAAGTCTATTTTAAGCGAAAAATACTTTCAGTAGCCGAAAGACTGCGCACACTTCCCAGTTTTCGTTTTCTCCCTGCTGCCAGAAAATCTGACCAGTTTTAATGGTCTACTTCAAACATTCATAACTCCTAGTATACTTATCGAAATCCTTCATAATACCTATCAAATTAAAAGTCTATAAGTATACTTTAATTCAGGAAAATTTCATAATCAACAGATGAATTTTGGACAGTGAAAGTTTCGTCACAACAAAACTGCCAGACAAAAACGCACACTGGCAACTTTGTTGCACAAGTAGACTTAATTTCCAATTTTTGAATCTTTAAACCAGTCTGTCAAAAATTATAACTAGAGCCTATTCCCACACAATTTTTCATGTACAATCCAATGGAAAACTCAAAAATACCAAAATCAAATTATTTCTACCAGATTTAGCCCCCAACCGAAATCTGCCTCCAAAAGCAACAAAAATTCCACTTTGTGATTTTAACTACCAACAAGTCTAATACTTCTCCAAACATCATATATCACCTTATATATATGATTAAAACATCTTCCTTCTTCAAAAACACCCCTTGAATGAAATACATGGGTGGTTGAAGAGCTAAGAAAAACTCAATGAAATCACAAAGTATTCGGTTCAAAAGAAAGCCTACGCTTACCACTTCGCGTTTCTACAAGTGGTTCGGTATTCCGGCGGACTCTGGTAGACTAATTGGCACAAAACACCTCAGATGAGAAATCTAATACCATAGAATTGAAGCTTATAGTGAGTAGAGGAAGTTTCCTGAAGGACTTACCAGACAATAACGGTGATTCAGGGTTCAAATCGGCTCCGGTAGTCAAGAAAACACATTATTCACTCCTCCTTCTCTCTTCTTGTGTTCTTAAGCTTAAGAAATCTGATTTCTCTTTCTCTTTCAATGCTTGCATGAAATTTTACCATTTAATTAGGCATGGATGGTTGTGATTTAATCACATAAAATGATCTCATCTCATCTTGTCAGGTGTCACAAGTTTAATGCTTAAGAGTGCCACGTGTCATGCAACCATTGGTCTTCCACTTTTCTCTTTCTTCAGTGGGTCATAAATGGTCAGGGGAAGGGAAGGCCTGACAATTTCCCCGGACTCCTGGGTTCGGTGCTCAACTCGTAAAGTAAGCGACCCGGGTGGAGACCGGTGAATTCCCCAGACTCAGACGCTAGGTGGCGTACTCCGGAGATGACAACATGAAAGGCTTAAAGTGGGTGTAATGATGCGTAATGATAAGGGACACATGTCACCCCCTCATTTGGCCAACACAAAAACATGTTTTTACTTTGTAATAATTTCGGGACACTTGTCATTTCCTTATTTGGCCAACACGAAAGATGTGTCATCATGAGTCATAATGAGCTGTCATTACATACATTACTGAAGTTCTTTTTAATAAAGTTGCTCCATCGGTGCATTACCCGGAATTCCATTTGGGACCCACGTGGGACCGTGGCATGCATATCGAGGCACGTCACAAAATGGCCGAATTCCTCCAATCTCGTAACTGACACCCCTGAGCCTTGCAACTACCGATGAATTTTTCTCCGACTTCTAACACTTGTATTGTTACAATATTGACTTCTCGATTTCTGTGAATGACACAATGGACATCTGGGAATTCCGAAAGTAACTTTTCCTTTAATTGTAAATACCGATATTTATTTTATTCTACTATTTCCATAATTACATGTTTTTAGTATTGCAAAATTTGGTATATTACACATCTTCCACAAATAAGATGATTATCGAGATAAGCGGATGAAACGGGACAAGTACTCATCAAACGACTTCATGTCCCCTTGCTTGATATTCAAGAACTCGGTCTCCTTCTCAATCCTCACCGACTTAGGAAAACATTTCTCATTGAAATATTGCTGGAATGCATCCCAGGTCAATGGTATGTTCTTGCTCCGCAAAGACAAAGCAATATTCTTCCACCAGTGGTCTGCATCTCCCTTAAGTTTGTACACCGCTAATCGAGCTTTCACTTCTAAGGGACATTCAAGAACCTTAAAAATCTTCTCAAGATAGTTTAGCAAATCTTCAGCCACCTAAGGATCAAATTTCCCTTTGAATGCCGGAGGTAGGTGCTTACAGAATCTAAAGACCCAAAACTGAAGATCTCTTTCCTCTCTAGTTGGGACCCCATATGATTTAGGATTTGGTCTAGCATGAGGAGGTGATTCAAGTGGCCATGCTGACCCTTCAGCCTTTTCTTCTCTATACGTCCCTTCTTGAGTCTCCTCTTGGGTTTCCTCCCGAGTAGACTGACCTCGGCCCTCATTATTCTTTGCTTTCTTTGCTCTGAGCTCTTCTCTAACCTCAGCAATTATATCTAGAAGATCTCTTATCATACCCATTAACTCTTGCATCGGGTCCGATGGATTATCATTGACAACCTCCACCTCGGGATCTACTTGTTATACTCTGGGGTGACCTTTTGTTGTTCTTTTCATTCTACAAAGAACTCACCCATTAATCCAACAATATGGTGTTCACATAATTTCACAAAGCACACATATCCACATAACCAGAACAAATATATGTATATGACAGTTATTGATAATGATTTTCTATCACTAAAACCACACTATGGGAGCTATCCTAGTAAACTCTACCCTTGCCAGGAACTGCAGCTCTGATACCAAATATGTAACCCCCTCACAGCAATTATATCCAGATTATGAAATTTAAGTGAAATAGAGACCAATAAGACAAAAATCACATTTTAGGATCATTCATCTCCAAGAGATGGGGTGTCCAAACAAAACGTTCAAAACATAATTCATCTGGTCTCACATTCACCTTCGAATACAATTACCTGTGCCGATAAATCACATAATAAATATCAGAGTGCGTAACCAAAATCCCAACAACCCAGGGTTACTTATATATAGAATGGGTTTAAAGGTTTTCCAAGATGGGGATTACATATCCAAAATTTGCTATATAGATCTCATATACATACAGTAATCCCAAAAGCCAACTAGATAACCAACATCCAAAACACAAAATGTCCCTAAAGCCCTAACCACTCCTGGTTGGCCGCTTCCCTTTCGAGCCACATGCCCTGTCTGAAATGTTAGTCATTTGGAAAGAGTGAGATTCTAAGGAATCCCAGTAGTAACAAATCACTCATTCAATATATAAACATAAGGCATGTAATGTTATCATGTTCACCAGCATCATCAGCAACACAATGATCCATGGCTCACGCCATAGAGGACAGCACTCACGGCTATATCACAATGTACTATGCCCGCTTTCAGGGTAATCACAATGATACCTTTCGCTGCAAACACTATGCCCGCTTTCGCTGTAATCACTATGCCAGCTTTTGCTGTAATCACAATACCTGCTTCCGCAGTAATCACTATGCTGCAGTATCACAAAGCACAAAGTATCTCAAAACACAACTTAACACAAGGCACAATGCTCCACAAAGCACAAAGCTCCATAAAGCACAAAGCTCCACAATGTATCTCAAAAGCAGCAGCAGCACACAATGCATGATAGGCAAATATACAATACATTAACACAAAGTATAAGAGAGGAGTCACTACCTGAATCTTTCCTAATGTTCTTTGGCACAGTGGGCTCATGCGTCTGACAGATGTCAAATCCTATACCAATTTAGAGATAATTGATTAATCTCTTCTCCAAATGCATATTTCCATAATACTCTAAGTTGGTTATCATTTAGGACTCTTTAGGTGGCTAATAGAGACCTAAACATATGCCTAAAGGGTTGAGAGAACTACCCTGAAGAACCTTTGTTTCGAAAGATAAAATAGTGATTTTAGGCTGGCTCACGTGAGTGAAGATGACCTCACTCGAGTGATGAAAGACTCGTGCCTGAGTGAGAATGGCTCTCACTCGTGAGTGTTTGACAGTGAGCAGCTACTTCAGCCAAAAAGTGTTCACATCACTCGAGCATAAGGCTTTGTACTCAGGTGATGACTCTTACTTCACTCGAGTCCCCAAAAGTGCAATAGAAGAAGTGACAACCCGAGAGCACATGCTATCATTAGAGGGAAAATCTCTCTCGAGCATACCCCCCAATGCTCGGGTAAGAAGGTTTCACTTGCGAGTGTCAGAGCATACTCTTAAATATCAACCAACGAGTGACAACCCGAGAGTAACCCTAACTTTTAAACATACGCCATCACTAGAGCAATCTCATGCTTACTCGAGTGATTACCAACATCACTCACGGTGAAGGAAGTGCAATCGAGCCCTCATCATGAGAACCCAGGAAAAACACTACGCAGAATGGAAAAACCCACGCAGTACTCGAGTGAGTTCTTCCCTCACTTGAGTGAGGCAATCAGATTGCCAGATCGCAGCAACTGACAGAAAATTCTTAGATATACCAAATTTAACCGAATGGTTCCCAAACTCCACACAAAGCTTATTACCACTCAAAATGACTTAGGGAACCCATTGGTAACCTCTAAAACACCCAAATACCATTTTAACCACAATTTATGCTTTTGGGTCTATATGACACATACAACTCCTAAATACATTGAAATCACTTTCAAACTTCAAAACTATATCAAATACTCAAAGAACTTCATAATGAATTAATTCAAACTTCAATCACTATGAAATTCACACATTCTAAAATGGGCATAAAATTGGGTAAATTTTCAGAATTTCTCAAACTTATCCAAAACTCATAACATATATCCCAAAAAGCATCAAATGCTTACCTTTTCACTTTGCCAATTCCAGAATCTTGATCCTCCAACTTTCAATTTCCTCCAACACTCAAATCAACACCTTTCAAGATTCTGAAATCACCACAATAAAATTCTTAATGAGGTGTACAATATTAGAGAAGAGGATTTGAGCAAAGAAGGACTATTACTCACCAAAAATTAAAGCTTTCTCTTTCTCTTCCCTTGCTTGTGTCCGCTGGAAATTGAAGAAAAAGGAGAGAGAAATGGTGAGGTAATGAAAATGAAGATGATGATATTTCTCTTACCTTGCCCCATGCTTCCACCGAAAAGAGAGGGAAAAGGGGATTTTTGTCACTTAGCTTCATCCCATGATCCACACAATGCCACATGTCAATATCTTGTCCACTCCCACTATTGCCACATAAGGGGATTAATGCACAAGATTCTGACCCATATGCAACAAATCACTACCCTTGATCTTTAATCTCAAAATATGCTCATATCAAATTTACAGCATATTTCTCCAAAAGTGTTTAATTACACTAATTACAATAAATATCAAAGTCATTAGCCCTTAATCCCAAATTGGGTCATTAAATAGATATCGGCAACTGAGGGTTTCAGTCCGATTTGAGTATAGAGTTTGGTTATCTTTAGTACCTTTTGCAAATGTTGAATATTGTAAATATTTTATTTCAAACTCTATAGGAACTCTTGTAATGTAATCAAGTACTTTATATCAGTATATTAATGCTATTTCTATTTTCCTAATGAATTTTGCATTGTTACTCTTATAAGTGTCTAAATATTAAGGAGTTTGACATTTTTGGTATCAGAGCAAGTGGTTGTGGCAATAATAGAATAATATACTAATATGGTCTTGATTATATGGTAAGAGATATTATGCGTAGAAAGAGGCAATAGAAGAGTTGTGCTAAAATAAATCACCAATAGTAGTGAACTAGATCTGGAGAATCAGCGGATACCCGAAGGGCAGTGAGTACTCCAATATCAGACTACGGGTGGTACAAGAATGTCACGAACTCCAAGGAAGTGGGTATGACCCAAACCAATGCTTGGGCCTCATCCAAGACCAATACGGGTTAGAAACCTATCAATGGGGGACACTGAACAACCGTAGATTGATGAGATAGAGTTAGATCCAGATTTTGTTATCAATTCCAGAGGTAGAATGGCATTAATGTTTCATGATCTGCAACCATATCAGAATCATGGCAGTACGTTAAAGGCATGTATTTGTGGGCCTTCTATGATTGGGAAACCTCAATAGACCAGTATTTGGCATATATAGATGTCAAATTTCAGGCGTACCTTAACCATTGTTTCTAACTCTTATGTTACCCACACGAACTGAATCACTCTCGAGACATTGGCTATATCACACAGCAAATACACAAGAAGGGAAAAGAGGAGAGGAGGTTCTGTAGAGAAGTCTTTTTGTGTCACAATTTTTTTTCTCAT
The DNA here is from genome assembly GCA_963855925.1 of Inga laurina. Classification (NCBI taxonomy): domain Eukaryota; kingdom Viridiplantae; phylum Streptophyta; class Magnoliopsida; order Fabales; family Fabaceae; genus Inga; species Inga laurina. Next base: position 48,390,169 of record OY979703.1, read on the forward strand.
GTGCGGTTCTGTTATTTACACACATACGCACCTAAATAACTATTCCCCCCAAAACATGCGGGGAAACTATTCCTACCAAGTTTCAATTTCAAACCCTTGGGAAAATTACCTATAAATACCCCACATTTATTTGGGTAATTTATTTGGCCCCAAAAACTTAAAGCTTAATGGGTTTGGACCTAATCCACCAAGGGTGGACTAAGCCCAATTCCCAACATCTCCCACTCATACTTGATGGATTGGATGCCATAAGGATTGTCTCTCTCTCTCTTTCTTCTTTCATAATAGGTGCTTTGCCATGACCTCATGGGCATGACATCTCCCAGGTGTTTGTACTAGCAATCCCTTTCACAGGACCAGAACAAAACAACCTTTCTTTGTGTAATTTGAATTTAATATAATGCCTTATATGTCCTAGATATACTAATATACACTTCCACATGGCAGATCTAATCCCTCTCAAGTTAAGATAAAACTTAGAGTGCCTTTTCATATGTTTAGTATCCACACTCATGAAATTACCAATATTAATATCATAAGGGACATGTCTCAAACACCAGCATAGGTGTGTCTATTTTAGGTAATCTTTCTTTCGATCATATATCATTTTGATATACATCAACCACTTTACTAACATAAAACCTTGGATCATATCAGTCATGATCATAGGATGGATGTTAAGGTAGCAGACACTGAAGTATACCTCCATGATAATGTCAAAGTCAAAGGACATCATTAAAGTGTTTAACCTTCTTGGGACTCACACAGCAATGAAGCAGGGATCTATTCTCTTGCTTCTTATTTGCAGTTCTTTTGCACATATGGTATGAATCACTTGCTACAGTGTTACTCTTGTACTATAAGAGTAAGGTTATCTTGAATCTTATTATTAACATCGTACAGACATGAGTTTAGATGCTCCCAGTATCTAAACCCAAATTCTTCTACTACATTTATCTATCATGATACCAATATTGAAGAATTTGTTATCTGGCAACAGGCATCATGGAAGTGGATATCCATAATTCGATCCATGTTTATATTACGTCTTATTGGATCTCATCTCGACATACTACACTCTTATCAAGGTGACATAATTTATGTTTCTTCTCTACCATATCAGCATTCCTTTTGCTTTACTGGTGAACACAAATTTCTCATCTTTGCATACTCTTCGTGAGTATCAAAGGCGGTTGCTCGTGTGAGAGAGCCAATGTTACCTACCTGTATGACATACTAGACATTGTATACCTTCATATAGACACATAAAATTTTATGAAGAAATATTTTTATTAATCATAAACATATTACATAGTGTCTATAAGTTTTGCATTTTGTGCATCCCAATAGCCTTCACATATTTGTCATACATTTCCTTGGCTATGGGTTTGGTTAGGGGGTCTACGACCGTACTCTTGGTCGAAATATGTTATACTTTGTACCTATGTGTTTGGTCTTGCTATGATAGTTGGGATCTTTCATATAGGCTATGGCTACGGTATTGTCACAATACACTAACACCGGATTTGTGCTTTCATTTCCAAATCCAAGATGTTCAATAAATCTCTTGAACCATATAGCCTCTTGTACTGCTGAGGTGCACGCCACGAATTCAGTTTCCATAGGATGTAGGGCAATGCACGTTTGCTTCTTGCTACTCCAACATATGGCACCATTGTTTAGCAAGATGTATCTTGAAGTTTATCTTCACTCAACTTCATCTCCACCCAAATTAGCGTTTTAGTATCCAACCAAGTATATATCGCTTCCTTGATAGCAGAGTACAAAATCTGACGTGCGCTTCAAGTATCTCAAAATCCTTTTCACTGCTTTCCAATATTGCTCACCGAGATTTGACTGGAATCTGCTAACCAGTCCAACTATGTAACAAATATTTGGCCTTGTACACATCATTGCGTACATCAAACTTCCAACAGTACTAGCATAAGGAACCTTGTCCATTTTCTTCTTTGTTGACTCAGTTTTGGAACACATATCAAGACTTAAGGTTACACCAGAAGCTACTGGGGTATCTAAGGGATTACAAACACTCATATTAAATCGCTCAAGAATTTTCTCGATGTAATTCTCTTATAAAAGAGAGAGAATTCTTTTAAAGCGATCCGTTTGGATTTTAACTGCAAGTATATATTCTGCTTCACCATGTCCTTTATCTCAAAAATTGATGATAGCCATTCTTTAATAGCTAAGACCGACTTTAGACTATTTCCAGCCAATAGTATGTCATCTACATATAAGGATAATATTACAAAATTACCCTCAAACCTCTTAATGTAAACGCAGTGATCTTCTTAAATCATTTGAAAGTCATAAGAGATTATCGCTCTGTGAAACCTCAAATACCCCTGTCTGGATTATTGTTTCAGTCTATAAATGGACCTCTTGAGCTTACAAACTTTGCTCTCCATTCCTTTCTTAATGAAACCTAATGGTTGTTCCATATAGATTTCTTCATCTAAATCACCATTTAGAAATATGGTTTTTACATCCATCTGATGCAGTTCCAGATCTAAACTATTTACTATTGCCAGAATAAGTTTTATAGAATTGAAATGTACAACAGGTGAGAAGGTATCTTCGTAATCTATACCTTCCTGTTGTGTGTACCCCTTTACAACTAATTGAGCCTTGTATTTGTCAATTGATCCATCAACTTTTCTTTTAATTTTGAGAACTCATTTGTTCCCAATGGCTTTTCACCCTTTTAGTAGATCAACTACTTCCCAAACTTGATTCTTCTTCATTGAATCAATTTCTTCCTCCATTGCATTCTTCCATTCATCCTTACCAGGACCTAATAAGGCTACTTGCATAGAACGAGGCTCATCATCTCCTTCTGGAGTAACAATAATTGTCTCTCCTTCTATGGAAAAGCGTCTCCTAGGTACATTTCCCCTGTCACTCCTTCTTATGGGACCTTCTTGTCTCTTTCGCTTCTCTTGTCTAGGACTTTGTAAAGACCTTTCTGAGCTCCCATTAAAGTCAATGTATTAAGATAATTGAGGATCATTAGTCTGAGTTTGTTCTGTACTACCTTATTCTTATGTCTCATAAAGAGATACTGTACGATCAATATCTCCCTGCTAGGAAATTCATTTTCTAGAAATACGGTATCTCTTGATTCACTTTCAGTCACAATTCTATCTTCGTTTTCACCTATGAAAACATATTCTTTTGATTGCTCAAAGTATCTTATAAAGATATACTTTTTTCTCTAGGACCCAATTTCCCATACCTATGGTAATCATTATGAATGTACGCAGCAGACCCCCAGGGTCTCAGGATGTTTAAATCTGGCTTTCGTTTTGTCCATAACTCATAAGGTGTAGAAGTACCTGATTTTGAGGGCACACAGTTAAGAATGAAGGCAGCCGATAGTAAAGCATCACCCCAATATGAAATTCACAGATTTGCTTCAGCTATCATTGACCAAACCATGTCTAGAAGAGTTCTATTTCTCCTTTCAGCAACTCCGTTTTGTTTTGGAGTGCCAGGGATGGTTAGTTGCCTAATTATCCCTTTATTTTCACAGAGCTCCTTAAACTGATTAGATAAGTATTCATGACCCCAATCAGTGCGCAAAGTGTTAATTTTACAATTTGTTTGGTTCTTTACTTCATTTATGTACCGTTTAAAGCATTCAAGAGCTTCAAACTTGTGTGAGATCAAATAGATGTGACCATGTCATGAATAGTCCTAAATGAAGGTAATGAAATACCAAGCTTTGTGTCTCGCCCTCACACTCATTGGACCGCATATATCAGAAAGGATTAATTGCAATAGAATCTCATTTCTAGTTCCCTTACCGAAAGGTTTCCTAGTTGCCTTACCATCTAGACAATTCTCTCATAAGGACATTTCCATATTCGAAATTTCACCTAGCAAACCTTCTCTAGCTAGTTTAATCATTCTATTTTGGTTAATGTGTCCTAATCTAGCTTGCCATTATATTCATATCAACAGTTATATTGGAGGAAATAACAAAACAGTTATGCATATTAAAATTACCAACAATATCCATAACAAAGAACTTTCTAGAAAGGAAAGCTAAACCATAAAAGGTTTTGTTGCTAAAAATGTCTACAACTTTGCCATGAAAGTTTACATCAGACCCATAATCTAATAAACAAAGTACTGAAACTAAATTCCATCAGATGTCTGGTGCATGAAGAACATCATGTAGGATCAAAGTCTTCCCACCACGTAAAGCTAACTTATAGGTGTCAATTCCTTTGACTCTGATCTTTGCATTGTTGCCTATGTAAAGCCATTTGCTTAGATGCGGCAATCAACAGTATTCTATAAAGGATCCCCAATCCCTCGCCAGATAGTCTGTTGAGCCTAAATCCAAAATCCAAGAAGATCAAACAGGTTCTATTAGAAAAGAAGTACTTAAAACAAAAGAAATGTGTGAATTCACATAATCCACTAGTACCTTCTCATGGTCGTTTCGCTCAGTACAGTCCCGTGCAAAGTGACCCATTTTCTAGAAGTTGTAACACTTGACCTTATTCAGGTCAACTTTCTTCTTGCCGCCCTTCTTACCTTCTTGAGTTGCTTTCTGCCCTTTTTAAACTTAGAGCCATCCTTCTTGCCTTTCTTTTAAGATTTCTTGCCCTTTTGGAATCAGGCTTTACATTAGAAGGACTAGCATTTTCAGTGCAGTAGGCTTGTCCATAAGCCTTATAAGCCTATAGGCGTTCATCCTCAAGCTCAAGATGTTTCACTATATCATCAAAAGTGACGATGTTGTCATATGAGTCAAGTTCACTTTCATGTGCGCCCAGCTAGAAGGAAGCGATCTGATTACAGCTTGAACTTGCTATTCATCAGTCAAGGTGTGTCTAGCTTCCTGAAGCTCTCTGATCATTGTTGGACATCTCTCTCAGATGCTGTTTCATAGGAGTATTTGCTCTAAGCTTGTAGGTATCAAACTTGATTGTCAACCTTCTAAGCTTCGTGGTTGATGTGCCACTAAACTTATCCTTGAGTGTAGCCCATATAGCCTGTGCAATTTGGTATTTCTCATATTGGCACATCAAGTCATTCTCCATTGTACTCAATAAGGTGACTCTTGCAATACTGTTCTTCTTCTTCCACGCTTGGTAAACTTCCAAGTTTCTCCTATGCTGAGTAGTCATCCTAGCTTCAGGTTCTACTAAAATAGTGGTTAGTGGTTCAAAAGCCTCATGTTCCTCCAAAATATACTACACCTTACGGTGCCAGATGTCCCAATTGTCGCCATTCAATTTCTCCCCCTTATTCAGTCCAGTAATGATGCCTTTTATGGCCATTTGTCAATTCTGAAGCAACGTTTTTCACATTTAGAAATGTTGTTCTCTTTAAGAGAACATAACCAAACGATTATATAGCACAACACGGTATAAAACGTCTATACTTATATGATTCTTGATCAAAAAAAAGTTCATTACTAGATCCATAATCAGGAGAATACGTTTGTACCTCTTATCATACAAATACTAGCAACTTAATATTTTCTATAAAAAAAATTTCATATAAATACTTTAAATAAGTGATTAGCTTTTAGAAGTTTCACCTTCTAAAAGCTCCCACCTATCAGGGATACATGGTATCATAATGCACAATTAAAAATAAGCATTAACTGACAAACAAAATTCATTACATGAAAAATACCATGTCCATACATAAAACATACAAACAATAACATTTAGAGTCATATTCTCAATACAAAGAGCATAAAAGGAAATGGGAATATAATACACCATTAAACGTCAGAACAACAGTAGTCAATAATGGCTTTCCTTAGTTTCCTAAAGAATCTCTTCTTTTTCTTCATGAATATTGTTGTTTTCGTTATAGCATCAACCCAAGCAAGAGTCATTGAGAATGTGCCCTTTCCCTTATAGCTGTGCGATATTTCATCATTACACTTATGTAAAACTCTACACTCTTTTTGTCTTTCATACTTTCCACATAATTCACAATGACTTAGTATATGATTTTTATTTTATTTATTCTAGCTATTTTGTTCACATCAAGTTTTGCTATCTTCTCAGCCATAACAGAAAAATAGGGTTGGGCGACCTCTTCTTCTAAATTTTGAGGTTTTTCAGGACAGGAGGGCACAGACTTTGGTCTAGAATCAGAGTAGATCACTTGAGGTTCCTCTAGAATAGGCTCCTGAAAATCTTCTTCAGGGATAAGATTGAGATCGTCCTAGGGATATTCTTCAAGAAATTCACATTCTTTAGGCTCCTCTTCTGGATCATCTATATGAGCTTGATCGTCCTTAAACTCAAAGCTCAATAACCCATACTCAAGTGTTTCAGTGCTGTTAAAAGCCTCTTGCTTCATTTTTTACCTTAAATAAACAAATGTAAGTCATTATCATGATTTTAGGTATTTTTAAATGTATAAAAAATACTTAAATAAGCACTAAAACCTCACAAAGAGATCTTAAATTACCATAAAAAAGGCAAATAACATATCATTATGAAGATATCAAATTTAGGGATTTTTAGGAAAAAACAGTGTCTCAAACGGAGCTCCCACGTGCCCTTACACACCACAAGAAGCCCACTCTCGCTAGAAAGTGCGTGTCGTACATGCGCCACTCTGCCGTCATCAGATCGTCACACAAGCCGGCTAGCTGGACTTCACGCGCTAATCGTTGTCAGTCTATGTCTGTCACGTCTCAAACTAGTTTGCCACGTGGCCACACGCCCAACGTGGCATTTCTGTCCCTTTTAAATTCTTTTTTTGTTGGTTTGGGTTGATGGGTCAGGTTGGGCCTTTACCCTCTGACCCGATCTGCCTTTTTTTTTGTTTTGGTTTGGGTTTTGGGCCACTAATGGCCCAAACATCTCTTTTTTTAAAAAAATACTATTGTAACTTATCGGGTTGGGCCATGTACCCGATTCATTTTTTTTAACTAGGCTAAAAAATGATGCCATTTTGACAAGTTAGCCTATTACCATTCTCAACAAAACCATTACTAACTTTGTCATTTCCATTATTGAACTTGTCAGCGTCCTACCTTTTTGGGTCAACACTTCCACCCAATGATAAAGTTGGTTAGGATAACTTGTCAATCTCATTACCATTCTCATCAAACCATTACTAACTTTGTCATTTCTATTATTGAACTTGTCAGCGTCCTCCTTTTTTGAGACAACACTTCCACCTAATGACAAAGTTGGTTAGGCTAACTTGTCAATTCCATTACCATTCTCATCAAAACCATTAAAAGACTTGTCATTTCCATTATTGAACTTGTCAGCGTCCTCCCTTTTTGGGGAAACACTTTTATTGACAAAGTTGGTTAGACTAATTTGTCAATCTCATTACGATTCTCGTTAAAACCATTAAAAGACTTGTCATTCCTATTATTGAACTTGTCAGCGTCCTCTCCTTTTGGGAAAACACTTTCAGTGATAAAGTTGGTTAGACTAATTTGTCATTCCCATTACCATACTCGTCAAAACCATTAAAAGACTTGTCATTTCCATTTTTGAACTTGTCAGCGTCCTCCCCTTTTGGGGAAACACTTCCACTCATAAAGTTGGTTAGCCTAAGTTGTCAATTCCATTACCGTTCTCCTCAAAACCATTAAAAACCTTGTCAATCCCATTATTGAACTTGTCAGAGGCTGCCCCATTTTGGCCAACACTTTAACACACAATATTTCTTGATTTACTTGCTTCCTATAGAAGAAAAGTTCATATTACCATAGTATGGGAATAAAGGGACTATCGCTTTAGTAAATTTACATACACAGTAACATTAATGGAAAAAGGCCACTGCTATGAAGTCGTATACAAGATCGGTTACCAAAATAACAACTTTACAATGTCACCCTAAAATGCAGTGTTAGGTGTTCATTTCATCAATCTCAATGCATCCTCCCTCTTGCAATTCATTTCATGGTTAACCACCCACCATATTAGATCTCGCCTATACGCCCCAACCTCATCAACACCATAGTCGAATATTTGCAACATATGAAGATACATAAAAAATGAAGGATAATGAATTTTAAGTAGAAGTCACACTAGGGACTGAAATTGCAGAAGATTTGTTTTCATAAAATGACTCAAAATTGCAAAATTCCCTGCAAACTGCGAACATATGTGTTGTGGACAAGTTCAGAAGTGTAGAAGTAATTAACAGAGGAAAGTATTACTTAGAATATATAGTAACATGCACAATCACAAACCATTTTTGTTTCAGCAAACCCATAGCTAATTTCATCTTGCAGCAAAAGAGATAACTACAAAGTCAACAAGTAATCAAACATTTGGATCTCTGTAATGATACTTTTAGTGTTAATAAGTCCAAATGCCCAGAGGGAAATTTATGATAATTCAATGCGTGGCAATGCACACAAAAGTCCAACTTTAAATTCTATCACTCAGAATCAAAATCCATAATTTGATTCTTGTTAAAATTTTGTGGTGTAATGCAGTAGAATTTACAATTTTCATTCTCAAACTAATAATGTATTAAAGATGTACAAATCAAGGCAACAATAGATATGAATATATTTTTTCCCACTTGTAATCAAGTTTAGCAATGACACAGATGCAGCAGGTAGAAGAATTTACATTTAGCAAAGATAACATGAACTATTTAGTGAAGAAATAGAATTCTAAAGAATTAAGCAATTGTGTTACATTCTCAATTATGCAACTTCTTAAAAATTCATTTTCAAATGAGTTCTAAAGAAGAAAGTACTTAACCAACTGAATATTTGGGGGAGTATTCACAAAAGTAGTGGTGATAAACACAAGAGTATACAACCTCATGACTAAACATGCAAGGAAGGAAAAAAAACATAGCAACCAACTTTGGGTTAAGTAGGCCACCCCCTGAAGTAGCAATCAAATGATCAGCCAGTGTAGTCTTTTCACAATCGACATGTGCAAAAATACATATGTTTTTTATTTTCTGGGTATCAAAATCATCCTCTGTATTGCCCAAATTTTGTATTCAAGCCTGTTATTGAAAGTACAAATAGTAATAGAAATATGAATAAACAGAAAAAGATGTATGCAAATGTACATTTACAACCTGTGTTAAAACAGAACAAGCATATGAAAGAAATTTTTTGCCATTTTGCACCATCAAGTAACTTAAACAGTATGTTTTGGTAATATCAATTTTAAGCTTGTTGATTCCATTGATAGTGTTCCTTCACCCCCAAGTCTAATCCTTTGTAGTCACCTAACCCAATCCAGTTAGTCTTTTCTAGTTACATATCAGAACTTCCTCCTTTCTAAGTCTAACTACTCATAATCATGATGAATCTAGGAAAATGGATAACAACTTGAAATTATAACTTCATGCTTGTTATCAAATATTATCAAAAGCACAACCTGAGCCCAAGTCATACCAACCATTACTCATTACAAAAAGCAGTAGAATAGAGGATGACACTGCACATAATAAATTCCCATCTCTATCTAAGCTTTAATTTTCATATAGGTATAGGAAATGAAGAACAGGGAAGATTATATAATAATTAATATTACAAAAGTTTCTTAGCCTCTTCAATGGTGGAATGGACAGGAAGTGATGCTAGATGGAAGGACAAAATTTTCTTTAAGAGAGGATCACCATGCTTCAAAATATTGAAAACTGCCTCTGGCACAAGAATAAAAAGGCATCATAAATGCAAATGATTCAAAGCTCTAATGGGTTGGGCATCAACTTAAAACCTGATAGGACATCCACTGGGTTCAAAATATGAACCTAATGAACCATCTAGCAAGGATAACCCAGTATAAGATCAGGCTGGGTTATCACGCACAGACATATCACCCCACTTTTTCCCTTGCAATGCCGCCGAAGACGATAACCCTTACAGGAAACAGACAAATCGAGATTTCGTTGCTGAGGAATCCAAAATTGATGCATTTGATTAAAAGTGAAAAGGGGTATTTTTGTCTTTAGCCTAAAACTTAAGTATCCTTAGTACATCCCATATCACTTTTTTGTCTTTTACATGTTATCAAGGACTTCTGTGGGTTTTGCTAATTGAAATGGTATTTAAATGGGATTTTCCCAATTTAATATGTCTTAATAGATTAAATTTAAAACTAACACAATATAATAATATCATATAATACACACACACACACACACATATATATATATAAGATATGTATTTCGAAAATATATATCTATATAATATTATTAACGAATTTTATATTATATATATATATAAAGATAAAATTCATCCACCCCTAAATGAAACATTATCTCGTGTTGGGCCATTTTTGTGTGCAACCCTGTAGGCCCATATGAAGTTGGCAGTAGGCCAATAATTGTACTAACCCAAAAGTTGCAAGCGGCCTTTAGCAAGACATTATGACTACCCAATTTATATGAGGATCGTTAACATGATGCAACCTGTAATACAACTATGTCACGTCCCTTTTGTTACATGATATATCAGTCAAGGATAAGGCATGGATAATGTCATCCTCTTGTTCCTAACCATTACTTTCTCAATTCCTGAGTAGCATGACAATAGAAATGGAAACTCCTTTCCATTGTATTATAACTATACATTTCTTAGATTCATTCATCGAGGGGCCCAGTAATATCTGTCTAATAATGTAAGGGACAAATTCCATCTTGATCATTCATATTTCTCTGCATGAAAAAGCACCAAGCCCGATCGTAGCCTTTATCATCACCCGATCAAAAGTGACTTTTGACTCATTCAAAGCTTAGCAACTCTCATGTAGGAATCCATGATGACCTCAGGTCTAAGGGCATTGTAACGTGGTTATACATGAGAAAAGCTTATGCTTGATCCATGTAGCTTTCTCATAGTGGGTCGGTCCAGCACCTTGTACTCTTACAAGTGCCTAAGACTTTGATTCGTATCTCCATATCTTTTCAAAGTCATACTAGTCTTATTTCATCTTTGCTCCCACATAGATGATCGACCATGGACATTTTAGGATAATCTTTATGAATTATCCAAGGATACAATTATCACAGTGAACATGCAAAAATATGATAACAGAATAGAGAAATTTCATTAAATTAATAATGTTTAAAGTACAATGATTGGCCCTTTGGGCACAATTTCCAATAGTTTTTAATATCATAAGGGGAGGGAGTTAATTTGCTTTTTCAACTTCATGATTACTCTTGCTTTTCAAGGACAAATATTAGCTATTACGAGTGTAAATGATCAATTAAATAGTACAAGTGTACAATGTTGTAATCAAGTAATACTGAAGTGAGTAGAGTATTGTTCCCACGAGAACTGATTACTAGGTACCAAAATAGGTAATTTTATTCTATTTAGTAGATCAATAAATTGGTGATGGGAAGTACAAAATAGAAAATGATTAAATATGAGTGCAAATAATATGAAAACAACTACAAGAAAAAGTTATAGAGGTCAGATTTCACTTAACAAATTTCCCTCATTTAATAACTAGCATCTTCAAAGGTCAAGCAATTCTATAATTAATTGCTAATCCAATATATTCCTATATGAATTTCACCAATTAATTATGCATTGAGATTTATGGAACTCATTAAGACTACACAATCATATGAATATATTCCTATTTCATATGCAAATTATGGTTTTAATTATAGGGTCTACACACATGTATCTCCTTCTACATACTTATTGAAATCATTTAAAAGATGTCCAATCAAATGAAAGCATTAAAAACAATAATTGAAACTCAACCATAAAAGAGAAATTAAAACTAAATTTAATAAGTTAAGATTCAATCTGTTATTAGTACACTACGTCATCACCCTAGGAAATGAATGTTTAGCACATTATGAAATTAAAAATATAAAAATAAAAATAAATTAACATTACATAAAACTAGAATGAAAACTTCATAAATACTGCATAAAACTTGAATATTAAATTTTAAAATATAAATATACAATCAAAAGATGCATGAAAAATGGAGAAATCTAACCATCCATTTAGGAAGTAAAACTATCCTTGTAGGTGGCACACAAAAAGTAATACAATCATAAGCCTGCTAAGACGGAGGCATGCAAAAATTAATACAATGCATAAAATTAACTCTAAAAAATAACAAAATTTTTATAGAACTGTCAGAGAACGAAGCCTCTACATCTCTTCCTTCTCCTCCCATTTATGCTTGGCCTTAATCTCTATTTATAGGGAAAAAACGCGTTGCTACAGTGCCTAACCCGCTTTACTAAAGTGCCCAAAAGCGCGTTGCTATAGTGAAAAGCACGTGCTATAGTGAAAGGCATGTTTGGAAAAGTAAAAAGCGTGTGTTGCTATAATGCTTCCATTAGTACAGTCACTTCCGTCATGAATAGTGATTTTTGTCAGCAACAGTACTATTAGCTACCGTATTTTTCTTATCTTTTTTTCTTTCTAAAATATTATTTATTTATCAATTATACCAAAATTTATTATATTAAACTCAAATATTGTCCACAAAATCATCATATAAGGGAAATTAAATATGCAAATATTTTGCTTATTAAATTCCCCCACACTTAGCTATTGGACATCCTCAGACAAAGAGTGACTAATAAGTGCTTCCAACTAAATCAAAAGTGTCAAGTCATAAGCAAGAACACAATTGATAAATAAAGAGATCATAGTATTCATCAATCAATGAAAATATAAACTGGTAACTTTAATTGAAAATAAATAAACTGAGTTTGTAGATGCAATTCATTCTCTCAATCTCTCAAGTGTTTAAGGCTAAGTTTTTCGCTTAAATTCAACTAAAAAAATTGCACTACCTTTGGCTTGCTAAAAATCTCAATCTCCACTACCTAATTCACATACATAATTCAAATCAAAAGGACTTATCAAGGATTGTAACGGGGTTAAGGTAAAAGGAATATAAAGTATGGTATGAAGGCTACACTTTAAGAAATTTAATAGAATAATTGAAAAATGGGCTACATATAAATTTATCTCATCACAACAACCCACAATTCAATTACTTAATAGTTTTCTTCTTCTTCTTCTTTTTGTTTTTTTTTTCTTTTTCCCTTTTTTTTATTGCATAAAATTGCAACTCTGAAGTTGATGATATATACACCCCCACACTTGTCAAAAGCACATTTCACAAGAATTTCAAATTTATCGCTAATCTTCAAAATATGTACAAGCACTTGATATCCCATCAAAACACATGTTAATGGGTTGAGAACAAAGAACAGTCAATTAGGTTCAAAGGGGCTTAGCAATGATATAATTGCAAGGTTGACTATTTTGCTCTGGCTAAAGAAAATAATTGCTTTTATCATTTTTGAATGTGCATGTGAGATGTAATTTCAACCAGATTTAAAGTAAGTTCTGGAGTGACAACTTAATAGGTGAATATCACACACAAATGAAATAATCATTATACGCTCAAAATCTCACGGCTAGAGGATTTTAAACTCAGTTCATTCCATCTCAAAATTCATTACCAATTGCAACAATCAATTGTTCATTCATGATATGAAATCTCTAAATTCAATTGATCCATCCTTTAAACTTAAATACTTCTTAAAATCATTACAAAGCACTTAAACAAGATTTTTTTTACTTTTACTCTTTTTTTAGAAAAGAACAAAAACATGTAACTAATAAAATGCAACTAATGAAATGCGTCTCATGAGTTAATAATAACTCCTTACTCTACTATTTTTTCATACCCCATACATTTAATGGTTTTTACTAACTAACTAATTTTTTTTACAATTCCTCCCCCAACCTAAATCAATCATTGTCCTCAATGTCTTCTAGAGGTTAGAGAAAGCTTTTTTTTTTTAAATTTTTGAAACATAAACACACAATAAACTAAAACCAAAATGCCAAAAGTAAAACCAAAAGATTAAGGAGAGTAACAACCGAAGAGTGGTATTTGGACTCTACTTCTGACTGCTATCTGAAAGTGTTCACTTGGTGCGAATTTTACCCCAGAAGTTTTTTGAGGGCTAATTTTGCCCTGGAAGTGTTAAATTTAGAGCAATTTTGCTGTTGTTTTAGTTGACCATTAACCGAGACAAATTTGCTCTAAATTTGACAGTTCTGGGGCGAAATTGCTCCTTAACCCAATAATCATTAGTCAGGCGCATCGAACACCACACGACATACTGTGCTCTTATAGCCGCTGGACCCTAACTCCGGCTGAGCTATTTTCAAGGTGGGCATCCTATTAAACAGAAAAGAGAACTCTTACCGAGGCCCCTATCGATGTCTTCAAACTCACTAATGTTGTTGTTAGCTACCACATCCCGGTTCAGAAATTTTAACCTGATTCCCTTTTAAAGTACACGTGTTATAAGCTATCTAACAGGCTTCCACCGTCTTTTAGGATCGACTAACCAATATGCAAGTATCGTTCACATGGAACCTTTCCCCTCTTCGACCTTCAAAGTTCTCATTTGAATATTGGCTACCACCACCAAGATCTGTATTCACGGATACTCTAATAGGGCGCTGAAGTGCACGTCCTATACCTTGCCGTCAGGGCAAGTACCAGGCCTTCATAAGTAGGAAGGTGCAACAATCGCTATAAAACATGGGGTATGAGACTAGGTGGAGAAGTTGTCAGGGCAAGTGCTAGGCCTCGATGAGTAGGAGGGCGTAGTGGTCACTACAAAACCTGGGGTGTGAGCTCGGGTGGAGCGGCCATCAATGCAGATCTTGGTGGTAGTAGCAAATATTCAAATGAATTATTGCATATGGGTTAGTCAATCCTAGAGATGAGGGAAACCCGTCAGATAGTGTGCAACATGTATACTTCGAAAGGGAACTGGGTTAAAATTCCTGAACTAGGACGTGGTAGTTGACAGCAATGTTAGTGAGTTTAGAGAGGTTAAAGGAGACTTGGGAAGAGTTCTCTTTTCTGTTTAACAGCCTGTCCACCCTGGAATTGGCTCAACCAGAGGTAAGGTCTAATGCCGGAATAGAACAGCACGTCACGTGGTATCTGATACGCCCGACAACAGTTATTGGATTAAGGTGCAATTTTACCCTAGAAGTGTCAAATTTGGAGCAAATTTTTCATGGCTAACGGTCAACTAACACAATGGCAAATTTACTCCAAATTTGAAACTTTTAGGGCAAAATTGGCACCAAGTGAATACTTCCAGGGAAAAAATGACCTTTAACCTAAAGTTGAAACCTCCCATGCTCCCTCTCTCCTCTTAAATTTAGTTATGGGCATAGGAAAGGATGAACATAAGCTCAATCATCATATTTTTCTCTCTCTCCAAGCCCATAATGGAATCCAAACAAAGTAAAAAGAAAGAAAAAGAGAAAAGGTTTAAAGTAAGCTCTTTTCCTTAGGTTTTGATCTTGTTAACCACCACTAATACTAAAAACCTCTTTCCTAACCTTGTTCCTCTTGATAAGAGCTTCATTTCTATGGTTTTAGATTTTCAAGAGGAGGTGTTTTATGTGTCCCAAGAAGATATGGAAGTTGAAAATCAAAGAACAAACTAAAGAAGGTGCTAGAGGTGAACAAGAGCAATCTTTTGATGTATATGTTGTGATGATTGGTTGAGAACTTTGGCTTGTGGAATTTTGCCATATTTTTTACTCTATTGAGGTTTTGATAGTTCATGATGTTTTTTTGATGGTATTAATGGTGTCTTATGGTGTGTCTTGAACATATGAAACAAGTTTAAGACTTGAATGCAAAGTTTGGAAGTTTTGTTAATGAAAATTCTTTACAGGATATCAAGTTTACAAGGTGTTTTAAAATAAGCAAATGATGTCTAAAATTTCTAAAACTTTCCAATTGAATAAAGGGTGTGTGAAGCTTTAAAATGATATAAAATAGGTATCATTCAGATTTATGTACTAGAAGTTATGCATTTCTAAAGTTTGAGGTTGAAATTGGAATTTATTTTGGAATAGTATGGAAATTCTTTGAATTATGTATTTTTATGGTTGTAGATGGCAGTGCTTCGTATTTTTCCTTTGTAGAGGACTTAAAGAACTTTCCTTGGAACTTTGAACCACTAAATTTTAATTTTTTTAGATTAAGTTATGATTTTTGGAAGTTTATCCAAGAAATAGAACAACTTCTTACCCACCGCCAGAAGATTCTGCTCGCAGTCAAAAAGCTACTGACCTATTTTTGGCCGTAGTCTAAAAGTTTCTGACTTTTTTTTGACCACTATCAAAGGAGCCTTGGCTATAGCCCAAGAGTTTCTGGCCATCTCTTAGCCTCAACCAGATAATTGCTTGGTTGCGGCCAATCCCTAATTTCAGCACTTTGAATTTTTAAAAGGTGGTTTTTTGTCTAACTCTCCCTAACCCTTTTAGGCTATTTCTTGAGCTTTCCATAGCCCCTTAAAGGACTTAAATGATAACCAACCCCAAGTATTTTAGAGTTATTAAAGGATGGAAATTAGTAATAACTCATCGTCCTTGATTCTATTTATAGGATTTGATATCTGCCATGAGTGTAAGAAATCTATACCAGAACAAGATCAGAAAGAACAAGGTAGTAGTAACCCTTTATCTTATATCATGTATAATGCTTTGTATATATGTGCATATCATTAATTGTTATGAATGTTATGAATGTCAAGAATGTTATGAATGTCAAGAATTGTTTCAAATGTCAATAACTGTTATGAATATTATGAATGTCAACAATTGTTATGAATGTTATGATTGTCAAGAATTGTTATGAAAGTGAAGAATGTCAAGAGTGATTGCTGCTTTGAATGCTGTTATGTGATGATTGCTTACATGCTTCGTGAAATTATATGTCATATAAGTGAATTGTTACTACTAAGATTCATATGAATATCACTCTTTCCAATGACTAACCCACAGCCAGGGCAAGCGGATCAAAGGACAAGCATGTAACCAAGGGCAGCTAGGACACACCGATAGAAGATTAGGGTTTTGTTTGGTTGGTTATCAAACTTTTAAAGAATTTGTATATATTGTATGGGATGCAAATGTAAGTACACTGTAGTAAAGGTGGATGTATTGAGTATAGACCGGAATGTTTGTATGCAACCTCAGTAACGGACTTAAGTGTGGGTAATCATACACTACAAACCTATTAGTTAATGAATATAACCCAAGAGTTCATTGAGAAATTTGTTAAGTACTCTAATATTAATTAATGAAACAAAACTGAACGAGATGAACAGTTTTGAAAAGCAAAAATGAGATCTTATCAAACATGTTTTGAAAATTTTTTGAAAACCCACTTTATCACGGGGTTGAACCCTATCTTGAAGTCAAGGCCTCAATGAAATTATAAATTATAAATTACCTCTTAGGTCTCCATATTAACTTTACGACACGTTCAGAACTATTTTCAAGGCTTTTAAGTAAGCGGGTTCTATTTTTCGTATCAGAGTATAAATCGTGGTAATATTAGGAAATTGTTATAATTCTTTGTTTGACTAAAGATTGTTAACCGTGACTAGTAGGTTTATGTTAGTAGTCATGGATGGTGAGAAGTAATAAAGTAGACAAAACCTCTCGCCAGTCTATCAGGTGTTGGAGGAGAAGCGTATCCCATAAGGGCAGTATATGGTAGTATATAAGATGAAAGGTGGTACCAAGATGTTATGTAATACCAGGAAAAGAGTCCTTATCTCGATAATGGCCAGGAAAGATCCTAGCCTGGGTGGAGAACCTTCCGTTGGAGACAAGGTTGACTTAGTAGATAAAGGGATAGTGCAGGATACCGATTCTACTGCCGACTCTAGGGCTTCAAAGGTTAAACTAGCTTTTGATCCCCTTCCTAATGATGAATTACGGAGGTGTATGAAGGTGTTGTACCTCAGTAGTTATAAGGGTGTAGTATCGCTCGATCACAATATAATATGTTTATGTTTAATGTAAAACTGTTGTATAGTAAGCGGGATATGTATGAGTTGTGGATGACTGATGAAGTATGGGTCAATACTACCTTGGTTTACTTTCCTGATACAGTTTTCTAGATCTGAAGGAAGAACGATATAGTCAAGCAGGGTCCTTATGAGTTTTCTTCTTTCTTAAACCTTTTGTCTGATGTTGTGTGGAAATATATGTAAATGTTTGTAGTGATAGTATGAACCTGTATGGTTAAGACAAAGTAGTATAGGCTTATTTTAAAGTAAATTCCAAGCCTTCTATTGTAAATGTGACAGGTTGTGATATACATACATATATATGTTCCTATTGTTTCTTAGTACATGAGTTTTAAGGAATATATGTATATGATTAATATGAAATTGATGTTATGGTTTCTTTGTAATATTAAAAAGGAATAATGGTCTAACCGAAAGTTAGACATGTGGATCTAGAGGTGGAGGAGATAGATCACAACCCACCTGATCCCATCCAACAGATGTTTGGCATGCTGACTAAGCAGCGAGCCATGATCTTTGAATTGATGGATGAGTTTCGAGAAATGATAGCAAAACAAATTGAGGAGAAAGAATACTCGATACAAGATGAGATAAATCATTAAGAAACTAAGGAAGGGCCGACTCAACTTGAGGAGTCACAATAACATATTGAGCCAAACTAGGAATCTTACGGGCTGCCAACTTGCAATGAAAGAGATCTATAGTTCTAAGTCTCTAAGTACTATAAGCATCTACCCCCAGTGTTTTGGGGAAGATTTGACCCCCAAGTAGCTGAGGACTATCTGGTATGATTAGAAAAGATATTTGAAGTATTGGAATTCCCGTCGAAGTAAAGGCAAGATTGGCCATCTATAAGTTAGGGGGAGATGCTGACAAGTGGTGGCGAGACATTGCCTTGTACTTGCAAGCCAAGAATGTGTAGCTGACTTGGGAGTTTTTTCAGGAGAAATTTAATAACAAGTACTTTCCCAAGTCAGTTAGGCTTTGAAGAGAAAAAAATTTCTATACATAAGGCAGTGAAAAGACTTTCGATGACTACCTATCTCAATTTATTCGACTGGCCCGTTACTCCTCCTACTTATGATATAAAGATGATGAGGAATGGAGTTCAAACATGTTGATCTGAAGTCTAAGACGTGAGATGAAGAAAAGGTTAGTCTCTTGATAATTCACAGTATTCAATAACGCTGTGGAGGAATGCTGAATTATGGAGAACAATCTAAGGGATCTGTACCCAGCTAAGGGTAGCAGCTGCGGAGAGCCTAGTAAAGGAATTTTTTCTCAGAAGCGGAAGGGTAAAGGGTTCTCATCTAAAGGCAGTAGTAAGAAAACATATCAGCCTAAGGATTGTAGGAACCAAAGACCCCCGGTGCTACGGTCATGCCCTGAATGTGGCAGGACGCATGTTGGCAGAATGTGTATGGGGCAAGTAATTTGTTATAACTTCCAACAGACGAGACATATTTCTAGTGACTGCAAGCAGCAGCTAGTAGGCTAAGGCCTAGAAATCAAGGTAGGGTGTTTACCACGACACACAAAGAGGCATAAAAGTCCCTTGACCTTATTCAAGGTAAAGTCTTTCTCAATGGTAGTTTTCTGTAAGCTTTATTTGATTCGGGTGCTAGTCTTTCCTTCATTGCTTATGACTGCATAAAAAGCCTAGGATTGTATGTTCAAAAAATACCTATGGTAAGGAAATTTCCTGAAGTGCTTTTAGACGATCTTAAATGGACTGCCTCCAGAAAGGGAAGTGGAATTTGTAATCAAGATTATGCCTGGAGCTGGATCTATATCCAAAGCCCCTATCGAATGGCCCCAAACAAGATGGCAGAGTTAAAGAAGCAAATTTTAGAGTTACTTGAAAAAGGGTTCACCAACCCAGTGTCTCGCCTTAGGGAGCTCCTGTACTATTTGTTAAGAAGAAAGATGGGAGCCTGGGGCTATGTATAGATTATAAAGAGCTGAATTAAGTAATTGTTAAGAACAAGTACATACTTTAGAGGATTGATGACCTTCTAGATCAGCTGTCTGGTTCTTATGTTTTTAGAATATTGATCTAAGGTAAGGGTATCATCAACTATGAGTGAAAGTGGAAGATGTACCGAATGACTACTTTCTGGACTAGATATGGGCACTATGAGTTTCTAGTAATGCCCTTTGGATTACTAATACACCTATTATATTCATGGACTACATGAATCATATTTTTTCCAGTATCTAGACCAATTTATGGTGGTTTCTATCGATGACGTTATGATATTCTCTAAGAGTAATGAGGAGCACGAGCATCATTTGAGAATAGTACTGGGAATCTTATACGAGAAGCAACTTTATGCTAAACTGAGCAAGTGTGGGTTCTAGCTCTCAGAAGTAAAGTTTATGGGCCATGTCATGTCACAAGAAGGGTCTCAGTGGATCCTAAAAAATTGGAAGCAATGCTAGATTGGAAGAGGCCATAAATTATTATTGAGATATGCAATTTTCTAGGTCTTATTGGTTATCATTGGAGTTTATTCAGAATTTCTCCTGGATCGCCTTACCGATGACCAAGCTCATATGAAAGGATCAACTTTTTAAGTTGGATGAATGATGTGAGAAGAGCTTCACTGAGCTAAAGGAGAGTTTGATGGCTGCACCAGTATTAATTATACCCAATCCCAATTTGACTTATGTTATTTAAAATAATGCTAGTAAGTAGGGATTGGGATGTGTCCATATGCAGCAGGGCAAAGTAGTGTCCTACTCCTTTCGACAACTGAAGCATCATGAGATGAACTATCCTACCCATGATCTAGAGATTGCAGCAATCATGTTTACAATAAAGATATAGCGACATTACTTGTATGGTGTGACGGTGGAATTGTACTGTGACCACAAGAGTCTCAAGTATTTGTATGACTATAAAGAGTTGAATATGAGATAGCCCAGGTCGATGAAGTTGCTGAAAGATCACAACCTGGAGATCCAATATCATCCGGGTCAAGCTAACGTCATCGTAGATACACTTAGTGGAAAGGCAGTGCTAGTAGCAGCAATGATGATTCAAGAAGGGAAATTAATAAAAGATTTTCAGGATTTAAATCTCTTGAATCAAATCCTATATGCTAATTACAGTGTCAATTAAAGGGAAAGTGATTTGCAGTTTAACATTAAAGAGGCCCAGAGTTAAGAGGAATGAGTGTAGTCCATCCGAACCATGATTGAACGATGAGGGACTCTAGATTATGATTTATCGCCTAGTGGACTAGTTCGGTACAAGAAAAGGATATATGTTCCACTAAAGGCTAACTAGAGGCAGAAAATCCTAGATGAGGCACACAAGAGCCGGTATAAACTTCACCTCAGAATGACTAAGATATACCATGATTTGAGTTATATATTGGCGTCAGGATTGAAGAGTGATGTGACTAAATACGTGGCATGGTGTCTTACCTGTCAAAAGGTAAAGAATAAACATCAAAGTCGGCAAGACTACTTCAGAGCCCTAAAATTCTAGAATGGAAATAGGAAAGCGTGACCATAGACCTAGTAGTGGGAATACTGAGAATTAGAAACTATGATGCGATCTGGGCAATTGTTCATCGATTCATAAAGTTAGTACATTTATACCGATAAACACCAACTACTCTCATGATAAACTGGCAGAGATATAGATCAGAAAGATAGTAAGATTCTATGGTACATCGAAGAGCATTATTTTAGATAGAGATCCTTGCTTTACTTTGATGATTTGTAAAGCTCTACATGAAGCTTTGTGTACGAAATTAAAGTTTAGTACAACCTATCATCCACAAATATATAGACAGCCACAAAGAACTATTGAGACGCTGGAAGATATGTTATGAGCATGTATCCTGGACTTTAAAGGGCATTGAGATCACTTCCTTCCACTTGCTGAGATTGTATAAGGCAATAGCTATCATGCGAGCATTTAGATGGCCCGTATAAAGCGTTATATAGAAGGAAGTGCCAATCACCTTTATACTGGATAGAGCTGTATAAAAGAAGATTGTATGGGCTGGATATTATTAATTAGACCACATAATAGATTAAAATTATCAGAAAGAGGCTTCTAGCAGTGTAAAGTCAACAGAAAAGCTATGTCGATAAAAGGAGAAGACCTATCTAGTTTGAAGTTGAAGATCACATGTTTTTTACGGTATCTCTTGTCACAGGAATCAATAAAGCGATCAAGAGAAAGAAGTTGAGCCCACAGTACATTGGTCCTTTTGAGATTCTTACTAGAATCAGACCTATAGCATACAGAATAGCTCTACCCCCAAAATTGAGCAGACTCTGTGACGTATTTCATGTCTCACAATTAAAGAAGTACCAACCAGACCCTATGCATATCATTGAGTATGAAGATGTCGACACGTAAGATAATTTTACTTATATAGTGGAGCTGGAACAAACAATTGATCGATAAGAAAGATGGCTAAGACAGCAAAGTATACCATCGTTGAAGGTGGTCTAGAAGGGACTATCTCAAAGGGAAGCAACCTAGGAAGCAGAAGCAGATATAAAGAGGCATTATCCATAGTTTATGCCCCAAGATGTGTAACAAATTTTGGGGACAAAATTATACGGGTGGAGAATTGTAATGCCTTAAAATATGTATAAAGGCGCAACGATTCTAAAAGTGAATGCAATGAATATTAGATAAACACTTTCGAGAAACAAAGTGTGAATTCTGACTTGAAGCATAAGAAGAAAGTGCCCAAACCCAGTATTTAACTTTAACTATGGTAATAAAGTCTAAATTGGATTAAAAGACAAGGGGAGGGCACATAGCAAGAGAAAAAGGAATCAAATAATACGCCAAGTGGCAATCTAACTAAAATTGTCATAGTCAGGGGAAAAACGGGAAGAAAGAAATTTATCGACCAACTATTCGGCAATTTCCTCTCTTCTTGGAAGAAGAAATTGACTATTAACTAAAAGAGAAGTGGTGTAACTAAATGGCTAATGGAGTTAGTTAAAGTAACTACATGGCTTTTAGAGAAGTCACAAGAATTTGACACTTGGCACCATGAGTTGAGGTCAAAAGTTCAAACCTCTCATACTCCCTCTCTCCTCTTAAATTTGGTTATAGGCATGGGAAGGGCTGAACATAAGCTCATTCATCTAATTTTTCTCTCTCTCTAAGCCCTCAAGGATGCCTAAGCTAAGGAAAAAGAAAGAGAAAGAAGCAAAGGTTGAAGGTGACCTCTTTTCCTTAGGTTTTGACCTTGCTAACCACCTCTAATGCTAAAAACCTCTTCCCTAACCTTGTTACTCTTGATGAGAGCTTTATTTCTATTGTTTTAGATTTTCAAAAGTAGGTGTTTTGTGTGTTCCAAGAAGGGGCAGAAGCTACAAATTAAAGAATAAACTGGAAGAGGTTTAGAGGTGAGCAAGATCAATCCTTTGATGTATATATTTTCATGACTTGTTCAGAACTTTCGCTTGTGGAATTTTGCCCTATTTTTGAGTATAGTAGGGTTTTGAGAGTTCATGATGTTTGATGGTATTAATGGTGTCTTGTGGTGTGTCTTGAACATATGAAACAAGTTTAAGACTTGAATAGAAAGTTTGGAAGTTTTGTCTATGAAACTTCTATGCAAGGCAGCATGTTTGCAAGGTGTTTTGAAATAAACAAATGATTTCTAAAAAGTCTACAACTTTCCAATTGAATAAAGTGTATGTCAAACTTTAAAATGATATAAAATGGGTGGGTGTCATTTGGATTTGTGTGCTGGAAGTTATGCATTTCCAAAGTTTGAGGTTGAGTTTGGAATTTATTTTGGAACAATATGGAAATTTATTGAATTCTGTATTTTTGTGGTTGTAGATGGCAGTATTTCATATTTTTCTTGTGTAGAGGACGTAAAGAGCTTTCCTTGAAACTTTAAATCACTCCATTTTGATCTTTCTAGATTAAGTCATGATTTTTGGAAGTACAGCCTATAAACATGACAACTTTTTTGCTGCAACCAAAAACCTTTTGACCTGTTTTTGGCTGCAGCCAGAAGATTCTTAGCCGTAGCCTAAAAGTTTTTGACCATTTCTTGGCCACAGCCAAAGGATCCTTTACCGTAGCCTAAAAGTTTCTAACCATCTCTTAGCTGTAGCCAGAGAATTCCTTTGCTGGGGCCAACCCCCAATTTCAGCACTTTGAATTTTTGAAAGTCGGTTTCTGGTCTAACTCTCTTTAACCCTTTTAGGCTTTTGCTTGATCTTTTTATAGACACTTAAAGGACTCAAATGATAACGAACCCCAAGTATTTTGGAGTTATTAAAGGATGGAAATAAGTAATAACTTGTCATCCTTAATTCTATTTATAGGATTTGATATCCACCTTGAGTGTAAGGAATCTATTCCAGAATGAGATCGAAAAGAACAAGGTAGTGACTCTTTCTCTTATATCATGTATAATGCTTTGTATGTATGTGCATATCATCAATTGTTACAAATGTTACAAATGTCAAGAACTATTACGAATGTCAAGATTGTCAAGAACTATTATGAATGTTTTGAGTGTCAAGAATTTTTACAAATGTTATGAATGTCAATAATGTCAAGAACTTTTACGAATGTTACGAATATCAAGAACCGTTATGAATGTTACGAATGTGAAGAATGTCAAGAATGATTGCTACTGTGAATGTTGTTATGTGATGATTGCTTATATGCTTTGTGAAATTATATGTCATATAAGTGAATTGTTACTACTCAGATTCATATGAATCTCACTCTTTCCAATTACTAACCAACAAATAGGTCAAGCAGATCAAAGGACAACCAGGTAACCAAGGACGATTAGGGCACACCAATAGAAGATTAGGGTTTTGTTTGGTTGGTTATCAAACTTTTGAAGAATTTGTACATATTGTTCTGGATGTAAATGTAAGTACACTGTAGTAAAGGTGGATGTACCGAGTATAGACCAAAATGTTTGTATATAAGCCCGGTAAGGGATATAAGTATAGGTAATCATACCCTAACCTTATCAGTTAATGAATGTAACCCAAGAGTTCATTGGGAAATTTTTTTAAGTACTCTGATACTAATGAAAGAAATAGAATCAAATGAGCCAAATAGTTTTGTATAGGTAATCATACCCTGACCCTATCAATTAATGAATGTAACCCAAGAGTTCGTTGGGAAATTTTGTTAAGTACTCCGATATTAATGAAAGAAATAGAACTGAATAAGCCAAATAGTTTTGAAAAGCGAAGTGAGATCACATCAAATATGCTTTGAAAATTTTTGAAAACCCACTTTATCATAAGGTCGAATCCTGTCTTGAAGTCGGGGCCTTAGTTAAATTATAAATTACTTCTTAGGTTTCCAGATTAACTTTACGACACGTTTTGAACTATTTTCAAAGCTTTTTAAGTAAGGGGATTACATAAAGTGGGAGGAAGAAAAAAGGAGCTAAGGCAAAGGAGAAAGGTGAGCATAAGTTTTTATTTGAACCAAGTATTGTGAAATTTGGTTGATTTTTTGTGGAGATAGCATGCTGCCCTATTTTTGCTAATAGTAACGTTAGGATTTTCATGAAATTAAGGGCACAAACATGAAGTTAAAAGTTGTTTAGGTATGGTAGAATAAGGTTTAACAAGTCTTATGATTGAAAGTTACAAAAAATCACTTTGTTCTTCTCTTTAGAAAATTTAGGCCAGATCAAAGAGTTAAGAGAATGAATGAGTTTTTGATGAATTTCATGGTTTCAATTAGTTTGAAATGAAAAATTGTGTAGGTTTAGCTTGTTGGCACAATTTTGGGAGCATTAGATTGAAAAGTCAAAAAGAGGAAGTCATACTTCTAGATTAGGGTTTCTAGGACGCAGATGGAATGTGGCGTGTTTTTTAATGGAAAAATCTTCTCCAATAGATATGAAATTATGTAGGCTAATATTACGCATATGTAGATTTAAAAAGAGTCTTATAATGTGTCAGTTGGAAATATATGAATAAAGTTATTAATTTTTGAAGTTAGGCATTGAAACTAGAATGGGTTCTATGGCAGTGAGAAATGATTGATAATTCTAGAACTGTGTGCAAGTAATTGGCAGAAGGAAGTATTATAACTTTAAAATAGACTTAAAAAGGGTTACATAGGACTTTGAAGTAACCCAATTAGAGATTTCTAGACAAAGTTATGAATTTCCAAACTTGGTCAAAGAAAGCTAGCAAATTAGGGTTGATAGCTTTTGAAAGGAATTGTGAGAACTGAAGACATTGCTCACTTTCATGCCTCTAACAAGTCATGTGGTTGTGTGTTTAGGGCAATGAGATGACAAAGAAAAGGCAATGGAAGCAACCCCAATGGTTAGGAAGAAAGGGAACAAGAGGACAAAAAGACAAAGGTAGTTAACTTTCCTAACTTGCATGTATTTGATATATATATGCTTGTGTGTTGATGTGTTTTATTGATTTGATGAATTGTATGGAATATATATGAATGATTGAAGCTCTATTTCTATTTATATTATGGCCATAGGAGTATTGCATGAAACATTGAGCATGCCAATTGTAACATCCCAAATTTCAATCACCAATTCCTTTACACATTTATGGTATTAAAAGGAATAAAATGGTGAATATTGGCACACTTGAATTAGCCAAACAGTACAATTAGTGGCCACATGAATTTTAGGGCCAACATAAGACATAAAGTCCAATTTTTGTCTTCTTAAAAGCCTATTTTTGTAGCCCAAAATGGGATAATTGAATAACACAATTTTTGAGTCCAACTAATAGTGATTTTCGGCCAAACACAAAGGGAAAGAAGAAGGCCCAGTTTAATTACAAACATGTAATGGTAAAATGGTCATTTGGCCAATAAAACAAGAAGCTCTTATTTTTCCAATAATTAAGGGCCAATTTTCAGCCAAGAGAAAGAACCAAGGAAAAATATAGATGCTTAGTCCAAAATTAATCAAGAAGAGCAATTATGGTCAAGCAAAAGAGGAAGGAAAAGTTAAAAAGCAACATGTGTTGAATTAGCAATTGAAATAATATTAATTAAGGAGATGTAAGAGAATATTTTCAAGAGAACATTATCCTCTTCCAAGAGGCATCTTTCGTCCAACATGAGGAAGGAACGAGATAATAAACATTTGAATATAGATGGTGCCTTTTGGAAGCCTTTAGAGGCAAGTTCAAAAAGATGAAGAAAAGCCAACAAGCACATGATAATTTGCAGTTAAATAATATTGTACTAAGGAGGTGGATGATGATATTTTTTGTAAGAGCTAATTATCCTCTTCCAAAGCTCATTTTCATCCAAACATGAGAACAAGAGAGAAAGAGAGAGAGAGAACGAGTTTTAAAACACAAGAACACAGAGAAATAGCAAGATTCAAGAAGCAACACCAAGGTGAGTTTGGGAGTGATTTCCACTTGTTCTTACTTTCAAATTCATGAATAACTCTCTTTAATCTCTATGCCTTCATGAAACACACATATAGCAAGCAGAATCAAGAGCAATAAGGAAGAGAGAGGGGACGGTTTTTGTGCCTACAGAGAGAAAGCAAGAGGTAATCATACTAACCTTGTTATCTTGTTGATTCAAGGTTGTTTGTTGTGGTTGTGGATGATTTGTTGCTTAGGTTGTCTTGGTTTTGTAATTTGGGAAGCTCAAACCCTATGGGATTCTGCTTCCTAAATTGCCACTAATCATGAGCTCGAATCGAGCCTTCTATTGTCTCTTCATGATATGTCTTCTCTTGAGTCTCTTCCTAGGTCATTTGAACTCTATCAATGTTGCGTTTTCTTTCTCCACTTGGAGCTCTTTGCTTAGCTGATTGATCATATCTCGCTACTCCATTAGCATGCCCATCATCAGTTGCATGGGATTGGGTGGGTTTTCATTAATCCCTTTCACTTCCAGTTCTACACGTCGCACTTTTGGATGAACCATTGTTTCTTTTCACTCTACAAATGATTCACCACATGAAATCACAATATAAATGTATACACATCCCTTAAAACTCATATACCAGCAATAACAAGAACATTCATGTGTATACAACAAACAATCATGGGTCATCTATCATCACTAAGCCAAGAAGCTATTGCAACAATCCTAGTAAAACGTACCCTTGCCAGGAACATCAACTCTGATACCAAAATGTAACCTCCCATCTTGATAGCCGTTAATAAGGTTTGAAAACAATCATAAAATAAATAGGAGACCAATGGTTAATTCAAAACTCATTAGAAGTCCCAACATCAAGACAGGATACGGACCTGTTCTAATGTGGGTTTTAAAAAACTTTTCTAAAACATGACTACCGTGGTCTCATTTCTGCTATACCAAACATGTTTGGCTTGATCGGTACGGTTCCATTCATAATATCAAAGTGCCTAACAAAATTTCCTGGCGGATTCCTGAGTTTCATTCATTCTCTAACAGGGTCTATAGGGCATATATTCCCGTTTTAATTCTCATATTAAGGATTACAGTTAACTAGACAAATCTACAATATTGATCTTATATCTACAATAAATACATTTATCCAAGAGTCTGATAACCAACACAAAATTAATCTCTAAGCTGTGTGTAAACCCGTTTCTCAAAAACTGTAATTATAATTTGAAATTCATAATTAAAATGAAATAGAGACCAATAATCATCAAAAGTTTCTTTTACAATCCCTTCCTTACAGAAGGCTTTTCACAAATATTTTTAAAATTTCCGCCTTCCCTAGTCTCAAATTCCAAAATCCAATTCTAATTACTTGTGCAATTAATTCACATTTATAAATATAAGAGTATACAAAAAAATCCCACAACCTCTGGGTTTCATATACATATTATAGGTTTACAAACTCCCGTATAGGGGATTACACACCTGTGTCCAAAATAATATTTACATCTCAACAATATACAATAATCCTCAATCTAAAATAGATAACTAACAACTAAAATAAGAATCTCCTTAGGGAGCCTTATCCACCCTTGGTCGTCTGCTTATCCTTGGAGCCACTTACCCTGTTTGAAGGTTGGTCAAAGGAAAGAGTAAGATTCAAATGAATCCCAGTAGTAACAAATCACTTAGAAAACATGTAATCACATAGCATGTAAGTAAATCAAGCAGCAACACAGCATAAAACACAGCACAAAGGCTTCAACATATGCACACAATCACATAGTCTCATCCCCCATATTCCACCGCCCTAAAGGTAATATCCTCCCATCGTCAACATCGATGAGATGCAAGTGATAGACCCACAAACAATGATCAATCAAACATACCATGAATCACATATAGTATAAGGAAAAGAGTTACTACCTATTCTTTCCTGGTGTGCACTGGCACCGGTTGCTCGTGATTAGAGCAAATGTCAAAGCCTATAAATCAAAATCAAGGATGATAGGTTATTCTCTATTCGAATTTCTTATCTTCATAACACTTAATGTTGGTTATCATTTGAGTTCTTTAGGTGGATAACAAAAGTATACACACATGCCTAAAGGGTGGGAACACTTGACCAAAGATCCCTTTTTCTAAAGCTTAACACCGATTTTTAACTTAGGGACTCGAGTGAAGATGACCTCACTTGAGTGATGGAGTGACTTGTACTCAAGCACTGAAGATCACACATGCGAGTGCTTGGCTGAAGCACAAACAGAGACAGAAAGTTATTGTAATATCCCAATTTTTGATTAAGGGCTAATCATGATTATTGTGGATAATTATGGATTTAATTGGAATTATTATGTGTTTTATGGCAATATTAATTAATATGTCATAATTAGTGAGAAAAATTGGAAGAATGGAATTATTGGCCATGAGTTGGTAATTAAGGGAGAAATTAATTACTAACTAAAAGAAAATGAGATGTGTGATTAAAATGACTAATGGAGGGATTAAAGTAGCTAATTGGTGACTTATTTTGGGTGAGCCAATGGCAATTTGATATGTGGCAAAAGTGGGTAAAGAGAGAATGTGTGTAAAAGTCAATGAGGGAGTATTTTATTTGGTTTCTCTCTATTCCTCTCTTCTCTTTTCATTGAAGGCATAGAGGGAGTATCATTATTTTCATTTCTTCACTCCATCTCTCTCTCATTCTCTCTCATTCGGTCATAGTGGAAGGAAAAGGGAAAGATAAGGCTTGAGAAAAGGTAAGGAAAATGATCTCCTTTGCTCAAACTCACTTCATTAGTGTTGATCCTTGGAGTGAGAACTTCATTTTGGTGTGTATAGTGTGCCCATTGGTGGTGATTTCAAGAATCATGAAAATCTGGTTGTTGGAGAATCAAAAAGTGTTTTTGTGAGTTTAGGATAGATAGATTGATTGGAGGTTGAAATGTTAAGTTTAGTGATTTTGGGAAAATTGATGATTTGTGTTGATTCAAACCAAAGCATGATAATGGAGTAGGATTTTGTTAATTTTGATGTTTCCATTGGATTCCTTGGGTGTTTTTGTGTGGGAGTAGCTTTGGTTTGGTATTTGGGTTCATTTGAATCACTTGGTAATAATTCTGGAAGTGCTATCATACCTTCTGAGTTTTCTGGTTTCTGATAATCATGCTCGAGTGAGAGTGAGTGTGCTCAAGTGAAGGAAGAACATCACTCGAGTGAGGTCTTCTTCACTCGAGTGATCCTTTTCTGTGAAAGTTCTTGTGCTCTCGGGCAAACACTTTCTATCCTCACTTCCTAGCACTTGAGGTGCTGTCCGTACCAATGCTCAAGTGAGGGATTTTGTGCTCAAGTGTCCATACAAATGCTCGAGTGAGACCATTTTCACTCAAGGTGCAGCAGTGAAAAATCAGTTTTTGTGCTTCCAAAAGGGGATCTTTGGGATAGTTCTTCCTACCCTTTAGGAGTTTTGTTAGGGGTATTTAATGACTTTAAAAGAGCAATAATGATAACCAATTAAGTCTTTGAATAGAGTATAACTCTTCATCCCTAATTGTGAATATAGGATTTGACATTTGCCCTACTCGGGAGAGACCGGCGCTAGGACACGCACGAAAGGATCAAGGTAGTGACTCTTCTCTCATATTGTGTATGATGTTTGGTATGCATAACTTATCATTGAATTTGTGAAATGTGTGCTATGGTATATTACGGCATGAGCACTTCAGCATGAGCCGTATAGGGGTTGACGTTGGTCATCTCTAGGTCGGCCGTTGAATTGCCGTCGTAATCAACATGGATCTTTGTGAATCCGACCCGTGGGGTGGCATTTGTGAAACTAGCCGTGTGCTATGTGTATCTTGCTTGTATGTCTTGCGTTATGAAATGCTTTATATGGATCCCAGCTGTGGTGAATTATATTGTGTTGATTGTTGTGATGCAATACAGCGTGAGCAATAGTCAGGGATTACATGTGTCATACTAACCATTTCCGTTGAACTGTCGTTGTAGTTTCTTGTATAGATAATGATTTGATTTCATGCCTTATTATTGTACATTATATGATTGATTTGACACTACGGAGATTCTTTAGAATCTTACTCTCCCAAAATTAAACATTTAAGACAGGGCTGAAGGATCAAAAGGCAAACGGGTGATGAAGAGCAGGTAGAGCTCTGTGTTAGGAGTTCCTTTTCGGTTATTGGTTATCATTGTATATTTTTGGATATTTTGTGGGAAGTATATGTATATTTTGGGATTTGTGATGTAGTTTTGTGTAATCCCCAAGTAAAGGGTATGAATTATGGCTTTATGCCTTTGTATTAAATGAATGGAACCTGAGTGAGTCGGGAATTTACTTTGCACTCTGATAATTGTAAATGGAATCCACCTGTACATGCCATATTGGTTTTGTATTATGAATATGAGACCATTGTGAATATATTTTGAAAATGATTTTACAAATCCGATTTTGGGCAAAAGATTACCTTAATAAGTTCCAATTTGAAATATGGTCTCTAATTCTACATTAATTATGTGTTTACGAATGTAAATCTTGGCCTAGGGTGGGAAGGGGGTTACAGTTATCACAACACTCGAGTCCTGACCTCATTACTCAAGTGATAGCCTTGTGCTCACTCGAGTCCTATCGAGTGAGGCACAAGAAGTGACTACTCGAGAGCAACTAAGAACCCTAAAGTTACAAGTGCACCGAGCACAAGCTCTGGCACTCGAGTGACCACCCAACACTCACGAGTGCTGAAGCACACTCTTGAAAATTGGCCTGCGAGTGATAACACGAGACGCAGCTTTATAACCCAAAACACCCTTGCACTCGAGTAAGACAGGCTCACTCGAGTGATGACCCATATCACTCACAAGTAAAAAGGTGCACTCTTGCTTTCTGCTTGAGAACTCAATTGATATACTGAAGAAAAAGAGGAAATATATTGCTGCACTCTAGTGAGACCCTACCTCACTCGAGTGAGGCTTATCAAAAGCAAAAAACGCAATGCTGATATAATTTCCAAACTTGCCCAATTTATTTCCAATGGTCCCAAAATCCTCATTTAATACTACTCCCACATAGTTTTACACAAGAAACTTAATGAAAACACTAAAACAACCAAAATCTCCCTACAATGACACATTCCACACTTCCAACCACATTGTGAATCAAATCCACCTAATGACCCAAATTCTTCCATTTCAATTTCAAATTTAACTCCAATGATCCAAAGATACAACCTAATACCATTTTTCATGTACTACAATATCCTATTCATCCATTTCCAATTCTCATGAAATTAGGGAAGAAAATCCAAAGTTCTCAAAACTTGGCCAATAACCACAACAATTACATCAAAATGCTAATAATTCTTACCTCTTCATTTTGCCAAGGTGAGTTCCTTGATTCCTCAACTTCTAAATTTCTTCAAGTACTAAAACACCACCAATCAAAAATCTAAAACCATAGCCATGAAGCCCTCAATACCATGAACAAAAATACTAAAGAGCATTTGAACTAAAAAGGATACTCAATAAGCTAAATCTTCACCTTTCACTTTCACTTTCCTCTTAGTCTTGTATGAGAATGGAGTTTGGGAGAGAGAAGATTGTTAGAGCAAGCGTTTCACCCAAGAGGGGGGTGAATTGGGTGATCTTAAAAATTTCGTTTCAAATATAAAATTTGATATTGAAATTAAAACAGGAGAGAGTAAGGAGAAATATCACCGAAGTGTACACTGGGAGTTATACTGGTTCGGCCATAACCACTTTGACCTACATCCAGTCCTCAGAGCTTCTCTGAGAGTTTCACTATAACTTCCAAGATTCAGTGGGTTCTTGGCACCTCAGTACAAGCAAGTTCCTTCGCCTGGACACTCACTCCCCCTTACAAGTTGTAATCCAATCCCAACTCAAGGTTCCATAACCTTAAGTTACCTCAATAACAAATATTGAGTTTGAATGAAATATCTCTCTTACAGAGTGAATAAGAATCACTGAAGCATAGAATTACAAGTATAATGTAAAACAGAGTAATGAACTTGATGATACGTTCTTGAGTGTGTTCTTCTTGTTCTCTTCTCTGTTTAGATGTTCCCATATATATAGATACATTGGTGATGATTGCTGGAACATATTTCTTCATGTCCGTTGGAGCGTGCGCAGCCATTATTAACTTTTCCAGTATTTGAAAAACATACATTTGCGGTAGGTGACGGTCGGTGACATTTGAACGTTGCTTTTGACTTTCCTTATTTAGTAAGATCTCTTCATAATTTATCTATGGATATGCTAAGAATACTAATATAATAAAAGGTTAATCATATAGGAACCAAAACAATAAGCGTTGGAATGATTTCAGAATTCCTGGGTTTGCATACTCGAGTAGCTACTCGAGTATGCATTAAAGTTTACTCGAGTACTTACTCGAGTATCATCGTGAAATCCTTCATGGACTGCAAGTCAACAAACGACTATAAGATTACTCGGTAGTGCATGGAATAAACAAAATATCAAACCTTTGGAAATGCTTGTTTACTCGGGTACCTACTCGAGTAATGCACTCTTTTCTTCATAGGTTACTTGGGTACCAACTCGAGTAAACCTTCAAATAAACTTATGTTACTCGATGCTTTACTCCAGTAATGTTGGCAGGATTTCAAGGCTGAGAGCACATCAAGTTTGATTACCTTGTTACTCGAGTACATACTCGAGTAAAGTCAATTTATGTTCATAGCTTACTCGGGTAATGACTTGAAGTTTTCCTTGAAAAATAACTCTGCATACTCGAGTACATACTCGAGTAATCCACTTAAAATGAGTTAATAAATTCCTGCAAACTTGAGTAATGACTCGAGGAAAGTATGATAAAATTAGTTCAAGTTATTCGAGTACTACTTTCAAGTTTTTACTCACCTCAGTACGTTACTCGAGTAGCTACTCGAGTAACATTGACAGTGGTACAAAATGCCGAGAGCAACACATTTTTTGAAATAGAGTAACTCGAGTACATACTCGAGTATCATTGGCAGGCCGAGAGCAACTTGAAAACTTTTACCTGGTTACTCGAGTAGCTACTCAAGTAACATTGGCAGGCCGAGAGCAACTTGAAAACTTTTACACTATTACTCGAGTACTTACTCGAGTAACGGTGGCAGGTTACTAGAAGGTGTCTCTGGTTACTTCAAGTTTTGTCTCATTACTCGAGTACATACTCGAGTAATGCCTTAGAAAAATTTCTCCTGATCAAGTTTCTCAGCTTTTTCTCTTGGCCTTTCTTCATTACTCCAATGCTTACTTCAAGTAATGCTTTTCCCTGTTATTACTTTGTTCAAACTTATTTATTACTCAAGTCTTTTTCATACCATTCTTTGTTATCATCAAAACATGAGATCTAACAAAGATGAGATGATGATCAAGTTTCAGATTTTTCCCCTTGAACCATGCACCCTAGCCGACTTAAAGGAAGAGATAAGAAAGGGAAAAGTGTCTGAACATTTGACCAAATCCAATGGTCCACATTTTGCCACTTGTCATAATCTTATCTTCTCAACCATGCACTCACATAAGCTCTAAAGCACATGATTCCACCCCATAGATCACTTGGCAATAATTCACAACCATTGATCTCTAGATTACCAATAAGTTTCCTTTTCGGTAATTGACCATTTGGTCGGCCATTTCCCATTTTACCCCTGATTATCGCAACATTTACTACATCATCATCAAGCACATCTATATCTTTCCCCTATCATGACCATATGCCCTCCCTTCATTAGGGTTCATTTTAAGCTTTATCACATAATTAAGCTTAAATAAAGGGTTTGGGGACCGATCAGAACACATTAGGATCATAGTTCACATCATATACTTCAAAAAATTTTATTCAATCATAATTACAACCACTTTTGAAGTCATTAGCCCCTAATCACTTTTTAGGATATTACAATTCTCCCCCCAAAAAATAAATTTTGTCCTTGAAATTTGTCACACAACTTGGCCATAAACCCTAGATATCGTCTACGCATGTCGGTTTCCATTTCTCAAGTTGCCTCTCTTTATGTCATTCCTCTCCAGATCACCTTCTCATACGGAATGCTTCAGTGTCTGAGCCATTATTCTTCTCGATCAATAATTTTTTCTGGCTCTACCGCATATGTGAAGTTGTCTTGTACTTTAACTTCCTCATACTCAACAATATGAGATAGATCCAGTTGGTACTTCTTCAGGTGGGAAACGTGAAACACATCATGGAGTCCGTTCAAGTTCGGGGGTAGGGCTACTCAGTAAGCAGTAGTCTCAATTCTCGAAAGAATCTCAAAAGGACCTATATACCTAGAGCTCAGCTTCTTTCTCTTGATGGCTCTCCCAATACTAGTAACTGGGGATACCCTTAGAAATACATGATCACTAACCTCAAACTCTAGAGGTCTTTTCCTCCTATCAGCATAGCTTTTCTGTTAACTATGCATTGCAAGGAGCCTCTTTCGAATGATTCGAATTTGTACTGAGGTTCGATCAACAAGTTCCAGCCCATAAAGCTTCCTTTGAGATAATTCATTCTAATATAAGGATGATTGGCACTTCCTCCCATACAATGCTTCATAGGCGCCATCTGGATGCTCGCATGATAGCTATTGTTGTAGGCAAACTCGGCAAGTGGAAGAAAGTAATCCCAATTCACTTTAAAGTCGAGGACACAAGCTCACAACATATCCTCCAGTGTCTGAATAGTCTTCTTTGACTGTCCGTTTGTCTGAGGATGATAGATCGTATTAAATCTCAACTGAGCACCCAGTGTTAGGATCGGTAGGCACAGCGGAAGAATTTTAAAAATTTTCACCGATCATAATCGAGGATCTATCAACAACGTTTAAACCAAGTTGAAAGGATTCATACCTTTTGATGATTCAGAGTTTTCACGATCTCTAGAAGCCAACACTTCAAGTCCGCTCCCTCTATCGGTATCCACACGAATGCTCTCCAACCGAGATTGCGTGCTAGCGCCCCTAATGTCTCCTAGGGTTTCACTTGAGGCTCTCAATTCTCACGTGCATATCAATATATCTGTTCTATCAAGTTTATAACCTATGAGGGCTATTTTCAACTTTCAAAATTAATCATCATTAATTTTGAAATTAATTAACAATTAATTATCTTGATGAGCTAATTAAATAAATTCAGTTTAAATTAAATCTGTCCAATAGTTTTAATTTAACCTATTTATTTAATCCAAATAAAGACCCAATAGATTTAATTTATCTTTATAAATTACATCTGAGATACTATATCTCAATCATGATAGTTATTAAATTTAATATATCTTAATAAATCATATTTAAAACTAACACAATATAATAATATCATCTAATATATATATACATATATATATAAGATATATATTTCAAAAATATATATATCTATACAATATTATTAATGAACTATATTTATATAAATATAAAATTTGTCCACCCTAAATTAAACATTATCTCGTGTTAGGTCATTCTTGTGTACGACCTTGTAGGCCCATATGAAGTTGGCAGTGGGCCAATAACTATACTAACCCAAAAGTCGCAAGCGGTCTCTAGCAAGACATTACGACTACCCAATTCATATGAGGATTGTTATCACGATGCAACCTGTCATACAACCATGTCACGTCCCTTTTGTCACACGATATTTCGATCAAGGATAAGGCATGGATAATGTCATCCTCTTATTTCTGACCATTACTTTCTCGATTCCTGAGTAGCCTGATAATTGAGACAAAAACTCCTTTCATCATAGTATGGCCATACATTTGTCAAACTCACTCATTGAGGGGCCCAGTAATATCTCTCTACTAAGGTGAGGGACATATTCCATCTTGATCATACATATTCCTCTGCAAGACAAACCACCAAGCCCGATCGTAGCCTTGATCATCACCTGGTCAAAAGTGACTTTTGACTAGTTCAAGGCTTAGCAACTCTCATGTAGGAATCCATGATGACCTCAGGTCTAAGGGCATTGTGATGTGGTTATACATGAGAAAAGCTTATGACTTGATCCATGTAGCTTTCTCATAGTGGGTCGGTCCAGCACCTTGTACTCTTACAAGTGCCTAAGACTTTGTGATTCGTATCTCCATTTCTTGTCAAAGTCATACTGATCTTGTTTCATCTCTGCTCCCGTATAGATGACCGACCAAGGACATTTTAAGACAATCTTTATGAATTATCTAAGGATACAATTATCACAGTTAACATGCAAATAATATGATAACAGAATAGAGAAATTTTATTAAAATAATAATGTTTAAAGTACAATGATTGGCCCTTAGGGCACAATTTCCAACATCCTCCCACTTGCCCTAGGTGCAATCATTAATTTGCCTAATTCCCATTGCCCGAACATGACGCTCATGCTTTGCCTGTGCAAGCTGCTTAGTAAGAGTATCAGCAACATTATCTTCTCCTGCTACTTTGCATATCTTTATATCACCTCTATCACTGATTTCTCTAATTAGATGAAATCGCCTGAGTATATGTTTGGTCCTTTGATGTGACCTAGGCTCCTTAGCCTGTGCAATAGCACGCTATTGTCACAAAACAAATCTATTGTATTTGAGATGGTAGGCACCACCCCTAGTTTAGTAATGAACTTTATGATCCAAACGGCTTCTTTAGCTGTATTTGATGTTGCTATATACTCAGCTTCTGTTGCAGAATCTGCTATAGTGCTCTGCTTGGAGCTCTTTCAGCTTACTGCTCCACCATTCAGGAGGAATACATATCCAGATTGTGATTTAAGGTCGTCTTGGTCAGTTTGGAAACTTGTATCTGTGTAACCGGTTACACAGAGCTCATTATCCCATCCACTATAGACCAAAAACAAGTCCTTAGTCCTTCTTAAGTACTTTAGGATATTCTTGACGGCAGTCCAATGACCCTCACTAAGATCTTGTTGGTATCTGCTGGTCATACTTAAGGAAAACGAGACATCCGGTCGAGTACATAACATGGCATACATGATAGATCCAATGGCCGAGGCATATGGAACCTTACTCATGCGATCTCGCTGATCAGGAGTACTAGGACACAGATCCCTGCTAAGATGGATGCCATGAGACATAGGCATGTAACCCCTTTTTGAATCCTGCATACTGAACATATGTAGTATCTTGTTTATGTATGTGCTTTGACTTAGGCCTATTAGTCTTTTAGATCTATCCCTATAGATCCTAATCCCTAGGATATAGGTGGCTTCACCTAAGTCTTTCATTGAAAAGGACTTTCCTAACCAAGACTTGACACTCTGCAAGGTAGGAATATCATTCCCAATGAGCAGGATGTCATATACATAAAGCACTAGAAATACAACTATGCTCCCACTAACCTTCTTGTAAACATAAGGTTCATCGATGTTTTGAATGAATCCAAACTCTTTACTACTTCATCAAAACGATGATTCCAGCTCCGAGATGCTTGCTTCAATCCATAAATAGATCTTTGAAGCTTGCAAATTTTACCAGAGTCCTCTGGACGCACAAAACCTTCAGGTTGTGTTATGTACACATCCTCAATCAGCTTTCCATTAAGGAAGGTTGTTTTGACATCCATCTGCCATATTTCATAGTCATAATATACTGCAATGGCAAGAAGGATTCTAATTGATTTAGCCATTGCAACTGGGGAAAAGGTTTCATCATAGTCTACACCATGAGTTTGAGTGAATCCTTTTGCAACCAGTCGTGCCTTGAAGATATTTACATTGCCGTCCATGTCATTTTTCTCCTTAAAATCCCATTTGCACCCAAATGTTTTTACACCTTCAGGTGGATCAACTAAGGTCCATACCTGATTGTCGTACATGGATTGCATTTCAGACTTCATGGCATATATCTATTTCTCAGAGTTTGGTCCCACTGTGGCTTCTCGATAGGTGGTGGGCTCATTTTGCTCAATGAGCAACACATCATGGCCTTCAGTAATCATAAATCCATATCTCTGAGGCTGATGCCATGTCCTATTAGATCTTTATGGACCTTGTGTTACTTGAGGAGGCTCAGCAACTTGTTGTGAGTCTTCTCTAATTTCCATATGTGGTTCTGTACCATCTTGTGGCTCTCAAATTTCTTTGAGATGTATGTCGCTCCCACTGGTTGTTTTAGAGACAAACTCTCTTTCTAGAAACTTGCCATTTCCGATAACAAACACTTTGTTATCGGTGGGATTGTAGACATAGTATCCTTTCGTTTCTTTAGGATACCCCATGAAAAGGCACTTTGTGGATCTGGGTGCTAATTTATCAGAGGCTTGTTGCTTGACATATACCTCACATCCCCAGATCTTGAGAAAAGATAAACTTGGTTTCTTTCCAGTCCATATCTCATATGGTGTCTTTTCAATTGCCTTAGATAGAACACGATTTAGTGTGAATGCAGCTATCTCTAGGGCATACCCCTAAAAGGATAGTGGAAGATCTGTTTGACTCATCATAGATCGAACCATATCTAATAGTGTTCGATTCCTCCGTTCAGAAACGCCATTCCATTGTGGTGTTCCTGGAGGAGTCAATTGTGAGATTATCCCACAACTCCTAAGATGGTCAATGAATTCTTGGCTCAAATATTCACCACCTCGATCAGATCGAAGTGCTTTAATTGTTTTACCAAGTTGATTTTGTACTTCATTTTGGAATATTTTGAACATTTTAAAAGATTCAGATTTATGTTTCATTAGATAGATATAGCCATATCTACTAAAGTCATCTATAAATGTAATGAAGTAGACATAACCTCCTCTGGCAGCTATATTTAATGGTCCACATACATCTGTATGTATGAGGCCCAATAATTCAGTAGCCCTCTCACTGTGCCCAGTAAAAGGTGCCTTAGTCATCTTTCCTAATAAGCAAGATTTGCATGTATCATATGATTCAAAATCAAATGAGTTTAGAAATCCATCTTGATGGAGTTTAGAAATGCGTTTCTCATTTATGTGGCCTAGACGACAATGCCATAGGTAGGTCAGATTCAAATCATTTGATTTTATCCTCTTAGTAGTTACGTTATAGATATTCCCATTATTAGGATGTTCCAAATTTAATATATAATGACCAACATGCAAATCACCATCAGCATAGAAAATGTCATTATGATAAATAGAACATTTACCATTCCTAGTAATGGAAGTATAACCTTCCTTATCCAAATAAGAAAGAGAAATAATGTTACTACTCAAAACAGGAACATAATAGCAATTGTTCAAAACTAACAAAAGCCCACTGGGCAGAACTAATTCATAAGTGCCTATGGCTAAAGCAGCAACTCTTGCTTTGTTTCCAACTCGTAGGTCTACCTCGCCCTTCTTCAGCTTTCTATTGTCCTTTAGACCCTGCACATTTGTACAAATGTGAGAACCATATGCAGTATCTAATACCCATGTAGAGGAAGTAGAAACATGAATGTCTATAACGTGACCAGATTATATTTCGGACCCAGAAAGCTTCTGATCCAGATTGTCTTCCCCATAGTTCGGATCCCTATTACACGAATAGATATCCAAACCTAAACCCGATTTGATTTCCGCCAACTACGATCTTAGGTACCTTGCCCATTTTCAAGCTTGTTCAAAACGAAAATCACATACATGTTTCAAGATATACATGTTCGGAATCGATTTCATGCTTGCTCCAAAACGATAATCACATACATGTTTCAAAACTGAAAACGAAACAATTTCAAGATTCAATTTAAATGAAAATGAAAATCAATGGAATTAAAAGATCACATCTTTCTAAATCATTTTGTTTCGTATTAACCAAATCACATACATATTCGAGTGTTTCTTATAATCATACGTACACATCCCATATATATCAAATGTATAAGAATCATAAACTCAATTTAAACGCATAATTGATCTGGCTCTGGTGCCACTGTTAGGATCGGTAGGGATAGTGGAAGAATTTTAAAAATTTTCACCGATCCTAATCGAGGATCTATCAAAGACGTTTAAACCAAGTTAGAAGGATTCATACCTTTTGATGATTCAGAGTTTTCACGATCTCTAGGAGCCAACACGTCAGGTCCGCTCCCTCTACCGGTATCCACACGAATACTCTACAACAGAGACTGCGTGCTAGCGCCTCTAATGTCTCCTAGGGTTTCACTTACGGCTCTCAATTCTCATGTGCATATCAATATATCTGTTCTATCAAGTTTATAACCTTGAGGGCTATTTTGAAATTTCAAAATTAATCATCATTCATTTCGAAATTAATTAACAATTAATTATCTTGATGAGCTAATTAAATAAATTCAGTTTCAATTAAATCTGTCCAACAGTTTTAATTTAACCTATTTATTTAATCCAAATAAAGAGCCATTAGATTTAATTTATCTTCATAAATTAAATCTGAGATATTATATCTCAATCATGATAGTTATTAAATTTAATATATCTTAATAAATCATATTTAAAACTAACACAATATAATAATATCATCTAATATATATATATAAGATATATATTTCGAATATATATATATCTATATAATATTATTAATGAATTTTATATTATATATATAAATGTAAAATTCGTCCACCATAAATTAAACATTATCTTGTGTTTGGCCATTCATGTGTGCGACCCTGTAGGCTCATATGAAGTTGGCAGTGGGCCAATAACTATACTAACCCAAAAGTCGCAAGCGGCCTCTAGCAAGACATTACGACTACCCAATTCATATGAGGATCGTTATCACGATGCAACCAGTCATACAACCATGTCACGTCCCTTTTGTCACACGATATATCGATCAAGGATAAGGCATGGATAATGTCATCCTCTTGTTCCTGACAATTACTTTCTCAATTCCTGAGTAGCCTGATAACAGAGACAAAAACTCCTTTCATCATAGTATGGCCATATATTTGTCAGACTCACTCATCGAGGGGCCCAGTAATATCTCTCTATGTATGTGAGGGACAAATTCCATCTTGATCATTCATATTCCTCTGCATGAAAAATCACCAAGCCCAATCATAGCCTTTATCATCACCCGGTCAAAAGTGACTTTTGACTAGTTCAAGGCTTGGCAACTCTCATGTAGGAATCCATGATGACCTCAGGTCTAAGGGCATTGTGACGTGGTTATACATGAGAAAAGCTTAGACTTGATCCATGTAGCTTTCTCATAGTGGGTCGGTCCAGCACCTTGTACTCTTACAAGTGCCTAAGACTTTGATTCGTATCTCCATATCTTATCAAAGTCATACTGATCTTGTTTCATCTCTGCTCCCGCATAGATGACCGACCAGGGACATTTTAGGACAATCTTTATGAATTATCCAAGGATACAATTATCACAGTTAACATGCAAATAATATGATAACAAAATGGAGAAATTTTATTAAAATAATAATGTTTAAAGTACAATGATTGGCCCTTAGGGCACAATTTCCAACACCCAGTGCCTCATAAAAGCCCTCCAAAATCTCAAAATGAATTGTGGATCTTGGTCGGAAATGATATTCTTCGATATACCTTAGAGCTTCATAATTTCTCGTATATAAATCTCTGCTAGTTTGTCCGGATGAAATGTGCTGACTTCGTCAACCGGTCAATAATCACCCAGATCACATCATAATTCTTGACTCTGGGCAATCCCACAACAAGATCCATGGTCACACTTTCCCATTTCCAATCCAGAATATCAGGATTCTATAACAAACCCAATGGTCTTTGGTGCTCAATCTTTACACTCTGAAAAGTAAGACACGATGCCATATATTTTGTCACATCACTCTTCAATCCTGGCCACCAATACATAGATTTCAAATTTTGATACATTTTGGTCATGCCGGGGTGAAGACTATACCGACTCTTGTGTGCCTTGTCAAGGATCTTTTGCCTCAACTTCGCCTGAAGTGGAACACAAATTCTCTTTTGATAACGAACCAGTCCACTAGGAGACAAATTATAGCCTTGACTTCTCCTCGTTCATATCTTGCCAGATTGCACTGTATCCACCCATCTTGCCTTTGAGCTTCTTTAATTTCAGTTCTTAAATCACTTTCCCCTTAGAAAATAGTATAATTGGCACATGCAATTTGGTTTAACATATTCAATTCTCAAAAATCTACTATCAAGTTCCCCTCTTGTATCATTATCGCTGCTACAAGCACTGTCTTTCGACTAAGAGCATCAATGACTATATTTGTCTTTCCTGGATGATATTTGACTTCCAGGTTGTAGTCCTTCAGCAACTCCATCCAACGATGCTATCTCATATTCAATTCTTTGTTATCATACAAATACTTGAAACTCTTGTAGTCG
This sequence comes from Inga laurina, assembly GCA_963855925.1. Lineage (NCBI taxonomy): Eukaryota > Viridiplantae > Streptophyta > Magnoliopsida > Fabales > Fabaceae > Inga > Inga laurina. The sequence continues at coordinate 48,433,714 of OY979703.1, forward strand.
CAGTACAGTTCTACTGTCACACCATACAAATAATGCTGCCAAATTTTCAAAGCAAATACAATTACCGCAAGCTCCAGATCTTAGGTAGGATAGTTCATTTCATGAGGTTTGAGCTGTCAAGAGTCATAGGCCACCACACGTCCCTACTGTATAAGGACACACCCCAATCCCTGCTTACTTGCATCACTATTCACAACATAAGTCAAGCTGGGATCAGGTATAATCAACACAAGTGTCGTAGTCAATCTCTCCTTCAGGTCCATAAAACAATTTTCAAATTTCTCATCCCACACAAACGGCTGATCCTTCCTCATGAGCTTGGTCATCGGCAAAGCAATACTGAAGAAATTATAGATGAATCTTCGGTAGTAACTAGCAAGACCTAGAAAACTGCGTACCTTAGCAACAGTTTCTGGTCTCTTCCAGTTCAGTTCTGCTTCCACCTTACTGGGTTCCACAGAGACCCCTTCTTGCGAGATAAAATGGCCCAAGAATTTGACTTCTGACAACCAGAACTCACACTTACTCAATTTGGCATAGAGCTGCTTCTCATGCAATATATTTAACACAATCCTTAAATAATTCTCATGCTCCTACCTACTCTTGGAGTATATCAAGATATCATCAATAAACACAACAATAAATTGATCCAGATACTATCGAAAGACATATTTCATGTAATCCATGAATATTGCGGGTGCATTGGTTAGCCCAAATGGCATCACCAAAATTCATAATGCCCATATCTTATTCTGAAAGCAGTTTTTGGTATTTCTTCTACTTTCACACGCAGGTGATGATACCCTGACCTTAGATTAATTTTTGAGAATACACATTAACCAAATAATTGATCTAGTAGGTCATCAATTCTTGGGAGAGGGTTCTTATTTTTCACAGTAATCTTGTTCAATTCTCTATAATCAACACACAAGCACAAACTTCCGTCTTTCTTTTTAACAAACAAAACTGGAGCTCCCCACGGCGACACGCTGGGTGTAATGAACCCTTTCTCAAGCAAGTCTTCAATCGGCTTCTTTAATTCCTCCATTTCATTTGGGGCCATACGGTATGGAGCCTTTGAAATAGAATCAGCTCTAGGCACAATCTCAATCAAAAATTGAACTTCCCTTTCGAGAGGCAATCTGCTAAGGTCATCGAGAAATACCTTAGGAAATTCATTTACCACGGGTATATTACTCAGAGTTTCTCCAGTCTCTCCTTGGATAGAAAATAATACCATATACCCCTGGCAACCCCTCTCTAAATACTTCTCAGCCTTGGCCATCGAAAGGAAATTCAGACTACCATTCACATCATTCACATTCTGAGCTCTTTGAGATGCAGGATATACAATCTTCTTGTTTCCACAATCAAGTAACATATTGTTTATCATTAACCAATCAAAACCCAAGATGACTTCTAATTGATATAGTAGCAGACAAATCAAATCCACAGTGGACTCAAGCCTTCCACAGTTATAACACAGTTTAAATAGGCTTCAGCAGTCACAGCCTTGACACCCATTGGCATCGACACAACAAAATCTAATGGCAACTTATGTACATGCATACTAAGGCACTTTACACAATCATAGGCAATAAAAGAGTGACTCACACCCGAATCAAACAACTCGTCCAACACATTACCATCAAGGAGAATTTTACCTTGGATGAGATCAAGGGACTTCCGGGCTTCCTTGTGGGTCATGGCAAATACTCAGTCTTAAGTTCTCAGCCTTTGCTCTGCCTGTGGTTGTTAACAATCTTTAGAAAGATAGCCTGATTGCTTACAATTAAAACAGATCATTTCGCCTCGATAGTTTCTACCATAGTGTGACTTATTGCAATGGGAACGTACCCATTCTGTTGAAAATTTCTGAGGCTCACATTCTCTGGGCTGTAGGGCTTTGTTGGAAATTGTGCCCTAACGGCCAATCATTGTACTTTGAACATTATTATTGTAATAAAATATCTCCATTATGTTATCATATTATTTGCATGTTAACTGTGATAATTGTATCCTTGGATAATTCATTAAGATTGTCCTAATATGTCCCTGATCAATCATCTATGCGGGAGCAGAGATGAAACAAGAATAGTATGACTTTGATAAGATATGGAGATACAAATCAAAGTCTTATGCACTTGTAAGAGTACAAGGAGCTAGACCGATCCACTATGAGAAAGCTACATGGATCAAGTCATAAGCTTTTCTCATGTATAACCACGTCACAATGCCCTTAGACCTGAGGTCATCATGGATTCCTACATGAGAGTTGCTAAGCTTTGAACTAGTCAAAAGTCACTTTTGATCGGGTGATGATAAAGGCTACGATCAGGCTTGGTTGTTTTTCATGCAGAGCAATATGAATGATCAAGATGGAATTTGTCCCTCACATTAATAGAGAGATATTACTAGGCCCCTCGATGAGTGAGTCTAGAAATGTATGGCCATGCTATTATATGAAAGGAGTTTCTGTCTCTGTTATTAGGCTACTCAGGAATTGAGAAATTAATGGTCAGGAACAAGAGGATGACATTATCCATGCCTTATCCTTGATCGATATATCGTGTGACAAAAAGGGCGTGATATGGTTGTATGACAGGTTGCATCATGATAATGATCCTCATATGAATTGGGTAGTCGTAACGTCTTGCTAGAGGCCGCTTGTGACTTTTGGGTTAGTATAGTTATTGGCCTACTGCCAACTTCATATGGGCCTACAGGGTCGCACACAAGAATGGCCCAACATGAGATAATATTTAATTTAGGGTGGACGAATTTTATATTTATATATATATAATATAAAATTCATTAATAATATTATATAGATATATATATATTTTAAATATATATATGTATATATATATTATATTATATTATTATATTGTGTTAGTTTTAAATTTAATTTATTAAGATATATTAAATTTCATAACTAACATGATAGAGATATAGTATCTAAAATTTAATTTATGAAGATAAATTAATTCTAATGGCTCTTTATTTGGATTAAATAAATAGGTTACATTAAAACTGTTGGACAGATTTAATTTAAAATGAATTTATTTAATTAGCTCATCAAGATAATTAATTGTTAATTAATTTCAAAATTAATGATGATTAATTTTGAATTTTGAAAATAGCCCTCATAGGTTATAAACTTGATAGAGCAGATATATTGATACGCACGTGAGAATTGATAGCCGCAAGTGAAACCCTAGGAGACATTAGAGGCACTAGCACGCAGTCTCGGTTAGAGAGCATTCGTGTGGATACCGGTAGAGGGAACGGACCTGAAGTGTTGGCTCCAAGAGATTGTGAAAACACTGAATCATCAAAAGGTATGAATCCTTCCAACTTTGTTTAAACGCCGTTGATAGATCCTCGATTAGGATCGGTGAAAATTTTTAAAATTCTTTCGCTGTGGCTACCGATTCTAACAGGCTTCTTACCACTGCCCCTAGACGAAGAGGATCCCTAGCCCTTCTGCTTCTAGGAAGTAGTACCGTTACTGGGGTCACTATGCTACTATTACCCTTGGCCGGATAGAGATCTCTCAAGTTATTTTTAGTTATTTTGCATTCTTCGACCACTTTGTTGAACTCAGTGAATTGGTGGGTGGCTAACCTCTTTCTCAGTTCTCACCGCAATCCATGTATCAACATATCAGAACACCACTCCTCATCATCCAGTTTTCATAGATATGAGGAGTACCTGGATAACCAGATGAAACGAGACAAATAATCGTCAAAAAACTCCGAGTCACCCTGCTTGATTGAAAGGAATTATGTCTCCTTCTCAAGCCGTACTGACTTGGGAAAATACTTTTCATTAAATTACTGCTGGAACACTTCCCAAGTTAGTGGCACATTTCTGCTTCTCAACGTTAGGGTGATATTCTACCACCAACGGTCCGCATCTCCCTCTAACTTGTGTATAGCCAGGTATGCCTTTACTTCAAACCGGCACTCAAGAACCTCAAATATCTTCTCCAGCCGGTTCAACTAGTCTTCAGCTGCCTAGGGATCAAATCTACCTCTAAACACTAGAGGCAAGTACTTGCAAAATTTTGAAACCCAATATTGCATACCCCTTTCCTCTTTAACTGGAACCCCTGTGATTCCTGGTTTAGTCTAGCATGAGGAGGTGACTCGAGTAGTTGTGCCGACCCTTCTACAGTTTCTTCCCTATGAGTCCCCTCCTGGGTCTCTTCTCTGAGCTTATCTTTTAGCTCAGTAATCATATCCCTCTTATCTTTATTCAGACCCATCATTCTTGCATAAGGTCCAGTGTATTATCATTGACCACCTCCACCTCAATGTCTACCTGCTGTACACTGGGATAAACCTTTGTCTTTTTCATTCTACAAATTATTCACTACGTCAATTCCACAGATAATATATACACATAGTTCACAAGTCTCATATATATCTACAACACAAAACACGTATGTGTATATAGAACAAACCAATAGAAGTAATCTTCTACCACTATAGTCAAAACTAAGGAAACTATCCTAGCAAAATCTACCCTTGCCAGGAACTACAGCTTTGATACAAAAAATGTAACCCCCTGCCTCAAAAATTGTAATTATAATTCAAAATTTGTAATTAAAATGAAAAAAAGACCAATAATCATCAAAAGTTATATTTACAATCCCTTCCTTACAGAAGGGTTTTCACAAATATTTTTAAAATTTCCTCCTTCTCTGGTTTCAAATTCCATAATTTGAATATAATTACCTGTGTAGTTAATTCACATTTTTATATAATAGAGTATACAACAAAATCCTAGAAACCCTCGGGTTTCATATACATATTATAGCTTTACAAACTCCCGTATAGAGGATTACACAACTGTGTCCAAAATAATATTTACATCTCAACAATATAGAATAATCCCCAATCTAAAATAGATAACCAACAACCAAAATAAGAATCTCCCTAGGGATCCCTATCAGCCCTTAGTCGTCTACTTATCCTTGGAGCCACTTGCCCTATCTGAAGGTCGGTCAAAGGAAAGAGTGAGATTTAAAAGAATCCCAGTAGTAACAAATAACTCATACAACATGTAAGTAAATCATCAAGCAACATCATAACATAAAACACAGCACACAGGCGGCAACATATGCACACAAACACATAGTCTCATCCCCTGTATTCCATGGCCCTGAAGGAATGATCCTCCCACCGTCAACACCAATAGGCCGTAGGTGATAGACCCACAAATAGCCTTTCGGCTTTCATATATAGCCTTTTCGCTTTCACATAGTCTTTTCCTCCAGATTCCACTGTCCCGAAGGAAAGATCCTCCCACCGTCAACACGATGGGCCATAGGTTATAGAACCACAAACAATGATCAATCAAACATACCATGAATCAAAATAGTATAAGGAAAAGAGTCACTACCTTGCTCTTTCCTGGTGTGCATTGGCACAGTTGCTCACGATCAGGGCAAATGTCAAAGCCTATAAACCAAAATCAAGGATGATAGGTTATTCTCTATTCCAAATTCTTATCTTCAAAACACTTAATGTTGGTTATCGTTTGAATTCTTTAGGTGGCTAACAAAAGGTTAGACACATGCCTAAAGGGTTGAGAACACTTGACCAAGATCCCCTTTTCTGAAGCTTAACACTGCCTTTTGACTTAGGCACTTGAGTAAAGATGACCTCACTCGAGTGATGGAGTGACTTGCACTTTAGCACCGAAGATCACTCGTGCGAGTGCTTGGCTGAGAGCACAAATTGAGACAGAAAGCTATCACAGCACTTAAGTCCTGACCTCATTACTCGAGTGATAGCCTTATGCTCACCCGAGTCCTACCGAGTGAGGTACAAAAAGTAGCTACACGAGAGCAACTAAGAACCCTAATGTTACAAGCGCACTCGAGTACAAGCTCTGGCACTCGAGTGACCACCCAACACCCGCGGGTGCTGAGGCACAGTCTAGAAAATCGGCCAACTAGTGTTAACCCAAGACACAGCCTTATAATCAAAAACACCCTTACACACAAGTGAGACAGGTTCACTCAAGTGATGACTCATATCACTCGCAAGTGAAGAGGTGCACTCATGCTTTCTGCTTATGAACTCTACCGATATGCTTAAGAAAAAGAGGAAATATACTACTGTACTCGAGTGAGACCCTAACTCATTTGAGTGAGGCTTATCAGAAGCCAAAAACGCAGCAGCTGATATAATTTCCAAACTTGCCCAATTTATTTCCAATAGTCCCAAAATCCTCATTTAACACTACTCCCACATAATTTTACACAAGAAACTCATTGAAAATACTAAAACAACCAAAATCTACCCACAATGACATATTCCACACTTCTAACCATATTATGAACCAAATGTTGGAAATTGTGCCCTAAGGGCCAATCATTGTACTTTAGACATTATTATTTTAATGAAAATTCTCCATTCTATTATCATATTATTTGCATGTTAACTATGATAATTGTATCCTTGGATAATTCATAAAGATTGTCCTAAAATGTCCCTAGTCGGTCATTTATGCAGGAGCAGAGATGAAACAAGACCAGTATGACTTTGATAAGATATGGAGATATGAATCAAAGTCTTATGCACTTGTAAGAGTATAAGGAGCTGGACCGATCCACTATGAGAAAGCTACATGGATCAAGTCATAAGTTTTTCTCATGTATAACCACGTCACAATGCCCTTAGACCTGAGGTCATCATGGATTCCTACATGAGAGTTGCTAAGCTTTGAACTAGTCAAAAGTCACTTTTGATCGGGTGATGATAAAGGCTACGATCAGGCTTGGTTGTTTTTCATGCAGAGCAATATGAATGATCAAGATGGAATTTGTCCCTCACATTAATAGAGAGATATTACTAGGCCCCTCGATGAGTGAGTCTGAGAAATGTATGGCCATACTATTATATGAAAGGAGTTTCTGTCTCTATTATCAGGCTACTCAGGAATTGAGAAATTAATGGTCAGGAACAAGAGGATGACATTATCCATGCCTTATCCTTGATCGATATATCATGTGACAAAAAGGGCGTGATATGGTTGTATGACAGGTTGCATCGTGATAATGATCCTCATATGAATTGGGTAGTCGTAAGGTCTTGCTAGAGGCCGCTTGTGACTTTTGGGTTAGTATAGTTATTGGCCCACTGCCAACTTCATATGGGCCTACAGGGTCGCACACAAGAATGGCCCAACATGAGATAATATTTAATTTAGGGTGGACGAATTTTATATTTATATATATATAATATAAAATTCATTAATAATATTATATAGATATATATATTTTTTAAATATATATATATATATATGTATATATATATTATATTATATTATTATATTGTGTTAGTTTTAAATTTAATTTATTAAGATATATTAAATTTAATAACTAACATGATAGAGATATAGTATCTCAGATTTAATTTATGAAGATAAATTAATTCTAATGGCTCTTTATTTGGATTAAATAAATAGGTTACATTAAAACTATTGGACAGATTTAATTTAAAATGAGTTTATTTAATTAGCTCATCAAGATAATTAATTGTTAATTAATTTCAAAATTAATGATGATTAATTTTGAAATTTGAAAATAGCCCTCATAGGTTATAAACTTGATAGAGCAGATATATTGATACGCACGTGAGAATTGATAGCCGCAAGTGAAACCCTAGGAGACATTAGAGGCACTAGCACGCAGTCTCGGTTGGAGAGCATTCGTGTGGATAATAGTAGAGGGAGCGGACCTGACTTGTTGGCTCCTAGAGATCGTGAAAACTCTGAATCATCAAAAGGTATGAATCCTTCCAACTTGGTTTAAGCACCGTTGATAGATCCTCGATTAGGATCGGTGAAAGTTTTTAAAATTATTCCGCTGTGCCTACCGATTCTAACACCAAATCCACCTAATGACCGAAATTCTTCCATTTCACTTTTCAATCTAACTCCTATGTTCCAAAGACACAACCTAATACCATTTTTCCTCTACTACAACATCCTATTCATCCATTTCCAATTCTCATGAAATTAGGGCAAAAATACATAGTTCGTAAAACTTGGCCAATGACCACAACAATTACATCAAAATGCTAATAATTCTTACCTCTTCTTTTTCTTAAGGCGAGTTCCTTGATTCCTCAACTTTCAAATTTTTTCAAGTACTAAAACACCACTTTTCAAAAATCTGAAACCATAGCCATGAAGCCCTCAACACCATGAACAAAATTACTAAAGAGTATTTGAGCTAAAAAGGACACTCACCATGCTAAATCTTCACCTTTAACTTTCTCTTTCCTCTTGGTCTTACACGAGAATGGAGTTTGGGAGAGAGAAGATGAGATGATGATGAAGTTTCAGATTTTTCCCCCTTGAACCAAGCACCCTAGTCGACTTGGAGGAAGAGAGGAGAGAGGGAAAAGTGTTTGAACATTTGACCAAATCCAATGGTCCACATTTTGCCACTTGTCATAATCTTATCTTCTCAACCATGCACTCACATAGGCTCTGAAGCACATGATTCCTCCCCATAGATTACTTGACAATAATTCACAACCATGGATCTCTAGTTTACAAATGAGTTTCCTCTTTGGTAACTGACTAGTTGGTCAACAATTTCCTATTTTGCCCTAGATTATCTCAAAATTTACTACATCATCATCAAGCACATTTATATCTTTCCCCTATCACGACCATACGCCCTCCCTTCATTAGGGTTCATTTTAAGCTTTATCACACAATTAAGCTTAAATGTAGGGTTTGGGCACGGATCAAAACACATTCAGATCATAGTTCAGATCAAATACTTCAAAAGTGTTTATTCAATCATAATTACATCCACTTTTGAAGTCATTAGCCCTTAATAACTTTTTAGGATATTACACTATGACTCTAGCCACCCTTATATACCTGCTTCTCCTTTGATCTGCTTCCTCCAGCTGTAGGTTAGTAGTGGAAATATTGAGATTCATAGGAATCTTAGTAGCAACGTTTTCACTCATGTGATATATAATAACAAAGCATGTAAGCAATTATCACAAAGCAGCAGCATAATGGCATCCACAGTAGCAATCACATGATGTGTGACTTTCGTCGCATAACTACAGCTTCCACTCTATTTACAATAATGATAGCTTTCATTGTATTCACAATACGTCAGCTTTCGCTATTTTCACAAATACCTCAGCTTTCGATGTTTTCATAAATACCTCAACTTTCGCTGTATGCACATTACCTCAGCTTTCACATTCTTTACACTCACTGATAAGAACAAACATGCAAACATTATACATGATATAAGAGAAAGAGTCACTGCCTTATTCTTTCTATTCCTGCTTAAACACCGGTTTCTTATGCACAGGGTAAATGTCAAATCCTATAAATCATAATCAAGGACGACAAGTTATCACCTATTATAATTCTTTAATAACTCATAATACTTGGGTTAGTTATCACTATGATCATTTAATCGAGTCAACTAAGGAGCTAAAGTGGTCAATTAACCCTAAAGACCAATTTTCTAACCTTAGAGTTCATAGTTATTATCATGTACCATACCTTGGAATTTTCACACACTTGAACCAAATCTACCAGAATTTTCTTCACACTTTGAAAAATCATAACTAATTCTACAAAAAATTGAAATGGAGTAACCCTAAGTCCTACTTAAAGCCTTTTAAGTCCTCTTTACAGAAAAAATATGAATCACTGCCAACCATAGCCATAAAAATACAGACTTAATTGAAATTCCATACTATTCTAGAATTGATTCCAATTTCAACCTAAAAATTTGGAAAGACATAACTCCCAGCATACATATCAAAATGTCACCCAAAATGTATCAATTTAAAGCTTGGCATGTGCATTATTATAGTAGAAAGTTTAAGAATTTTTAGGCACCACTTACTCATTCAAAAAATCTATGCAAACTAGCTGCCTTGCACAGAGTTTTCATTGATGAAACTTCCAATTTTTTAACATGTTTCAAATAGTCAGAATTCATAACCGAGGCTACTCCCTACATAGTTTTTCACATGGAATATATTGAAAATATCAAAACAACCAAATTCATATTCCTTTCACAAGTTCTATTTTGGGGCAGAAATTCAACACAAAACTCATCATTGCCTAACTTTCCATTCAAGCTTCAAATCAAGGTCATATAATCAAACCACAACCTAAGGCACCATTACTATCAACAAAACATCATGAACTCTTTGAAACCCTATATACATGAAAATAGGTCAAAAATCCACAAGACAAAGCGCTCAACCAAAGAAAACAATACACATGTCAAAAGGTTGCTTTTGCTCACCTCTTTCGCTTTCTCTACTTGGTTCTTTGATTCACCAACCACTAGCTTTTCTTCCATACAAAAAACACCACAGTGTGAAAATATAAAACCATACAAATGAAGCTTTCATCAAGAGGGATAAGGTTTATGAAGAGTTCAAGAGCTAGAAAGAAGGTTTTGGAAGGTGAAAAATCAAGTTTAAACCCTTACCTTCTTCTTTCCTCTTCTTTCTCTTTTCTTTCTTCACCTTAACTGACCTTCTTTGTGAGAGAGAGAGAGAGAGAGAGAGAGAGACAGAGTATTATGTGTTTAGATCATCTAGGTTTATCCACTTAATATGCTTGACCGAGAATCACCAATAAAAACAAGAGAAAAATCCACATGTTACCTTCTTATGTCTCCTTGTAAAGTTGTGAGTTAAAAGGGTCAACCATGGTTAAGTTTAATTGAATTAACTCTCTTTCTTTATTTCCTTCCTTTTTCTCTTTCTTCATGCCTATGTTTGGCCAACTTTTACTCCTAAAAAAGATGGGGATGCATGATAATAAATTGTTCACTTCCTCTCTTGACTTCTGACCAATTTCCTAAGCATAAAAGGTGAGCAAATGTTTACTGCATTCCTCTTTCTTATGGTATGCCTTTTTAGCCAAAATGTTTGACTTAGGGAGAGTGATTATATTGATCAAAGCTCTCTTTCTCTTGCCTCTTTGTCTTGGATGAAATATTCAAGGCAAAAGGAGAAGAAATGTTGACCAAAATGTTCCCTTTTTTATTCCTTCATGTCAAGCCACAATTATTGACTTTTCAACTCTTTATTTTACTTTGATAGAATTGCTTTCTCTTGGCTCTCTTTATTCATACGAAAATAAATTCTTGGAAGAAGATAATAATCTCTCAAAAATTTCCTCTTACACCTCCTTAATCAATATTATTTCAATTGCCAATTTAACACATGTTTACTTTAACTTTTCCTTCTCATTTTTATTAGGCCAATATTGCTTCATCTTTTGACATATCTGGACCAAGTACTTATTTCCTATTTTTCTTCCCTTTTTGGACAACATGTTGGCTCTTAGAAGAGCTAATGAGCCTCTTGAAATATCATCATCCCTTTCCTTGAACAATATAATTTAATTGCAAAAAATCACATGGTTATTTGACTTTTATGTCATCTTTTCCAGGGCTACTTCTATCAATAATCCTACCGTCTATTCTGTAATTAAACCCTTGAGTGCATTTTGGGATGCTATAGTCGAGAAGCTAGACTTGGCCCAATACAGTAAATAATGAGCATGTTAATGGGTGTTTAGTGATGAACATGATGTTAGATAGGGTTTAATGATGATTAATCACACGCTTTGTGGTTGAAATTGAGAAAACGCAACTTGTGTTACATAGGACTCAGATTCGGCCAGCCCTAGTTTTTGGGGTTAGAACTGGATATTGATAAATTTGATGTTAGAATTGGATTCTATGCCTAGCAGTTGTAGGAATAGCATATGGATATGATTTTTTGATGATTGGTTAGGAAACCTAATTCTACAATTCAAAGTGTTAATGTGTGATTCGGCTAGATTCGAGTCATATTGGTTGTGAGTTGTTTTTCAATAGTCAAACCTTGTCCAATGACTATGAAATTTTATAAGGTGTTATTAGACATCCTAAGCTTTAAAATGACATATAGAATATTCCATTTGTCTCTGTCAATTGTGAATTATGATATGTTAAAATTGAGACACAAACACTGAAATACATTTTGAGGCAGTAAGGTTGGTCATGAATTATTTAGGTTTTAACCCTATAATTAGTAGTGGGTGATATTTTTTCTTCAAAGAGGACTTAAATAGCTTTTTATAAGATTGTAACTGTTAGGATTGGTAGGCACAACGGAAGAATTTTAAAAATTTTCACCGATCTTAATCAAGGATATATCATTAACAGCATTTAAACCAAGTTGGAAGGATTCATACCTTTTTGATGATTCAGAGTTTTCACGATCTTTAGGAGCCAACATGTCAGGTCCGCTCCCTCTACCGATATCCACACGAATGCTCTCTAATCGAGACTACGTGCTAGCGCCTCTAATGTCTCCTAGGGTTTCACTTGCGGCTCTCAATTCTCATGTGCCTATGAATATATCTGCTCTATCAAGTTTATAACCTATGAGGGCTATTTTCAAATTTCAAAATTAATCATCATTAATTTCAAAATTAATTAAAAATTAATTATCTTGATGAACTAATTAAATAAATTCAGTTTAAATTAAATCTGTGCAACAGTTTTAATTTAACCTATTTATTTAATCCAAATAAAGAGCCATTAGATTTAATTTATCTTCATAAATTAAATCTGAGATACTATTTTTCTATCATGTTAGTTAATAAATTTAATATATCTTAATAAATTAAATTTAAGACTAACACAATATAATAATATCATATAATATATATATATATTTATATAAGATATATATATTTCAAAAATATATATATCTATATAATATTATTAAATATAATAATATCATATAATATATATATATATACATATATATATTTAAGATATATATTTCAAAAATATATATATCTATATAATATTATTAATGAATTTTATATTATATATATATAATTCATCCACCCTAAATTAAACATTATCTCGTGTTGGGCCATTCTTGGGTGTGACCCTGTAGGCCCATATGAAGTTGGCAGTAGGCCAATAACTATACTAACCTAAAAGTCGCAAGCGGCCTCTAGCAAGACATTACGACTACCCAATTCATATGAGGATCGTTATCACGATGGAACCTGTCATACAACCATGTCACGTCCCTTTTGTCACACGATATATCGATCAAGGATAAGGCATAGATAATGTCATCCTCTTGTTCCTGACCATTACTTTCTCGATTCCTGAGTAGCCTGATAACAGAGACAGAAACTCGTTTCATCATAGTATGGCCATACATTTCTCAGACTCACTCATCGAGGGGCCCAGTAATATCTCTCTACTAATGTGAGGGACAAATTCCATCTTGATCATTCATATTCCTCTGCATGAAAAACCACTAAGCCCGATCTTAACCTTTATCATCACCCGGTCAAAAGTGACTTTTGACTAGTTCAATGCTTAGCAACTCTCATGTAGGAATCCATGATGATCTCAGGTCTAAGGGCATTGTGACGTGGTTATACATGAGAAAAGCTTATGACTTGATCCATGTAGCTTTCTCATAGTGGGTCGGTCCAGCACCTTGTACTCTTACAAGTGCCTAAGACTTTGATTTGTATCTCCATATCTTATCAAAGTCATACTGGTCTTGCTTCATCTTTGCTCCCGTATAGATGACCGACTAGGGACATTTTAGGACAATCTTTATGAATTATCCAAGGATACAATTATCACAGTTAACATGCAAATAATATGATAACAGAATGGAGAAATTTCATTAAAATAATAATGTTCAAAGTACAATGATTGGCCCTTAGAGCACAATTTCCAACAGTAACTACCTCAATTGGATTTTTATAGATTAAGTTATAAATTTTCAAAATTGAGTCACAAATCTGCCTGATTAAGTAACCTACAAATTTAAAGCGTCCAAGGCAAATTGAGTTAAGTTTGATTCCAAATGGTGAGAATAAGTACTAGAAGCTAGTGTAAACCCTATTTATTGTCTATTCAACCTAATGTACTAGACTTAGAAGATACCTTACTAAGTATTAACATATTCGTTCATGTATTATAGCAACAGGAATTGACCTCTGCCCAAGCTAACCAAGAGATTGATAAATGATGAAAAGTCATTAGAAAGGCATACAGGTAGTAACTCTTTCTCTCATATACTATATATTTCTTTGCAAGTATGTTTTACCAATATGTATGATATTCTTTTAGCATTTAGTTGGTTTGGTCTTATAGCCTGAGGCGGCAAAACTGAGTTGTAGCCTGTGGTTGTAAGAGATACGTGACCAAGCTCTTTCGTAATGTGATATATGTATATTGTGCTATATGTTGTTATGCTGAATGCTATATGATGCTTATTGCAATATGATGGTTGACTTAACATACTTGGTGAACTTACATTTGATATGATTGAGTAACTGTGACTACTGAGATTCTTGTGAATCTCATCCTTTCCAAAAATGTGTTATACAATAAAGGTGAATGGCTCGAGGGGCAAAGAGGTGAGTACTGGCAAGTGAGAGGGCAGAGATGAAGGAACTATGTTTTTAGATGGTTATTTGTAAATTTTTGTATTTTGATTAGACACATATATTTTGGTAGGCTTGAGTGGCTACTGAGGTCATATATGTATATAAGTGTATGTAGGCACAAGTAGTAATAATAATATAAAGTGGTATCAGAATACTTATTTATTTTATCAGAAAGTTTTAATAATTTGTTATTAATGACACATATAAAGGCACATATTATAAGGGTATCAGTACTTAAACATGATATTAGAATTATTAGAGTATGGTGGTATCAGAGAATACAATCAAAACATTAGTATCAATACTAGTATATTATTTAGATATCTAAATGAATTTCATTATTATTCATAAGTTTACAATAAAGGAAAGTAGGTGTTAAATTTTTGGTATCAGACCAGAGATTATGGCAATAGGCTGATATTCCCTACTTATAGTGAAGGATTCTCTACTAAAAGTAAAGCTTCTAGTATCATGATAGTGACTTTATGGTTAATAGTTATAGGCGATAGACAAACCCAAAGAGATATATCTTCCTCTGTTTGCCATTAGTCTACTAAGAAAAGGGGTAGAGTTGTATACAGAGGAAGAAGCAGAGCAATAATGGTGTATATCCAGAGGAAAAGGGGTATGTCTCCTATGATAGTAATATGGCGGTGCTTAGTCCTTATATGGATTCTTCTATCAGTGAGATTGAAGCTCTAAAGATATATGAGGTAGCATAGGATTTAGATTCTGTTGCTAACTTTAGGGCTTCTAATATTGAGTTAAGAGGTAGATCCTCACCTGATGTTACCGGAATATATAGAAGAGCTATACCAAGAAGTTGGTACTACTTGTGTTTCCCAGTAGAGACAGTATTTAGCATTTTTGGGGAGGATAATATGATACATTGGGATCAAAATATGTATGAGATACTGATTCCCAGAGATATATGGATCCAGATTGCCTTAAGGCATTGAATCCTATTAGAAATAGGCAATTAAGCGTTCTCTCGTGCAAGAGTAGTCCTAGGACGGGTGACCCCTTAAGAAATCTGCATATTAAAGCCTTTAACTAAATGTTAGAGTCCATAAAGGTTATATTGATTTGAGGTGTTATTCTTAGATAATTTAAAGAATGCTTAGATGTATGAAGTTGATGATGTAAGTATTCATCTTTGATCCAAAATATTTCAATTGCAATGAGTGCTACCCAGAAAAGTTCATTTGATGGGGTTATGGAAACTTGAGGCCTAGTGGTGGGTTTGAGGCTTCTCCATGCTAATTGATTGTCTTAGTTGTGACATACAGTGCTATATGATGATTTATGAATATGATTTTATGATATTGAATACTATGATCATGATAATTCTTAGTATACATGTATGTTAGGTACACTTGAGGAAAAATGGTTTCTTGATTCAGGTGTTGTTGAGGTTTTAGATTCAGTTATGAATTTAAAAGGTTGGTGAATATTCCAATAGTTATAACCCAGTGAATTGTGGCCTAAGAATTAAACTCAATGGTTGAATTGATTCTTTAGGCATTTGAAATAGCCTGAGTAGTTTGAGGTACTAGAATATGTTAAAGATGTATGTGAGGTTTCTAAAGTTTGCTAGTTGTTAATCTAGCATAGAAAAAGATCTTGATCATAGAATATTCCCTTAAAAAGATTGATTGAGAGTTAGTTCTCTGATTGAACAAAGTGTAGCCACGAATTATGGTCTCATAGTTGAGACAAACAAAAGAAGATATACAAGTGGCTAATAGATTCTCTAAAAGACACAAGTGGATTACTCGATAAGGGAGGTAGAGTTTGTGATTAAGTCTATAGCTAGATCAATATCAAAAGTCCATGTAGAGTAACCCTAAATAAGATGACAAAATTAAAGAAGCAAATTGCAAAACTGCTATAGAGAAAGGGCTTTGTGATTCGTCTAAGAACTTGTTCTTATTACAATGATACTTTCATTGAGAGACAGCTAATCGAAGAGGGCTACCTACAGAGGGGATGACTAATAAAAGGTTGATTGAGCACCATAGAGTAGAGCTATCAGAATGTATTCTAAGCTGGCCAATAAGAGATGGCTACCTACGTAGGCTTATGCCATGAGAAGGCTACCTACAGAAGGTTCTGATAAGAGAGTGTTACCTATGGAGGGGTTTGACTAGAGGTGCTGACCAGTAAACGACTGAATAAAGCACCGAGTAAAGTTTCGTAGAATGGAGCCACCATGAGGTCAAACTGTGAAGTAGAGCCACCGAGATGTTGACTCTAGAAAATGGTGCAATGTAACGAGTCCTACATTGAACGGGTTTCCTTAAGGAAGGGATTTATATGACCTAGTGTATCGCCAAGGGGTGCTTCAGTACTGTTTCTTGAAAGAAAGGTGAAAAATGAGACTAAGGCAAAATGGGATCGGGAAGATAGAGAAAGTTAAGTAACTCTTGCTCTTGAATCTTATGCAACGGTTCTATATGTACGTGTTTAACATCATGTGTATTCGTTTCATGAATATATGGAATTGTTGTGGAATCAGTTTATCCAGAGCCCTAAGACCTATTGGACTAGAGTGTCCTTAGACTAGATAATGAGATTCAAACGACATCGGGTAGTAGCCTGAAGCAATGAGGGTAGAGGCCCTAACCAGTAAAATTTGATGAGGATGCAAAATATGACATGTGGAAGCCCAAGGCAATAAGACCCCATGTGCAAGATTGCATGGGGCAGTGACTCTGGGCTGCAAGACGGCAATAAAACCTGATGTGCATCTTGTACAGGGTAGATGGCCTGGGCTATAAGACCTGACATGCCATCTGTGTTGTACTAGACTAGTGTGCCTTGTGACTGTGAATGCTTACGATTGGATTGTTTGTTTTGCATGCTTAGGAACATTACATAAATATAAGAGTAGCTTGAGTAGCAAGAGATGAGCCTTTAATGTGTTTAGAATCACTATTGGACTGTGTATCTGTTAGGATTGGTAGGCACAGCGGAAAATTAAAATTCAAAATTTTTCAATCCCTACTGTGGATCAGTCAATGGCATTTAAATTGAGTGGTAGAGAAACATGCCTTTCTTATGTGTTTAGTCTTTCTTTTCAATCTCAAGGAGCTAACAGCTCATATCAGCTCCCTCTACTGGTATCTACATGGATAGGAATCCAACACGAACAGTGTGCTAGTGCCACCGACATCCCTCTCTAGAGTTTTTTCCTCACGGTTCTCTATCTATCTTTCATTACACATAGAAAATCCTAGCTCACCCTTTAAATAACTAGTCAGGGCTTTTTATTTTAAGATGGATATTGGATTTTAAAATCAATCCTAATTAATTTCAAAATCTATATAATATCAATTAACACTCAATTGTCTTTTAATAAGCAAACTAAAGAAATATGGTTTAATTAAATTAGTCTAATAGTTTTAATTTAATCTATCTATTTAATTTGAATAAAGAGCCAATAGAAATATATTTAATTTATCTTTATAAATTAAATATGAGGTATTATATCTTTATTATGTTAGTTATTAAATTTAATTTATCATATACAACTAAATTTAAAACTAACACAATATAATAATATTATCATATAATATATAGATATATATTCGTCCACCCTAGATTTACCATTACATTCATTAAATCTAAACATATATTAGATTCAATGAATCTGGATGTTATAGCCCGTGTTGGGCTATTTTTGCATTCAACCCTGTAAGCCCTTATGAAGTAATTAGTAAGCCAACGACTATACTAACCCACAAGTCATAAGTAGTCTCCAGTAAGACATTATATCTACCCAATTTATATAAGGATTGATAAACTGATACAACTTGTTACACAATTATATCACGTCCCTTTTGCCACACAAGCAAATCCTAGCCCTTCATCTTGGTTTTCCAATTCTAACCTCAAGATGAAGTTGTAAATGTCTCTTTTACCCTTGATTATGGCAATATTAATTAAATTGCCTATAGCTCTTTTATTCTATTTTAGTTTTCTCTTATAAATTGCCATTTCCCCTCTTTTTGGATCCAAGTGAGGGTTAATATCCTCTGTGACACAACATGAAGGGTTCAGACATTTTCCTTTAACCAATTTGAATTGAATCTCATACTTTATTCCCAATATGGTTTCTATCCCTATTTATACTTTCTCTTTACGTCATTTAGCCCTTAAATAACTTTGGGGATATTACAATTCATACACTCAAGTAGCCTAACCAAATGGCACCATATCTGTGTCTTGCGCACATCTGCATTAGCATATTGATTTTATTACTTATACATACTGAGCCTTCTACCCGGAAGGGCTAAATCACATTGTTCCTAAGAGTCATTCTATCTCTTGGAATTTGTGGGACTCTTACTGACTGGGTTTAGTAGCCTTCTTTATTTAATCTTACTCCCAAGCATCTAGGCTTAAAATTTAGGATATTACAAGTGACTTGTGGCATGAGATTTCGGGCAGTTACCCGACTTAAGGCATGAGATTTCGGTCAATAACCTAAAGCATGGGCCTGAGGGTTCCCTAATTGTAATTAATGTTGTACATGGATTGATGAATGCTCTTGTGATAATTGCTGTTTATATGATGGTTTATTTTGCATGCTTCGTGAACATTACATAAGTATATGGATGGCTTGAGCAGCGAGAGATGGAGCCTGTAATGTATTTAGAGTAGCTGTTGCACTATGTGTCGTGAGGTTGTAAGTTCCAATATGCATTCAGCATAGGCATTAGACTATATGTCTTGTTGATTCTTTGTCCAAAGGCTATAAGACTAGTTGGGCTGGTGTGTCTTTTTTCCGACAATGTGTTATGCATTCAGATTGTGACGAGTACAGACCTGAGGCGGTAAGACCTGGTGAGTAAGTTTGCATGGGGCGGAGGCCTGGGATTCCAAACGGTAGTAAGGCCTGATGTGGATCTTGTATGGGGCAGAGGCCTTGGGCCTAATGTAATAACCCAAAAATGGGATTAAGGGCTAATGACACCAAAAGTGATGTAATTATTGTTGAATAAACACTTTTGGAGAATGTGTGATGGAAATTTGAATATTTTAATGATTCCAATGGCTTCCTTGTGAAAATTCGTGTGGGGAGAGTGTTTATTGTGAAATTGGAACCATTGGGAACAATTGTGCAAAAGTTGAAAACTCTGTCCATTGAAACTCTGTATAGGGCAGCCAATTTGTATGGACGTTTTAAATAGGCAAATGGTGTCTAAAAATTCTGAAATTTTCCAGTATTAAATTTCACATGTCAAGCTTCAAAATGAACATATAATTTGTATCATTTTGATTTGTGACCTAAGAATTTTGGATTTTTAAAGTTTGCCCAGCGAAATTAATTATTTTCTGGAACAGTATGCAAAGATTGAAATTCTGGGAATGTTGTGGTGATTTTAAGTAATGGCCAATATTTTTCCTATGAAGAGGACTTAAATATCTTTCATTTGGCTTTGGAATCACCTCATTTTGATTTTTCTAGAATTAGTTATGATTTTTCAAAGTTGGGCAGAAAATCTGCCAGAAAATCCGAAAATGTGAAATTAGAAATTATGACATCATCATGTGATAAGGTGACATCAACATGGAATTAAAAGCAATTCCATCATCTTCATCAGCCATTCCCGACCCATTTTAGAGAAAAAAAAAGACGTGAAGAGAGCTTGGAGAAAAGAGAGAAAAAGAGGAAGAAATCTCGCAAGGTAAGCCGATTTCTCCGACAATCTAGCTCCTAACGCGTATAACCTTGTTCCTAAGCTTCTCTTCTATGTTATTTAAGGTGTTGAGAAGTAAATTTGGTGATCAAGAGGCTAGGGTTTTCAGCCAAGTCAAGGAGAAGCTATTAGGAGCTTGAGGTAACTTCCAAACTTTCGTATATTGCTTATTCTGGCTGCTGTGGGCAATTTAATTGGTGAAATTTCACCGGATTGCCATTGGTTTTAAAGTTTGGAAATGATATGGCCTAGGGGTTATGCTGCCCAAATTGGGTCTTAATGTTAGTTTTAACCTAATGTAATGGTTAATAAAGTGGTTAGGAGTAGAAAGTAACGCGTTTACGGAGCCGAAATCGTAAAACCACGATTTTCCCCGGAGAACTCATAAATTTCGGCCAGCTCTAGAAATGGGTCTTAGAGTTGGATTTTCAATAATTTGATGGTTCCATTGAGTTCAGGGGCGAAAATTAGGTGGGGTTACAGTTGGTCACTTTTTCGGAAAAGGCCGAAAAAGCATAATTACGAAAACGCCCCTAAAACCCTTAAAGTGGGGATGCCAAGGGTAAATTTGTAATTTAACATTGAATTTGATAATTCCGAGTACGGAAATGGATTCCATGGGCGGAAATATGTTAGGATAGCCCAGATTAGAATTTCGGGAAAAGTGCAACCGGACCGGGTACGACGGGCCCGGGCCGGGTCCCCGGGGGTAGTTTTGTAAATTTTCATTATAGACTCATATAACCCCAAGTAACACTATGGAAGTGTCTAAATGGTGCATTTGGAATTGTAGGATTCGATATTTGCCACCCTCGGGAGCCAACTGCGCCGAAGGACGTCAGGAAAGGACAAGGTAGTGACTCTCTCTCTTATACTTTGTGTAATGCACTGTATATGTGTTGTATCACTGTTTTATGATGATTTCTGATGCTGCTGCGGTTACAGCTAGTGATAGCTGTCGTTTACAGTGCAAGCTGTCGTTTACAGCGTAAGATGTCGTTATTGTGATTACAGCGTAAGCTGTCGTGATGTTGATTACTGATTACAGCGTAAGCTGTCGTGATGTTGATTACAGCAAGAGCTGTCGTATTGTGTATACAGCCGTGAGTGCTGTCGTTTGTGGTGAAAACCATGTAACTGTGAATTGCTGCTGCTATTGCTGTTTGTGATTTATGTACATGCTTTGTGTTTATGCATTGTGTGAGTGGTTTGTTACTACTGAGATTCTCTCGAATCTCATTCTTTCCTATGACTAACATTTCAGACAGGGCGTGTGGCTCAAAGGAGAAGCGGCCAACCCGGAGCAATTAGGACCCTTGCGGGTATATAGTTGAATTGGAAACGTTGGTTATGTATTTTGAACTCGGGATTACTGTATATTCTGAATCAGGAACACTACATTCGATTTTGGTTGTGTAATCCCCTAGTGTATACTTATAAACCTTCAGGTTTTTATGCATAGAACCCGGGAGTTGCCGGGGATGCGGTTATACACTCTGATACGATTGAATGTATATTAACTGCACAGGTAATTATATTCGAATATTGAAATTGAGACCTGGATGGGAAAAAGAGTTTTGAAAGTTATGTAAAAATTTTACTGTGAGACAGAAAGTTTAAAATGAGGTTAAAGCATCCAATGGTCTCTAATCCGATTTAAATATGTGTTATCGAATTATAATTACGTGTTTAAAGTAAGGGGGTTACACCTAAAACATATGCGCCTAGCATTCTATTGTAACCTAGTGTTGTGATATTAGACTAGTGTGTCTTGTGAATGTACTATACCACATATTGATTGCTAATTGTTATTGTGATAATTGTTGGATGCTTATCAGATGATTTATGTTGTATGCCTTATGCGCTTTACATCTAGACTAAGTATTAAGGTTCTTAATGGATCCCAGTAAAGAAGACACAATTCTGTATTGACAGAGGCCAGAGACTATTGTAGAAAATGTAGTCAAAATTTCTCTTGAATCGCCTTGCATTAACAAAACTCATATGAATGAACCAATTGTTTATGGGATGATGTCTATGAGAGTATCTTCTGAGAGCTGAAGGAAAGGTTGATAATCCTAAATCCTAGTGTGACCTATTTAAGGTCCATAGCGATACTAATAAGTAAGGATTGGGATGTGCCCTGATGTAGTAGGTAGTGTGGTGGTATATGCCTCTCAACAGCTAAAGTCTCACAAGATGAGTTACCCCACTCATGATCTTAAGCTGGGGCAAATTGAGTTTGTATAAGAATATGTTACAAAAGATGATCCCTGCAGGTATAGTTAAATCTATACGACATTCAAAATTTTGAGGATGAAATTTATTTTACTATGGGGAGAATTGTAATATTCCAAATTTGGGGCCTATAAGCTTGAGAATAAGTCTGAATCAAGTGGACTACTTAGCCCAGTTTGGCAAGGGTCCTAAAATGTTCTAAAGATAGAATGATTTTCGGGAACTATATGATTCGGCCCATAAGTAGAGAACAAGTCTCCAGATTATAAGAGGCCATAGTGCGTACAATTAGTTAGATAAATATATCAATGCATGTGTACTTTACTACTTGTGGTGCCTTTAAAAGATAATGGCATACTTGGCATCGTTTTGATGGCACACCTAAGTACATGTGGCGCCATGTAGGTCCCATATGTAACTTACCAACATTTAGTGACGAGTATGCTAAGTGTGTAATTGGTCGGTTAAAATATACCGGCACATGACACATGGTGCGATCAGAGGCCTTTACCGATAAAGTAGCTTTATTAAAGTAAGTTTAATAAAGTAACTTTTTGAAAAGTGGCTTTTAGGTTGGCACGATAATAAGTTGCCACCTAGCGCTTGTTTTTGGGTTGGCCTAATGAGAAGATCCACCTAACTCCTTTTTAAAAGTAGCTTTTGCATTAGCACATAGAAAGACACCACCAAACTAGGGAAAAGTCATAGGCATTAATTGCTGGGACAACTTAAGGGTCTTCGGTTTGGCCACATGTCCTACTTACTCGAACACCAAGCACAAGAGTCAAAGAAAATCATTAGGCCTCTCTTTAACTGACTTATTAAAGTCGACCAAAGGGCTAAAAGAGAGAGAGAGAGAACCGAAATTAATAAGGGACACATGGCACCCTAGGATTGAACACTTGGAAAAATGGCACCATAAGGCTTTGGCACATGCAATGGAAATCATCCAATGTAACCCCCTGCCTTTATACACGTAATTATAATCCGATATCGTATAATTAAATTGAATTAGAGGCCGTTGGATAATTTAAAACTCATTTCAACTTCCTACTTTACAGTAGGGTTGTCACAAAGTTTTTCAAAAATTCTTCCCCATCCTGGTCTCAATTTCAAAACTCGAATATAATTACCTGTGCAATTAATTTACATTCACACATATCAGAGTGTGTATAACCCGATCCCCGACAACTCCCAGGTTCTATACATATATAACCTAAGGGTTTATAAGTCTCTACTAGGGGATTACATAATCAAAATCAATTGTCATATTTACATCTCTAAATATACAGTAATCCCAAGTTCATAAGTAGATAATCAACATCCCTAAAATCAAATATACCCCGTAGGGTCCTAATCGCTCCGGGTTGCCTTATTCTCTTTAACACCACTAGCCCTTTCTGAAATGTTAGTCAATAGAAAGAATGAGATTCAAGAGAATCCCAGTAGTAACATATCACTCAAACAGTGCACAAATACATAGCATATATGATCATGTTAAGCAGCATCACAATGTATCATGGCTCACACCATAAACGACAACACTTATGGTGGTAAACTCTATGCGTCAGCTTTCGTTATGATCTCTATGTATTCACAAAGTACCATAATGTATCATTATGCATCAGCTTTTGCTGCAATCTCAAAGCATAATAAAGTATCACAATGTATTCTCAATGCATGACAAACATACATACAATATTTCACACACAGTATAAGAGAAAGAGTCACTACCTGGTTCATTCCTGACATTTTTCAGCACTATGGGCTCTCGAGGGCGGCAAATATCAAATCCTATAAACCAAATTTGGGACAACCCGTCAATCTCTTTTCCAAGTTTTCCAATTTCATAGTACTTTATGTTGGTTATCATTTAAACTCTTTAGGTGGCTATATAGGCCTAAACATATCCCTAAAGGGTTGGGAGAAACTACCCTGAAGATACCTTTTTCGGATAAAGAACACTAATTTTGGGCTGACTCACTTGAGTGAAGAAGGCCTCACTCGAGTGTTGCCCACAATTACACTCGAGTCCTAGCGAGTGAGACACAGAATGTGTGTACCCGAGAGCACCAACACCTCCCAGATGGCCAGTGCACTCGAGCACAGATACAAGCACTCAAGTGATGGTACTCTAGTCACTCAAGTCCCATCGAGTGAGGTGCAAGAAGTGAAAACCTGAGACCAACTATAACTCCCAGGTGACAAGAGTACTCGAGCACCAGCCCTAGTACTCGAGTGACTTCCCAATACTCACGAGTGCCCACGCGCACTCTTGACAATTGTCTGTGAGTGATAACCCGAGACGTTCACCCATAGTACTACATGCACTTACACTCGAGTGATAACGGTTGTCACTCAATGATGAAGAAGTTCACTCACGATTTTTGCCTAAAGACTTAACCAAAATTCCTAGAATTTAATACTACACTCAAGTGAGACCCTACCTCACTCGAGTGAAGCTTATCAGAAGCCAGATCGTAGCACTTTTGGTCTTTTAGCAAAGTAGCAACGTTTGCTTGGGTGTTAATGAGGTTGTAATGACAACCCAGAAGATGAAGTATTTCCCTAAGCTTGAGAGCGTTTGCAAAGCACTTGAGGTTTTTCTCCTTACCTTTTTATATTTATTTTTTTTTTATCATTTTTGAAAGTTGAATTGCAATTATATTTGGAGTTTACTTCTTGAAACAAAAAGTTTGAATTTTTTTTAATATTGCTCGTTAGAAATTTTTTTTGAATGTTGCTCGTTAGAAATTTCAATCCCAAAACTTGAGTTCTGTACAAGATTTTTTTTTAAAAAAAATAGAGGGATATAATGACCACAGTCGTTGTATACACATACAATGACCGTTTTTGGAAAAACAGTTGTTGTATGTCACTTACAACGACCATTTTTGCAAAAACAGTCGTTGTAAGTCACAACATACAACGATTGTTTTCGCAAAAACGGTCGTTGTAAGTCTCTTACAACGATTGTTTTTGCAAAAATGGTCGTTGTAAGTCTCTTACAATGACTGTTTTAAAACGGTCATCTATTTTAAAACTTTCAATGACACTCACATATATGTCCCTCTAAAAACAGTCGTCTAAAGGGTATAAAAAAGGACGTTAAAAGTCCCTTATGTAGTAGTGTCATTTAAGATCTTCTATCTCAGCTCAGCCTTAAGTGGAACACAAATTCTTTTCTGATAACGAACCAATCCACTAGGCGATAGGTCATAGCCCTGAGCTTCCCCCTGTTCAATTTTGGCCAGATTTCGTTGTATCCAACCATCTTACCTCTGAGCTTCTTCAATTTCAGCTCTCAAATCACTTTCCCCTTGGGAAATAGTATAGTTGGCACAGATGATTTGATTTGAAAAATTCAAATCACAAAAATCTTCAATCAATTTCCCCTCTTGTATCATCATAGCTGCTACAATTATAGTCTTTCAACTAAGAGCATCAACGACTACATTTGCTTTACCTGGATGATATTTAATTTCTAGGTTGAAGTCCTTAAGCAACTCCATCCAGTGACACCGTCTCATATTCAATTCTTTCTGATCATATAGATACTTGAGACTCTTGTGGTCGTAGTACAGTTCTACCATCACACCATACAAATAATGCCTCAAAATTTCCAAGGCAAACACAATGGCCACAAGCTCCATATCATGTGTAAGATAATTCATTTCATGAGGTTTAAGCTGTCGAGAGGCGTAGGCCACCACATGTCCTTGCTACATAAGGACACACCCTAATCCCTGCTTACTCGCAACACTATACACAACGTAGGTCAAGCTGGGATCAGGTATAATCAACACAGGTGCCGTAGTCAACCTCTCTTTCTACTCCACAAAGCATTTTTCACAATGTTCATCCCACACAAAAGGCTGATCCTTTCTCATGAGCTTGGCTATCGGCAAAGCAATACGTGAGAAATTATGAATCAATCTTCGGTAATAACCAGCAAGACCCAAAAAACTGCGTTCCTCAGCAACAGTTTATGGCCTCTTCCAGTTCAGTACTGCTTCCACTTTACTAGGATCCACAAAGACCCCTTCTCGTGAGATAACATGGCCTAAGAATTTTACTTCTGATAGCTAAAACTCGCATTTACTCAATTTGGCATAGAGCTGCTTCTCACGCAATATATTCAATATGATTCTCAAATGATGCTCATGTTCTTCTCTACTCTTAGAGTATATCAGAATATCATCAATGAGCACCACTATGAACTGGTCCAAGTATTGGTGAAAGATACGGTTCATATAATCCATGAATACCGTAGGTGCATTGGTTAGCCCAATGGCATCACCAAAAGCTCATAGTGACCATACCTGATCCGGAAAGCAGTCTTCAGAACATTTTCTGCTTTCACTCGCAGCTGATGATACCTTGACCTTAGATCAATTTTTGAGAACAAATATGAACCGGATAGTTGATCTAAAAGGTCATTGATTATGGGAAGAGGGTACTTGTTCTTGATAGTAACCTTATTCAGTTCCCTGTAGTCAATATACAGACGAAGACTACCATCTTTCTTCCTAACAAACAACACTGGAGCTCCCTAAGTTGACACACTGGGTCTAATAAACCCTTTCTTAAGCAAATCTTCTATTTGTTTCTTTAACTTCGCCATTTCGTTTGGGGCCATACGGTATGGGGCCTTAGATATAGAACCAGCTCCAGGCATAATGTCGATTGGGAACTGAACTTCCCTCTCAGGAGGCAATCCGTTAAGATCATCCGAAAACACCTCAGGGAATTCATTTACCACGGGTATATTACTCAAAATTTCACTGGTTTCCCCTTGTACAGAGAAAAATACCATATACCCCCGGCAACCCTTTTCAAGATATTATTCAGCTTTAGCTGTAGAAAGGAAATTCATACTAGCATTTACAACTTTGACCCTCTGAGAATCAGGATATACTATCCTCTTATTCTCACAATCTAATAGCACATTATTTTTCATCAACCTATCAAAACCCAGAATGAATTTCAATTGGTAAAGCAGCAGACAAATCAAATCTACAGTAGATTGATACCCTTCCATAGTTATAACACAATTCAAGCAAGTTTCTGTGGTCAAGGCCTTAACACCCATAGGAGTTGACACTATCAGATCAAATGGTAATTTATGTACGTGCAATCCCAAGCGCTTTACACAATCATAAGCAATGAAGGAGTGGCTTGTACCCGAGTCAAACAGAACTTGCAACAGATAGCCATTAAGAGAAATTTTACCTTGTATCAACTAGGGAGATTTACAGGCCTCATCGTGGGTCATAGCGAATACTCCGCCCTGAGTTTTTGGCCTCTGATCTAGTCATGGCTCTTTGCATTTGATAGCAGTATGCCCCACACGCTTACAATTGAAACATATGATTCGACCCTCATAATTTCTACCATGATGTGACTGATTACAGTGAGGACAGATCCATGTGTAAAAGAAGTTCTCTGCTAATCACGGTTCCCAGACTGGTAGGGCTTTTTACCACTCCTAGATGAAGATCCCTGTCCCTTTTGCTTCTATGAGGTAGCACCCTTATTGGGTTCAATACGATGGCTAGTAGCTTTAGTAGGATACATTTCTCTTAAATTATTCTTTGTAATCCTACATTGTTCCACTGCCTTGTTGAACTTGGTAAATTTGTGGGTAACTAACCGTTTCCTTAACTCTGACCTCAAACCCCGAATAAGCATATCAGAATTCTACTTTTTATCTTCCTTATACTGGAGGTAAGAGGAATACCAGGACAGCCAGATGAAATAGGACAGATAGTCATCAAAGCTCTCAATGTCCCCTTGTTTGAATTATGTTTCCTTTCATGCCGCACTAATTTGGGAAAGTATTTCTCATTGAATTCTTGCTGGAACAATTCCCAAGTCAACGACACATTTCTGCTACGTAGAGTGAGAGATATATTCCTCCACCAGCGATCTGCATCACCTTCTAACTTATAGACTGCCAGGCGAGCCTTCACCTCAGACGAGCATCCTAGAACTTCAAAGATTTTCTCAAGGCAATTCAACCAATCTTCAGCCGCTTGAGGATCAAACCTCCCTTTGAACACTGGAGGTAGATGTTTGTAAAATCTGGTAACCCAAAATTGAAGGTCCCTTTCCTCTCTTGCTGGTATTCCATGAGACTCTTGGTTTGGAACAGTGTAAGATGGGGACTCTAGCAGTCATGCTGACCCTTCAGCAGTATCCTCATAACGAGTTTCTTCTTGAGTTTCCACTGGAGTGGATTGAACCGGTCCTCTTTATTCTCTGCTTTCTCTACTCTTAGCTCTTCTCTTAGCTCAGCAATCATATCTCTTTGATCCTGGATTAGACCCATCAGCTCTTGCATTGGATCTGGTGGATTGTCATGGGTACCTCTACCTCTGGGTCTACAAGCGGAACATTGGGGCGTCCTTTAGTTTTCTTCATTCTACAAACAACTCACCCCATTAACATAACAGAGATAGTATGAACACATAATCACAAGTTTCATACATATCCATATCAATAGAACATACATGTGCATACACAACAATAATTCACAAATGATCTTCTATTCCTAAGGTCAATGAAGGGATCAATCATAGCAAACTCTACCCTTGCTAGGAAATACAACTCTGATACCAAAAATGTAACCCCCTGCCTTTATACACAGAATTATAATCCGATATTGTATAATTAAATTGAATTAGAGACCGTCGGATAATTTAAAACTCATTTCAACTTCCATATTTAAAATAGGGTTTTCACAAAGTTTTTCAAAAACTCTTCCTTATCCTGATCTCCATTTCAAAACTCGAATATAATTACCTGTGCAGTTAATTTACATTCACACATATCAGGGAGTGTATAACCTGATCCCCGACAACTCCCAGGCTCTATACATATATAACCTCATGGTTTATAAGTCTCTACTAAGGGATTACATAAACAAAATACATTGTAATATTTATATCTCAAAATATACAGTAATCCTAAGTTCATAAGTAGATAATCAACATCCCCAAAATCAAATGTACCCCGTAGGGTCCTAATTGCTCCGGGTTGCCCGCTTCTCTTTAGCGCCACCCTATCTGAAATGTTAGTCATTGGAAAGAATGAGATTCAAGAGAATCCCAGTAGTAACAGATCACTTATGCAGTGCACAAACACATAACATATATGATCATGTTAAGCAGTAACATAATGTATCATGACTCATGCCACAAACGACAACACTCATGGTCGTAAACTCAATGCGTCAGCTTTTGATACAATCTCTATGTATTCACAAAGTACCATAATGTATCACTATGCGTCAGCTTTCACTACGATCTCAAAGCATCACAAAGTATCACAATGTATTCTCAATGCATGACAAACATACATACAATGTTTCACACACAGTATAAGAGAAAGAGTCACTACCTGGTTCCTTCGTGATGTTCTTCGGCACCTTGGGCTCTCGAGGGCAGCAAATATCAAACCCTATAAACCAAATCAGGGTCAACCCGTCAATCTCTTTTCCTAGATTTTATAATTTTGTAGTATTTTATGTTGGTTATCATTTAAACTCTTTAGGTGGCTATTATAGCCCTAAACATATGCCTAAAGGATTTGGAGAAACTACCTTGAAGATACCTTTTTCAGATAAAGAACACTAATTTTGGGCTGACTCACTCGAGTAAGATGGCCTCACTCGAGTGTTGCCCACAATTACACTCGAGTCCCAACCAGTGAGACACATAATGTGTGTACCCGAGAGCACCAACACCTCCCAGATGGCCAGTGTACTCAAGCATAGACACAAACACTCGAGTGATAGTACTCTAGTCACCCAAGTCCCATCGAGTAAGGTAGAAGAAGTGACAACCCGAGGGCAACTACAACTCCCAAGTGACAAGTGCATTCGAGCACCAGCCCTAGTACTCGAGTGACTTCCTAATGCTCGTGAGTGCCCATGCACACTCTTGACAATTGTCTGCGAGTGATAACCCAAAACGCTTACCCATAGTGCTATATGCACTTGCACTCGAGTGATAACGGTTGTCACTCAATGATGAAGAAGTTCACTCGTGATTTTTGCCTAAAAAGTTAACCAAAATTCCCATAATTTCATACTGCACTCGAGTGAGACCCTACCTCACTCCAGTGAAGCTTATCAGAAGCCAAATCACAGCAACTGATATAGTTTTCTAGATTTACCAAAACTGGCTCCAATGGCCCCAAAACTTATACCAAAACTCATTCCCCTCTAAAATTCCATAAGAAACCTATTAATACACTCAAAGCAACCATATTCCTTCCCAATTCACACGTACCCTATTTTTACCCAAAATGCAACCCAAAACCATTAACAACCAATCACACTCCTATAATTCCCAATCACTTCTAATGGCTCAAGGTCATAGTTTGGTACCAACTCTACCACTAAACACTAACCAATTCTTATCTTTCAAAATCACAAGAAATCAGGGCAAAAATCCAAAATTTCAAAAAAAAAACCAATGACCAAAACAATTATACCAAAACACATTAAATACTCACCTATTCCTTTTATCAAAGTTGGTTTCTTGATTCTTCACCTTCCCAAAGTTCACAATCTCTCAAACACCACCAATGAAAATTCTAAACCTATAGAAGTCAAGCTCTCAACCTCTTGAACAATATCAATGAAGAGTGTTTGAACATGTGAAGTCATTTGGGCACCTACCTCAAGCTTTCTTTCTCTTTCCTTCCTTATGCAGTGAAAATGGAGAAATGGAGAGAGAGACAAGAGTTGATGATGATAACTCAATTTCCTTTTTCCCCATGCACACTACCGACTTGAAGAAGGAGAAGGAAGAGTTTGAAAATTTGACCTTGATCCAAAGGTCCATAACTTGCCACATGTCAAAATCTTGTGCTTTCTTCTATGATTTCATGTACTCACACACACTAGTTTCCACCCTAATATCATAATGCTTACTAAACCATCACTCAACACACTTGCATCACAATTTACCTCATATACTTCAAAAATGCTTAATTAACATTAATTACATTACTTTGAAGTTATTAGCCCTTAACTACAATTTAGGATATTACATCTAACACATCCCAAGCTCTTCCATTTTCATCTAAAGACATGAAAATAGAGAAAAGTGGAGTGAAAAAGAAAGAAGAGAGAAGGTGGAGAAACTTGAAGAACATAAAGTGTTCTTTAGTGATTTTGCCTAAAAAATCATGATTCTAGCTCCCGGTGCCTTCACAAAACTTGTTCCTCTTGTTGAGGGCAACGTTTCTGCATTTCGAAGTGTTTGAAAGGAAGATTTTGGTGCTATCTACAACATAGAGGCACTGGAAAAATGAAGAATAGGTTGTAGCACCGATAAGAGGTAAGCCTAGAACACGAGGATAGGTTATGGTCCAGCCCTGCTTTTGTTAAGAGGAAATCTTAGGGTTTTGATGATATTAAGAATATGATCATGATGATATAAAAGGTTTAAGTATGATAAAAATGGAATTTGGTAAGTCTTACGGTTAGAATTGCAAAATCATGTTGTGTGTCTGAGGGCTATGTTTCGGCCAGACTAGGACTATAGGGAATCGATGTGATTTTGATAATGTTTTTGTTTCTAATAGATTCTACATGAAAATTTGTGTAGGAATAGCTTATGGTTAGGACTTTAAACGAATTTAGAATTTAGGGTTAATAGTACTGCTAGATTATTTTTTGGAAGTTAGCCTTCTTTGGTTTACATTTTGGTGGATCAAAACTAGTCTAATGATAGTAATATTTTATATGTCAATAGTAGACATCTTAAGCTTTAAAATGAGGTATAATATGCATTATTTAGGTTAGTAGATTGTAAGTTATGATTTGTTAAAGTTTAGGCATTGAGTCTAGAATGAATCCTAAGATAATGTTATTGGTCAAGGAATTCTAGACCTTTGTGCCTATAATAGGTAGTGATTGATATTGTTTCCTTTAAAGAGCACTCTGGGAGCTTCATATAGGACTTTAAGTGAGCTCATTTGGAGTTTTCTTAATTAAGTTATGAATTTTCAAAGTTGAGTGACAAATCTTGTAGATTAGGGTTGACCTAGGAATTTGTGCCATTTGAGGTAAATTGTGACAGGTATGGGTCCAAAGAGTACAAGCATATCTTAGAACCTAATGTGACCACAATAGAGATCCAACTCACAAGGGACTAAAGCACATAATATGTTAGACATAAAATAAAGAAAGTTATAAAGATTATGTAAGAGAGACAAGTCATGAGTAATGACTTGCAATCATGTCTCTAATGATGTGGTTATGTATCTAGGGCCATGAGATGTCAATGAAGAGGCAATGGATGATTCTTCAAGCAACTACAATGGTTGGATGAATAGGAACAAGAGGAAGACATAAATTTGGATAAGTAGTAAACTTACCTAACTTACGTGTATTTGACATGTATGATTGTGTATTGACATGTATGATAGCTTTGGTTGACTATGTAAAGCATATATGAATGATTGAAGTTTTGTTTCTATTTATGCTATAGCCATGAGTATTTTGTGTGAAACATTGAACACGCAGATAAATTCATGTAAGGCAAGTATGTCATGCATTAAGCATTTATCTTGCATGCATAATTGGTATTATTTTATACTAAGATTCTCTTTAATCTCAATGTCACTTACCAACCATATAGGTATGTTGAGCAGAAGAAAAGGATGCTTGAAGATTTGCAAGAAGAAAATATGATGAAGTTAAAAGATGGATAGATGAAAAGCTATGATGTATAAATTATGGTAGGATGTATGTATATATACACATAGATACAACTTTGATAATTATAAAATAAGGTTGAGAACTGGAGAGTTTTTACCAAGTGAACAATGCCCTAAGAATAATTCTAAAAAATTTTGGCTTAGAATTTTATTTAATGTTTTTTCTAAGCCATAACAAGAACCTTATCGCTTCTATATACATACTAAAGGGGCATAAATATAGGGTGTTATATGCCATGTGTGTGGTGGGGCTATAAGATGCCATCACTTATTCGTTTGCCTCAGGGAATTACCAGTGTGTGCCAGTGTGTCTTGAAAAAGGCTAGATGTCCATGTATGTGTCACTAAATGTCCCACATGTATTTGAGACTAATAAAGATGGCACCAAGTATATATCGAAAACAGTAATCTCATTCAACTACTTATACACACTAAGCAATACTGGTTACAAATATTTAGTATGTTATACTCTCTTAATGGAACTTTTTATATTTTGTAATGATGAAATTGTTGGATTAAGTTGTTGATATTATCTTGAATTGACTCAATTAGTTAATTTTGTTTTAATTAAGCTCAAATGGGTTGTTATTGAATTTAGGGATGTCTTACTTTTAAGGGAAAGTGCTGTGATTTTTTTAAGAAATTAAGTAAAAGGCAATCCCTTTGTTGACAATTGTTCTAAAGTTGAGTGTTGTTAGAAATGGCTTAGGTGGTAATAAAATGGATCATAGTTAGATGAATGCTTTGAGAACTGGTGAAGAATATGAGAATGGTGTGGAAGAGTTTATTGAATTTGCTAGAAGAAATGTGCCTACAAGAAATGGGATGTATTTTTGTCCTTGTGTCAATTGTTTAAACGAGAGTCGATGCGATATTGATGATATAAGAGATCACCTACTTTGTGATGTAATAAATCTTCGATACACAAGGTCGATATAGAATGGTAAGGAAGTAACTACTTGTCCATCGAACAAGAAGGAAGTTGTGGATGTCATAATGAAGATAGAATGGAGAAAATGATTTATGATGTTGAGGAAGTGTCCTTTACGCAATCTCATGAATATGACATTCTATGAAGTGATATAGAGAC
The DNA here is from genome assembly GCA_963855925.1 of Inga laurina. Classification (NCBI taxonomy): domain Eukaryota; kingdom Viridiplantae; phylum Streptophyta; class Magnoliopsida; order Fabales; family Fabaceae; genus Inga; species Inga laurina. Next base: position 48,467,989 of record OY979703.1, read on the forward strand.
AGCATTGTACCTTGGGATTAGGTATACACGGTTGACATGCCGCTTGTATTTGGTCAACTTAAAGGCAACTTGTCAGTTGACCGATAGTAATTTCACATTACTGCTTGAATTGTTGTGTGATATGTTTTCAGATAAGAGTGTATTTCTAAATTGTATGTATAAAATGATACACGCTTTCCTTAATGACTACGTATTATACAAAAAGGAGTATGAAGGTCTTACTTGTTAGATCCCATATGTTTTGATGATAACAAAGATTGGATTAATGATATAGAAAGATTTGATAACAAATAATTGAATTTTTGAACAAAGTTGCAAAGCATTACTTGAAGTAAGCACTGGAGTAATAAACAACTTTTTGTGAAGGCTTACTTAAAATCTTGAATTGTAATCAAGGATTAATTACTTCAAAGTGATGTAATTAATGATAATCAAGCACTTTAGAAGTATATGTTGTGCAATATGATATAAAGGCGCTTAGTGATGGTTTAGTAAGCAATGTGATAATCAGGGGCAAAATGGTAAATTTACCAACCGACTGGTCAGTTACCAAAGAGAAAACTCTTTAGTAATTGAGATCAATGGCTAGAATTGAAAGAGCAATAGGTGGAATCTTATGCTTGCAAGTCCATGTGAAATCATGGTAGGAAGAATAAGAGGGTGCCAAGTGGCAAAATATGAACCATAGATGAGGTCAAATTTTCAAACACTCTTCCCTCTCTCTCTCTCAAGTCGGTGGAGAAGCATGGGAAATGGGAAAATGAGATTATCTTCATCAACTCATCTTTCTCTCACCATTCTCTATTTCCGGCCGAACCAAGGAGGAAAGAAAAAAGAAGGGTTTGAATTTTAGGTGAGTATTTGACTCTAAATACTCACTTCACCTTTATTGATTTTATTCAAGAGGTTAAGAGCTTCATTCCAATGTTTTCAGATTTTTGATTTGTGGTGTGTAAAAACTTGAGGAAATTTGCAAGTGAGATATGATCCCACTCGAGTGAGGGAGTAAGTTTAACACCTGAGAGTTTATGGTTGCTCTCGGGTAGTCACTCATGGGGCCTCACTCTTTGGTGCTCGAGTGTGCTTGTAGTCATTGCTCGAGTACAGCTTCCTGTGCTCAAGTAAGTGTGACAGATAGTTTGAGGTTTGCTCTCGAGCAAACACTTTCTGTGTCGCACTTATTGTGACTTAAGCATGAGTAAGGGCAACACTCGAGTAAGACCTTATTCACTCAAGTGAGGCAACCCAAAATGAGTGTTCTTTACCCGAAAAAGGTATCTTCTTGGTAGTTTCTTCCAACCCTTTGGGGATATGTTTAGGCCTATAGTAGCACCCTAAAGAGTCTAAATGATAACCAACATAAAGTACTACAAAATTGGAAAACTTGGAAAAGAGATTGACGGGTTGTCCCTGATTTGGTTTATAAGATTTCTTATTTTCAGCCCTCGAGAGCCCATGGTGCAGAAGAACATCAGGAAGGAATAAGGTAGTGACTCCTCTCTTATACTTTCTGTGAAACATTATATGTATGTTTGTCGTGCATTGAAAATACATTGTGACATTGTGATGCTTTGTGATTGCAGCGAAAGCTGACGCCTAGTATATGCTTTGTGAATATTTTGTGAATAAATTGAGATCGCAGTGAAAGCTGACGCTTAGAGTTTACAGCCATGAGTGCTATCATTTGTGGTATGAACCACGCTACATTGTGATGCTGCTAACATGACCTTATATGCTTTGTGTTTATGCACTGTATAAGTGATTTGTTACTACTGGGATTCTCTTGAATCTCATTCTTTCCAATGACTAACATTTCAGACAGGGCTAGTGGCGCTAAAGAGAAGCGGGCAACCCTGAGCGATTAGGACCCTGTGGGGTATATTGTTTTTGGAAGTTGGTTATCTTCTTTTGAACTCAGAATTACTGTATATTTCGAGGTGTAGATATTACTTTTGATTTTGGGTGATGTAATCCCCTAGTGGAGACTTATGAAATCCTTAGATTATATATGAATAGAACCCGGGAGTTGCCGGGGATTTGGTAATACACTCTGATATATGTGAATGTAAATTAACTGCACAGGCAATTATATTCGAGTTTTCAAAATTGACACCAGGATAGGAAAGAATTTCTGAAAAACTTTGTGAAACTCCTATTGTAAAGTTGGAAGATGAAATGATTTTCAATTATCTGAAGGTCTCTGATTCAACTTAATTATGTAATATCGATTTATAATTACATGTTTAAAGGAAGGGGGTTACATTTTTTTATCAGAGTTGTAATTCCTGGCAAGAGGAGAGTTTGCTAGGATAGATTCTATTAGTTGGCTTTAGGGATAGAAGATCATCTATGGATAATTTTTGTGTATGCACATGTATGTTCCATGGTTATGGATATGTATGAATCTTATGGATATGTGTGCATACTATCTCTGCTATATTAATGGGGTGAGTTGTTTGTAGAATGAAGAAAACTAGAGGATGCCCCAATATTCCGCGTGTAGATCCAGAAGTGGAGGTAGTCAATGACAATCCACCAGACCCAATGCAAGAGCTGATGGGTCTTATCTGGGATCAAAGAGATATGATCACTGAGCTAAGAGAAGAGCTCAGAGTAGAGAAAGCAAAGAATAAAGAGGGCCCGATTCAATCCACTCCAAAGGAAACTCAAGAAGGGACCCATTATGAGGATACTGCTGAAGGGTCAGCACGACCCCTGGAGTCGCCATCTCACACTGTTCCAAACCAAGAGTCTTATGGGGTACCAGCAAGAGAAGAAAGGGATCTTTACTTCTGGGTCACTAGATTTTGTAAGCATATGCCTCCAGTGTTCAAAGGGAGGTTTGATCCTTAGGCGGCTGAAGATTGGTTGAACAGATTGGAAAAGATATTTAAAGTTCTTGTATGCCTGGATGAGGTGAAGGCACGCCTGGCTGTCTACAAGCTGGAAGGTGATACAGATCGTCGGTGGAGGAATATCCCCCTCACTTTGCGCAGTAGAAATGTACCTTTGACTTGGGAATTGTTTCAACAAGAATTTAACGAGAAGTACTTTCCCAAATCAGTACGGCTAGAGAAAGAAACTGAATTCTTAAATATCAGACAAGGGGACACGGAGAGCTTTGATAACTATCTGTCCCGTTTCATTCGTCTGTCCAGGTATTCATCTTACCTTCAATATAAGGATGATGAAGAGTGGAGTTTTGACATGCTTATTCGGGGGATTGAGACGTGATATGAGGAAACGGTTAGTCACCCACAAATTTACCAAGTTCAACAAGGTAGTGGAACAATGTAGGATTATAGAGAATAATGTGAGAGAACTGTATCTTGTCAAAGCTACTGGTCATCGCAGTGAAGCCAATAAGGGTGGTACTTCACAAAAGCGAAAGGGACAGGGATCTTCATTTGGGAATGGTAAAAAGCCCTACCAGTCTGGGAACCGTGACCAGCGAGGAACTCCTTTTACACCGTGGGTTTGTCGTCGTTGTAACCAACCACATCATGGTAAAACTTGTGAGGGCAAAATAATATGCTTCAATTGTAAACGTGTAGGACATATTGTAGCTGAATGCAAAGAGCCACAACTAGACCAAAGGCCGAAAACTCAGGGCCGAGTATTCGCTATGACCCATAAAGATGCCCGTAAATCTCCCGAGCTGATACAAGGTAAAATTCTTTTTAATGGTTATGTGTTGCAAGTTCTATTTGACTCTGGTGCAAGTCACTCCTTCATTGCTTTTGATTGCTTGAAGCGCCTGGGATTGCCTGTACACAAATTACCATTTGATTTGGTAGTGTCAACTCCTATGGGTGTTAAGGCCTTGACCACATAAGCTTGTTTGAATTGTGTTATAACTGTGGAAGGGCACCAATCTACTATGGATTTGATTTGTCTGTCGCTTTACCAATTAGAAATCATTTTGGGTTTTGATTGGTTAACGGCAAATAATGTATTATTAGATTGTTGGAGTAAGAGGATAGTATATCCTGCTTCTCAGAGGGTAGAAGTTGTAAATGCCAGTACAAATTTCCTTTCTCCGGCTAAAGCTGAAAAGTATATTGAAAAGGGTTGCCAGGGTTATATGGTATTCTTCTCTTTACAGGGGAAACCAATGAAACTTTGAGTAATATACCTGTGGTAAATAAATTCCCTGAGGTGTTTCTAGATGATCTTAGTGGATTGGCTCCGGAAAGGGAAGTCCAGTTCCCAATTGACATTGTGCCTGGAGCTGGTTCTAGATTTAAGGCCCCAAACGAAATGGCTGAGTTAAAGAAACAAATAGAAGATTTGCTTGAGAAAGGGTTTATTAGACCCAGTGTGTCACCTTGGGGAGCTCCAGTGTTGTTTGTTAAGAAGAAAGATGGAAGTCTTCGATTGTGTATCAACTACAGAGAATTGAATAAAGTTACTATAAAAAACAAGTACCCTCTTCCTCGAATCGATGACCTGTTGGATCAACTATCTGGTTCATACGTATTTTCAAAGATTGATCTAAGGTCGGGGTATCATCAGCTGAGAGTGAAACCAGAAGATGTTCCTAAGACTGCTTTTTAGACCAGATATGGTCACTATGAGTTCTTGGTGATGCCATTTAGGCTAACCAATGCACCTGCGGTATTTATGGATGGATTACATGAACCATATCTTTTGACAATATCTGGATCAGTTTGTTGTTGTGTTTATCAATGACATTCTGATATATTCCAAAAGTAAGGCAGAACATAAGCATCATTTGAGAATCATATTGAATACATTACGTGAAAAGCAGCTCTATGCCAAGTTGAGTAAGTGCGAGTTTTGGCTATCAGAACTGAAATTCTTGGGCCATGTTATCTCACAAGAAGGGGTCTCTGTGGATCCCAGTAAAGTGGAAGCAGTACTAAATTGGAAGGGGCCAGAAATTGTTGTGGAGATATGTAGTTTTTTGGGTCTTACTAGTTACTATCGGAGATTCATTCAGAATTTCTCACGTTTTGCTTTGCCGATAACCAGCTCACGAGGAAGGATTAGCCTTTTGTGTGGGATGAACATTGTGAAAAATGCTTTATGGAGCTAAAACATAGGTTGACTACGGCACCTGTGTTGATTTTACCTGATCCCAGTTTGAAATACATTGTGTATAGTAATGCCAGTGAGCAGGGATTAAGGTCTGTCCTTATGCAGCAAGGACGTGTGGTGGCCTATGCCTCTCGATAGCTCAAACCTCATGAATTAAACTACCCCACTCATGATCTGGAGCTTGCGGCCATTGTGTTTGCCTTGAAAATTTGGAGGCATTATTTGTTTGGTGTGACGGTAGAACTGTACTACGACCACAAGGGTCTCAAGTATCTGTATGACAAAAAAGAATTGAATATGAGACAACAACGCTGGATGGAATTGCTTAAGGACTACAACCTGGAAATTAAATATCATCCGGGTAAGCAAATGTAGTCACTGATGCTCTTAGTCGTAAGACTGTACTTGTGGTAGCTATGATGATACGAGAGGGGAAGTTTATAGAAGATTTCGGTGATTTGAATCTGTCAAATCAAATCTTGTGTGCTAACTATACCATTTCCCATGAGGAAAATGATTTGATGGCTAAGATTGAAGAAGAAAGGCAAGATGGCTGGATATAGCGCAACTTAGCTTGGATTGAACGGGGAGAAGCCCAAGATTATGATCTATCACCTAGTGGATTAGTTCGCTATCAGAAGAGAATCTGTGTTCCACTAAAAGCAGAGTTGAGATAGAAAATTCTAGATGAGGCGCACAAGAGCCGATATACTCTTCATCCAAGTATGACCAAGATGTACCATAATTTGAAGTCTACGTATTGGTGGTCGGGTTTGAAGAGTGATGTGACCAAATATGTAACAAGGTGTTTCACTTGTCAGAAGGTAAAGATCGAGCACCAGAGACCGACTGGTTTACTCCAGAGTCCTGAGATTCTAGAATGGAAATGGGAAAATGTGACTATGGACCTTGTGGTGGGATTACCGAGGATCAGGAACTATGACGCGATTAGGGTCATTGTGGATCGACTAATGAAGTTAGCCCACTTCATACCGATCAATGCTAGTTACTCTCTGGACAAGCTAGCAGAGATTTACATTTGTGAGATTGTGAAGCTTCATGGTACACCGAAGAATATCATTTCCAACCGAGATCCATGATTCACTTCAAGATTCTGGAGAGCGCTGCATGAGGCACTGGGTACTCAATTGAGGTTTAGTACAGCTTATCATCCTTAAGCAGATGGACAGTCAGAGAGGACAATCCAGATGCTGGAAGACATGTTGCGGGCATGTGTTCTTGACTTTAAAGGAAGTTGGGATCTCTTTCTTTCACTTGCTAAGTTCGCTTACAACAATAGCTATCATGTGAGCATTCAGATGGCTCCGTATGAAACGTTGTACGGAAGGAGGTGCCAATCACCTTTGTTCTAGAACGAGTTATCAGAAAGGAAGCTGTATAGACCGGATCTTGTTGATCAAACCTCAGCATAGATTCAGATTATACGTAAGAGGTTGCTTGCAGCGCAGAGTCGACAGAAAAGCTATGCTGACAAGAGAAGAAGACCTCTAGAGTTCGAAGTTGGCGACCACGTATTTCTGAGGGTATCTCCTGTCACTGGTGTTGGGTGAGCAATCAAGTGAAAGAAGTTGAGCCCGAGATATATAGGTCCTTTTATGATTCTTGTGAGAATCGGGCTTGTCGCCTATCGAGTAGCCCTACCCCCAAACTTGAGCAGACTCCATGAAGTATTTCATGTTTCTCAATTGAAGAAATACCAACCAGATCCATCTCACATAGTTAAGTATGAAGAAGTTAAGCTACAAGACAACTTTACCTATGTGGTGAGCCAGAGCAGATCATTGACTGAGAAGATCGACGGCTTAGACACCGAAGCATTCCATACGTAAAGGTGATCTGGAAGGGAATGACTCAAAGAGAGGCAACCTGGGAAGCGGAGGAAGATATGTGAAGATGGTATCCGGAGTTTATGGCTCAAGTTGTGTAGCAATTTCTAGGACAAAACTTAATTTTCGGGGGGAGATTGAAATATCCTGAATTGTAACCAAGGATTAATAACTCCAAAGTGATGTAATTAATGATAATCAAGCACTTTTGAAGTATATGTTGTGCAATATGATATAAAGGTGCTTAGTGATGGTTTAGTAAGCATTGTGATAATCAGGGGCAAAATGGTAAATTTACTAACCGACTGGTCAGTTACCAAAGAGAAAACTCCTTAGTAATTGAGATCAATGGCTAGGATTGAAAGAGCAATAGGTGGAATCCTATACATTTAAGTCCATGTGAAATCATGGTAGGAAGAATAAGAGGGTGCCAAGTGGCAAAATATGAACCATAGATGAGGTCAAAGTTTCATGGTCCTTTACAGGTATTAGGAAGGATCATGGTGGAGAATTTGAAAATCAAGCTTTTGAAGAATATTGTAATACTAATGGCATTGATCACAATTTCTCTGCTCCAAGAACACCTCAACAAAATGGAGTTGTGGAATGTAAGAATAGAGTACTTACTGAAATGGCTAGAGCAATGTTAAATGAGAAGAACACGTCTCAAGTGTTTTGGGCTGATGCTATGAGTACATCATGTTATATTTCAAATAGAGCCTATATTAGAACAAAACTTGGAAAGACACCATACGAGCTATACAAAGGAAGGAAGCCAAACATTGCTCATCTACACATCTTTGGTTGTAAGTGTTTCATTCATAATAAAGGTAAAGATAACTTAGGAAAATTTGATTCTAAAACTGATGAAGGAATTTTTCTAGGGTATTCTAACTGAAGTAAAGCATATAGAGTTTTCAATAAAAGAACATGTGTTGTTGAAGAATCAATTCATATTGTATTTGATGAATTTGAATCCTCTGACAAAATCATTGATGAAGAATAGGAAGTTGTTTTAAATCAAGAAAATGGTCAATCTATTTCTAAATCCCTTATTCTAGAAGTTGATGAAACCAAGGAAGAAGAACAAACACTAGGACAACCTAGAGCCTGGAAATACAATAAAAGCCATCCCTTAGATCAAGTCATAAGAGATGTGAATGAAGGGATCAAAACTAGAAATAGAATTTTCAATGAAGTAAGTTTTTCTGCATTTATTTCTGAGATTGAACTTTCTAACATTCATGAAGCCCTATCAGACAATGATTGGGTTATAGCAATGCAAGAAGAACTAAATCAATTTGAAAGAAATCAAGTTTGGGATTTGGTACCCCGACCCAAGGATCATCTGGTCATTGGTACTAAATGGGTATTCAAGAACAAACTTGATGAATCCGCAATTATTGTCAGAAATAAGGCAAGATTGGTGGCCAAAGGCTATAATCAGGAAGAAGGGATTGATTATGAGGAAACGTATGCTCCAGTGGCTAGATTGGAAGCTATACGTGTACTCTTAGCCTTTACATGCATCAAAGTATTTAAACTCTATCAAATGGATGTAAAGAGTGCATTTCTAAATGGCTACATTATGGAAGAAGTGTATGTGGAACAACCTCCAGGTTTTGAAGATATTACCAAACCTGACCATGTTTTCAAACTCAGAAAGGCTTTATATGGTTTAAAACAAGCTCCTAGAGCATGGTACGAAAGACTTAGTAAATTTCTTATTGATCAAGGTTTTGTATGGGAAAAAGTTGATACAATACTTTTTATAAAACGAAAACGTGATGATATTTTAATTATTCAAATATATGTTGATGACATTGTTTTCGGTGCTACTAATGAATCTCTATGTAAGGAATTTTCTGAGATAATGTAGGGAGAGTTTGAGATGTCAATGATGGGAGAATTGAATTTATTTCTTGGTTTGCAAATCAAACAAAGAAAGAATGGAATCTTCATATCTCAAACAAAGTACTTAAGAGAGCTATTGAAGAAATATGGAATGGATGAAGCAAACGGTACGGACACACCTATGAGCTCAATTACGTTGCTTGATGCTGATGTCAAAGGAAAAGACTACAACATCACAAAATATAGAGGAATGATTGGATCATTACTCTATCTCACAGCAAGCAGACCAGATATCTAATTTAGTGTTGGCATATGTGCAAGATATCAATCAGCACCGAAGGAATCACATGCCGAAACTGTCAAACGAATCTTTAGATACCTTACTGACACACTGGAATTGGGTCTATGGTATCCCAAAGGAAGAAGTGAATATCTAGTTGCATATTCAGATTCTGATCATGGTGGATACAAGACAGACAGAAAGAGCACCAGCGGACAAGGACAATTTCTTGGAGGATCTCTTGTATCATGGTTTAGCAAGAAACAAAATACAGTGTCTCTTTCGTCAACGGAAGCTAAATATGTTGCAGTCTCAAGTTGTTGTGCACAAGTGATATGGTTAAAACAAAAACTACAAGATCTTGGTATTTATCTCAAAGAAATACCAATCTATTGTGACAATACCAGTACGATAAGCATGGCGAAAAATCCAGTTCAACATTCTAGAACTAAGCATATCGATGTCAGACATCACTTCATCAGAGATCATGTCCAAAAGAAAGATGTGAAAGTGATATTCATTCCTACTCATCTTCAACTAGCTGAAGTAGAGATTACTTCTCTGGTTCCTTACCCTTTATCTCCTCCGGTGAATCCTCCAGATGACCTTCAGACACCGCCAGTGAACCATCGTGATCCTGAATCATCATCTTCAGATCCTTTAAGTTTAGATGGTTCATATGAGTCATTGGCTTTTCCTGTCACTCCCACCTCAGCCGCCAAGCCAACTACTCCTCCTCATGATTGATTACACCTTTGTGATGAAGACAAAACTGGGGAGAAGAACTTGAGTGATTTTGTGATGAGTGTCTGAGCTTATATTTTGGGATTTGGGTGTATGGGGTTTTAGGGTGCTTTTTGTTTTTGAACATTTTTAAGTTTTATTTTAAGTTTTATTATATATTGAATTCTTCATTATGCAATTTGTTCCTTTATGACATTTCATTGAAATTATATTACATTTTGGGACTAATATGTTTTTTATTATGTATGCAAGGTAAACAAGTAAACATAAGAACAAAAACTTTGAAACGATATTTAATAAGCTATTTCAAAAAGAGTTTTCAAGTTTAAATTGAACAAAAGATTTCATATGAAAAGTATTTGAAAAGCATATGCTCGAAAACTAAATTTTAAAAACTTTGTTCAAAATCACCAAGTTTTATCATCATCAAAAAGGGGGAGAATGTTAGATCCCATATGTTTTGATGATAACAAAGATTGGATCACTGATATAGAAAGATTTGATAACAAACAAATGAATTTTTGAACAAAGTTGCAAAGCATTACTTGAAGTAAACACTAGAGTAACAAACAAATTTTGTGAAGGCTTACTCGAGTAGCCACTCGAGTAAGCAAGTAGAATTTCATCCAGTAAAGCATTACCAAAATTTGGATGAAGTTACTCAAGGGACCACTCGAGTAAACAGGTCAAAAATCTTCCAGTGACTCTCGGCCAAGAAATGGAACATTTTACTAGAGTAACCACTCCAATTAATTAGTGAGAAAAAGCCATTACTCGAGGGGCCACTCGAGTAAGGTATGAAGAAAAGTGAAAACCACTCGAGTACCCACTAGAGTAACTAGAAAGCAAAGTCTCGGCCAAGAATTTGATGCAATTACTTGAAGGAGTAATCGAGTAATCTGCTGGGTTATTTGAAAGTCACTCGAGGCACCAACCGAGTAAGGTGTAAAGAAAAATGAAGGTCACTCGAGTAGCCACTCGAGTAACCAGATTACCACAGTCAGCACCCGAGTAACTTGTGAAGGTAAAGACATGTCCACTCGAGTAACCACTCGAGTAATCAGGTATTTACAAGGTTTGTGATATATCTCACTCTATGTCTTAACCGAGTAATATCTTATGTAAAATGTTAATTTGGTCATTGCCATATTTTTTATAGGTTTACTTGAGGGGCCACTCGAGTAACAAACTTGATCACTCGAGTAGCCACTCGAGTAAGGCAGTCCATAAATTAAAAATTATGTTTTTTAATCGAATATCTATTGATTTATTATCTATATGATTAACTGTTCATTGCATTAGTATCCTAAGTACATTTGTAGAGAAACAATGAAAAGATCATGCAAGAAGTGAAAAGTCAAATAAAAGTCCGAACGTTCACTTACCGCTACCTACCGCAAACAGATAGTTTTCAAATTTGAAGAATAGTCAACCGTTGCTGCGCGACTCTAACGGACATGTTTGAATTGCTTCAAACGGATACTACAAATCATCTATATATATGGAGCATTCAAAGAAAAGAAAGCAACACACAAGAACTGAGAATACATTGATCAACATACTCTAAGTGCTTTGTGTTAGTGCAAGAGTTTCACCCAAGAAGGGGGTGAATTGGGTGATCCCAGTAATTTTGTTGCAAATAAGGAAATTGATGAAATATTATAAGCAATTAAGATCAAGGAGAAATATCACTGAAGTGTACACCGGGAGTTATACTAGTTCGGCCATAACCACTTTGACCTACGTCCAGTCCTCAGAGCGTCTCTGAGAGTTTCACTATATTCTCCAAGATTCAGTGGGTTCTTGGCACCTCTGTACACAGCAAGTTCCTACACCTGGACACTCGCTCCCCCAACACGTTGCAATCAAATCCCCAACTCAAGGTTCCATTACCTTAAGTTGTCTTAATAACAAATATTGAGTTTGTAATGAAAAACTCTCTCACAGAGCAAATATATAATTTCTGAAGTACAAATGAGTATATGAAAACAAAGCACTGAGTGTATTGATCGATGTGTGTTCTCAGTTCGTGCCTCTCTGTTTTCTTCTCTTTGAATGCTCCATATATATATAGATGATTTGTAGTGTTCATTGGAAGCAATTTCAAACTTGTCCGTTAGAGTTGCGCAGCAACGGTTGACTATTCTTCGTATTTGTAAACTATCCGTTGGCGGTAGATTGCATTAGGTGAATGTTCGGACTTTTATTTGACTTCTCAAATCTGTCATACTCTTTCATTGTTTTTCTGCAAATGTACTTAGAATACTAATATAATGAAGAGTTAATCATATAGATAACAAATCAAGAGAAATTTTATGAAAATATAATTTCTAGACTGCCTTATTCGAGTGGCTACTTGAGTGCTCAAGTTTGTTACTCGAGTAGTCCCTCGAGTAAACCTGTCAAAAATATGGCGGTGAGCAAATCAACAGTTTATATCAGATATCACTCGGGTAAGACATGGAGTGATATATTACAAACCTTGAGAATACATGATTACTCAAGTGGCTACTCGAGTGGCCATGTCTTTATCTTCACATATTACTCGGGTGATCATTGTGGTAAACTGCTTACTCTAGTGGGCTTCATTTGTCTTTATACGTTACTCGAGTGATCCCTCAAGTGGGTTTCAAATAATCCGGCAGATTACTCGATTACACCCTCGAGTAATGGCATCAAATTCTTGGCTGAGAGTTTGCTATCTGGTTACTCGAGTGGCTACTCGAGTAATATGCTGCATTTCTTGGCCAAGAGTCACTGGAAGATTTTGGACCTGGTTACTCGAGTGGCTACTTGAGTGATGCCTATGAAAATCTTGTTACTCGAGTGGCTACTCGAGTAATGGTCTATATAACTTTGCAGATTACTTGAGTAGTCCCTCGAGTAACGTCGTTCAAAATTTGGAAGTGCCTTATTGGATGAAATTATGTTTGCTTACTCGAGTGGCTACTCGAGTAAGCCTACTAAAATTTTTTTGATTACTTCTAATGCTGACTCCAAGTGATGCTATGCTACTTTGTTCAAATCCATTTGTTTGTTGTCAAATCCTTCCATATTATTAATCCAATCTTTGTTATCATCAAAACATATAGGATCTAACACTTTGTTTTTCTTAGACTCATTCATTGTACTTCAGTGATTACATATTTTCTCTGTGAGAGAGTTTTTCATTACAAACTCAATATTTGTTATTGAGACAACTTAAGGTAGTGGAACCTTTAATTGGGGATTTGATTACAATGTGTAAGGGGGAGCGAGTGTCTAGGTGAAGGAACTTGCTATGTATTGAGGTGCCAAGAACCCACTGAATCTTGGAGAATATAGTGAAATTCTCAGAGAAGCTCTGAGGACTAGATGTAGGTCAAAGTGGTTGTGGCCAAACCAGTATAACTCCCGGTATACACTTCGGTGATATTTCTCTTTGCTTTCAACTGCTTTAAATATTCTGTCAATTTTCTTATACACAACAAAATTTCTGGTATTACCCAATTCACCCCCTCTTGGGTGAAACGCTTTTACTAACATTAGTAAGTATCTGAAGTGTAAGACTTCATGATATAAAGTAAGGAAAAATGGGGGTTGTGGTTATAGGACAACTAAAAGGCAACCTTTAAAGGTGTTGTTGTATCTTCCAATAATACCATGGTTTAAGCATTTGTTTGCGAGTGTAATAAAAAGTGAAGAAGTTGAGATGGCATATTGATGAGAGAATATCTTATGGAAATTCGGTACCTAATTGACTTTCCATATAAAATAGATGAAATATTCCCTTAATTTAGCAGCGAGCTAGGAAACCTTTGGCTTGGGCTTTGTACAAATGGAATCAAGCCATATGGAACCTTAGTAGCACATATAGTGCATGGTCGGTTCTCTTTGTAATATACAACATGCCTTCTTGGGTATGTATGAAACACAAGTATGTGATGCTTTATATGATGATTTTTGGATCAAAATGCAAGTATGTGATGCTTTATTTAACGCATATAAGAATGAGTCTATCAACCTATGTGCAATGACTTTCACCACGATAAATGACTTTTCTGCATACAAAAATTTGTTAGAGCATAGTGTTAAGTGGCATAAAGCATATCTGATATGTAAAGTAAACACACACTTTTATCAACTTAAGCACAATAAAAAAAAAAGGGTCTACCTTGGTCACATGATGTTTCTTTATCGGTTCAACCTATATCGTAGGTTAAGAATGCGTTTTAATAGCTTACAGGAGCATGGAATGGCTCCAAAGGTAGTAATTGGAGAGGAAGTTTATAGTCTAGTAAAACGTATCAATAGCTTGTTTAGTAAGAATCTGAGAATTGCAGGTGAGAAGAATATATAGAAGAGATCAATTTTCTTTGATTTTCTATATTGGCGTAGTCTTGATGTGAGACACAATATTGATGTGATGCATATGGAGAAAATGTTTTTGATAGCCATATTAGTACACTTTTTCACATATCAGGCAAGACTAAGGATGAAATTAGTGTGAGACTAGACCACCAGGGATGACTAAGGAAGGAATTGGTGTGAGACTAGATTTGGTTGATACTAGAATAAGAGAACGGCTACATCCACAACTAAGAGATGATGGAAGAGGGCATACATAGAGCCAGCAATGCATGCACTATCAAAACCTGGGAAAAAAGTTTGTGTAGGTGTTTGCATGACATTAAGGTGCTACAATGGTATTCTTCTAATATGAGAGGTGCAACTCAATAGATGATTTGAAATTAGTGGGAATGAAGTCCCATGATTATCATGTGTTGATGCGACAACTATTACTAGTGGCTATTAGAGGCATTATGAAAGATGAAGTGCAAATCACTATAACAAGATTTGTGTTGGCTTTAATGCTAGCTATAATAAAGTCAATGACACTAAAAAATTGGATGAATTGAAAAATGAGGGTTATATTATTTTGTCCCAACTAGATATGCATTTTCATCCTTCATGTATTGATATAATTATGCATTTGGTAGTTCATTTAGTAAGGGAGTTAAGGCTCTGTGGTCCAGTTTACCTAAGGAGGATATATCCTTTCAAGCAATACATGAAGATCTTAAAAGGGTATTCTAAAAATCATTATCGACCTAAAGCCTCAATAGTTGAAAGATATGTAACTAAAGAGGCTATAGACTTTTGCAAAGATTATCTAGTAGGGAAGACACAATCTCAGCATGAAGAGGGATGAAGCAAGGGAATACGAGGACTCAAAGTGAAGAATATGCCTCATGAAGAAGTGTTGCAAGCATACTTTTATATCTTGAATAGCATGGAAGAAGTTCAACCTAGATAAATGAACACAAAAAGAGTTTAAAGAACATGAATCCAAGGTAGCATGACATATAGATAGCTAATAAGCAAAACAAGACAATAGTTTGAGGAAAAGATTTCACACAAGACCAGTGTGTCTAGGACAATTGAGTAGTTAGCTTGGGGGCCATGTTTTCAAATCATTACTTGGATCGGTTATGATATAAATGGGTATCCTTTTACACAAAAGACCAAGATGATAGAAGTACTATTCAAGATAGTAGGGTGAAGATAGAAGCTTAAGCCATCCACTTTTCTAGTTCAAAAAATAAAAACACCATATTAGCATCTATAGCCTATTATAGAGTTATTGAAGAAATATAGGAGATAACCTACAACAAGTTCAAAGTTGCTTTATTTGAATGTAAGTGGCTTAGCAATAATGCTATTGTAATATATCAACAATTTAGATTTGTCCTGATTGATCTTTGAAGGCTTGTTTATAGAGATGAGCCCTTCATGCTATCAAGCCAGGTGAAAGAAATATTTTATGTCACATATCCTACAAATAAAAAAAATGTCCATTGTACTTCAAAATAAAAAATAGAAGTATGGTGATCCAACCTTCAACCTTAATGACACACCACCATTCATAACAAATCCACCTAAAGCAAGTGAAGTAGAACTGGTACATGATAAAGAATGTGCCGCAAGAAATGATCATTGTGAAGGAATATGAGAAATCGTATAAAGTAAAACCTTATGTTATGGAATAGTAATGTGTGCTTTGTTTTAATTTTAGTTAGTTTATTTTATTCAATTAAATTCAATTTAATTTCCTATCTGACATTGATTTTTGTCTTAAAAGGAATCTGGATAATTTTGACGACTCACAAAGCAATACAGGCCCTAAGGAAGATCTAATGGATAGAGGCGAACCCATTGTGAATAAGATTATAGATAGCACAAAGATGGGAGCTTTTGTTGTACATTATCAAGAACAACTGGAGAGGCTACATGTAGACTTTGATGCTAATATGAATCCAATAGGTGATGAGGAAGACATATTTATTAGCTATTTAGGCTATTTGGCTTAAAGCAAAGTTCGCATTGTGTACATTAGTTGGAAGTTTGTTACACAAAAAATGAAAGAGATGATTTGGCAACAAATTTTGGTATATAACTTTTGATATATCTACATTTATATCTTTATTCATATTGCTTCAAATATAATTATCTTATATTTTACCATGCAACAAATGTACGATGTCCCAGACAACATGATGATGAAAAAGCACTATATAGGGGAAGTTCGTCTATGATGGAAAGATTTCAAGAACAAGCTCTCACAAAAGTACATTCAAAGGGAGAGAAGGGATGGGGATCGATGTCAAAGATATTCATATATTTCTACAAACAACTGGAGGTTGTTTATGGCATCAAGGCAAGATCGTCAATTTATGGTACATTTTCTTTCATCATTGTATGAACTTTTTATTTAAATCTACATGACATCATTGACTTAGTTTTCTTTGTTTTCTTTTCACAAGAAGTAAGTGAAGCAAATAAGGAGAGGAAAGAAGGAAATAAGTATCAATATTACATGTCTCATAGTAGTTATCAGAAGCTTGAATGGAGGATAATGGAAGAAGAGTTGGAGAAAATGAAGGAAGCTACTAAGTCAGGTCTTGGCATTATTATCCAAGCCCTGACTCTTCTCACGCGTCACAAAATATGTAAAGTAAGGAAGCTTAAGGGTAGTAAATACATAAATCCAGTTGTTGTTGAGATTACCACAAAGATCATAAGTAGTTAAAACAGAAGTATTTTGATTTTGGAATTATTTCATATTGGGAGTATTTAATTTTCATTTATGATAATTTGTATGCTATGGGATGAACTTGTAGATCAGAGCAGCCATGGTTCCTTCACTCCAAGTGGATGATGGACATCTTATCAACTACGATTAGGAAGGCAGATCACGTCGGTTGTGTTCATAGGGAGCCAATAGGAGTCGGTATTGTAAAGTATTTTGAATAAGATTCACAATATTCATCACAAGCTGAACAAAGTATGGAGCTTGTGGCCAAGGTTTCAGTGGAAGCCTGTCAATCACTTCACGATGAGATCTAACAAGAGCTTAAGGTGCAACTTCGTAAATCACTCCGACAAGAGCTATTAAAATAGCTACGTGGTAAAGTGAGATCTATCATTCAATCGGAGAGGGAAAATGAGGAACATAGAACTTAGCATTCCCTAGTACTAAAGAAAGTTATAACCTACCAGAGGTACCACTAGGTGGCCTTTCTCCTACTCCAGAGCCTGGAGAACGTTGCACTCTCTATTTGGATGTCCCACTACTACATCATGTTGTCGATGCTCTCATTCACAGATAAGCTACCACCCACCATCATAAGTAAATTCCATACAATTTACCTAAGGCTAGTGTGACATGTGTTTGAGAGAGGGAGGAAGCTATAGATGTCCCAAAATATCTTATTCACACAATAGTAATACTTGTAACACCATAATTTTCCAAAGACTTTAGATGAGTTTGAGCATATAATAACTTCAAAACAAAGATCAATATCCTTTCAAACATAGTTGTAGTCCCAACTTCAATATAGGATTCAAACCTGCATTTGACCGGGATTTTCAAAACATTTTAAAATTTTGTTTGTGTGGTCTCATAATGGTGTGCAATTTCATTACAAATCATCCTTTCTTAAGCCTTTTTTCCTATAATCAAAGCGTTCTCTTTCAAATATCCCTGTGGTCGTGTTATCTTATGGGCTCTTAGAATATGGTTACCCGATTCTAATTCATACATACATCATTCATGGCATGTTTATAAAATTAATGAAACTAGACAATAATTTATACATGACAACGAGCTATCAAGTATAATTCTTCAATTCGTCATCACTCTTCCATCTTGCATATCTTCATGTACTCCTTTTTTATGCTCACATAACTATATGATTAGTGAAGGAAGAATGAGATTCGAGGGAATTCTAGTAGTGAACATTGCCAACTATGAATGCAAGATAAATGCTTAATGCATGACATGCTTACTTACATAAATTCATGCTAACATAATGACATATTTATATGCTCAATGCTTTACACATTACAACATAGCCACAATATAAGTAAAAGCAGAGCTTCAATCATTCACATATGCTCCACACAATTCATCAAAGCAATCATACACATCAATACATAAGCAAACATATCAAGAACATGCAAGTTAGGAAAGTACACTACCTTTTGTCTTTAAGTCCCCTTCTTGTTTCTTTTTCTTCCAACCATTGTAGTTTCTTACAAACCGTTCCCTTTGCTCTTCCTGAACATCTTTTGGTCATAGACACACAATCACATTATGTGTTAACTCATTAGAGCAATGAATGCAAGCCATTGCACTTGACTTATTCTCTTTAAGAACTTAACATTTGGGTATCACCCTAGTTTGCTAGTTTTCATTGATCAACCTCTAAAATTCATAACTAAATCTATAGAACTCTGAATGAGGTGGTTTAAATCCCTATGTGAAGATATCTTAGTTCTCTTTAAAGGAAAAATATTAGCCACTGCCAATTATAGGGGCTAAATTCCAAAAAAACATCAACCAACCTCACTGGTCCATAATTTATTCTAGATTCAATGCCTAAACTTTAAAAAATCATAACTTACTTTCTAGACATTCAATCAACCCATTCTATATATCATTTTAAAGATTAGGATGTCTACTATCAATCAGGAAAATTTCATGACTATTGGATAACATTTGGTTAGTCAAAAACACGTCACAAGCAGTCTATCTCCCATAAAGCCTAATCTAACAGCACTACGCTTAAGTTCCAATTTTAAGTCCTAGAAAGCCTAATCCATAACCAGAGGCTATTTCCATATAGGTTTTCATGTAGAATCCTTTGGAAAATTTAAATTCATCAAAATCACACTCCTCCCTCTGGCTAAAACTCACTTCCCAAGCCAATAATGAACAAGTTTGCAAATTAAACTAGTCTAGTATCTTCTTTAAACATCATATATTATCAAAAGCATGCTTCTGAAAAATTCAAACCCTAAATTCACGTTGCGACCAAACTAGGTAGTAGTAAAAAATCTATAAAGCTCAACTAAACCACAAGATATTTAGTTCAAATTAAAGACTAAGCTCACCTTTCACTTTCTAGGGTTTGTTTTTGGTTTCTCCAACTTTGGCACTTTCTTGGCAGCTCAAAACTCCTTTCCTTGAGAAACAAAAACCATAGAAATGTAACCCTTAGTGAGGAAAACAATGTTTATGCAGACATCTAGAGCTAGATAGGTGAGTTTGTAGGTGAAAATGTGGCAAGAACACTTACCTAACTTTTTTATTCTTCAAATTATTTTTTCTCTTTCCTTTTTCTTTTTTCCCTTCTTTTTCTCTTTTTTGTCTAAATTTTTTGAGTGGGAGTGAGATAGTATTGTGTTTTAATATTTATCTTCACCTATTTGAAATACTTGCTGGAATTTAAGTGTGTTAGGAGAGAAAGATGAGGCATTGCATTCCTATGGTGTCTTGAAAAGCAACTTGGATAATTAACCAAGTGATGGTTGGTTAAATGGGTTGATCTTTTCTCTTTCCTTCTCTTCTTATATTGACCGAAACTTCCTATCAAAGAAAAGGGAAATATGTTGACCAACTTTCTCTTGTACTCTTGCTTTTTGGGTCAACTTTCCAAGTTGAAGACTTGTTGACTTTTCTTCCTCTCTTATTTTCTTTATCTTATCCCTTTTTGAACAAAAAGGTAAAGAAGTACTTTAATTAAAATTTCTTTCCTATTTCTTGCACTCTGACTTAAAGGCCTAAGGGAAGAGGATAAAAATATGTTGACCAATTGATCATATCTAACCTTGGTTTTCTTGTAAAATGGTTTGACACTTTGACCAAGACTTACCTTCTTCCTTTTATACCCTTGGTGCTTGTGAGAGGAGAGAGTTAATTTGGTTTTTCATTATCATCATTCCTTTTGCTTTTCAAGAGCAAATCCTAGCTCTTCATCTTGGTTTCTCAGCATGAGTTGGGACTCTTTCTAAACTAGGGCTTAGTAGCCTGCTTGATTCAAACTTATTCCCGAGCTTATAGTCCCAAAATTCAGGATATTACAATAGCTCTAATGGTAGGAAATACCTTCCTATTACTTGAGTTTTCTCAGCATCCTATTGATAATTAGTATTTTATGTTTTAATAGGATGAACAAGAGGAAACAAAATTTCCCTTCTTAGCACGACTGTAATAGCTGCACAAGGACATTGGCCAAATTGACATGTTGATGCCTTATGGGATTATGGGCAGAAGATTCTCGCATCCTTTCATGATAGATAGGAAAGATCTTAAGGATTTCATAAATTTGGAGGAGATAGGTATAGGATGGATTAAACTTGCAAACCTATATGTTTTGTTTTCATTTTTTTCTTCGATTAATACAATGATTTTCTAGTTTAATATATTAAATAATTCTTTTATCATTTTAATTCTATTATAGCTTATTCCATAACATATGCGTTGACATTTAAAGAAATGGTTTATATGGATTCTTATATCCTATAAATATGACGAAGAAGAATAATAAGTTGGAACTAATGACGAGCTATGTGGGCTACACAATGGTAGAGACTAAATTGCCTTGTTTCTAGCACCAACTCTTGAAGGGTATGTATTTTAGCTTTGTCTATTTAAGAGGTTTAAGAATAAATGGCCATGTTATCTAACTTCATTTTAATCTGTATATGATGTTATGTTACCATTAGAGTCTGTGTGTTGTTTGTCCTATCATGAACATCCTCTATTGGTTTGATTCCTTAGGTCATAGGCCAAATAAAGAAATAAAATCCATTTTTAGCACGTAAGTTAATTTTCTTGTATTTCATTTATTCTTAACTTAAATGAATTATTTTAATGTTTGTTGATTTTCATATTAATGATAGTGTAATCAAGACATATATACTACTTGGCGGGACACATGAGGGTAAAAGTAGAGAACCGAAGTGGTTTTATTTGAGAGTAAGTAGTTTTAATTCAAGCTCTCTCATTGACAGTTGCTTTAGATATGCCATTATTCATTTTAACCATTTACTCTTGACTTATAGCGCCCTTGACAACCAGGGAACACTAAATATGGATACTATGTTATACATTATGCATATAACATAATTTAGAGCAGAGTTATTACAGATTTTGACATAGGTAATCACTTCATCATTCTCAAATGATAATATTTTTGGTGTTATAATTGAATTGTTAATTAATTCCTTCACTTGATTGATTTTATCTTAGCTTATTTTCCAATTTGTAGATTTTTGGTAACGACGATGCCTACTTAGACGAAGATATTAATTTGATCTGAGACCTTTTGGCTGGACATCTTCTTCAACACAAAGATGAGTAAAGTTTATTTTTAAATTAGTTAGTGTAACATCCCAAAATTTAGTAAAAGGTTAAACTTTCCAAAAAAAAATTGAAATGGTGTAAGAATTAATTTTAGGATTTAAAGGCCTATTATTTTCCCTAGAATTTGTGGGAAAAAGTAGTTAAAGGTCATAATGAGGGTTGGACATTTCTGAGCCAATATTTTAAGGCTTTATGAAGTTAATTAAGGAAGAGAATCCTTAAAAATTATTAAGGATTAATTTATGGGAGTAAGATAATGAGTCAATACTGATTTAGAAAATTTAAAAAAGTTAGTAACTTTGTTGGGCTATAGGTAAGCAAAATTATGGAACCTAAAGAATTTAAGGACTCTTAAATTAGACAAGGGGAGAAATTGAGAGCCTGGTGTTTGTGATTTATAGGATAAAAATATACCTATATATATAACATACACAATTAATCACTCATTTTTTCTCTATTTGGACACATGGCACTCTCACTAGCACCACACACACCGACTTCCACACTATTATTTAGTCTTAAGTCGGCCAGGAGCTCAAGAGTGGAAAAACTGAAAGAAAGAGAGAGAGAGAGAGAGAGGTGTATAAATGAAGTCAGGGTTGAGGAGGCAGGAAATTGACATATGAAAATAGTAAGAAGGAAGCTCCAAACACCACGTTCAGCACCTTAAACGTGTTTAAGTGAGACTCCAACACCTTTATCTTGCTTTTTCTATTTGGTTTAAGTGTATTTGAGGTTGTTGTTTGGTTATTTTGTTGTTGCAAGTTGTGAAATTTCTGGAAATTGACTCTGTCACTTGAGAGCTTAGTTTGTATGTCGGTTTTTGAGGGACTTTTGGACTTCTTTTGGCTTGGCTTTACTGTCACCAAAATAGACCAGGAAGGTAGAAGTTTATACAACAAGAATCTTTAAGGTTTAGAGTCCAAAACATGATTTCTTATCACCTTCTTCTTCTTGTTCTGGACTTTGGAAAATAACATAGCCTTTACCAGAAACTTGTGAAGGCTGAAACTGAGGCTATATGTGGAGTTTTTGACTGGTTCATTTTGGTATGGAAAGTTTAGGATAGTTGATGATAGAATCGATGAGATCACTATTTGAAGTGAAAAAGATTGAGGCAATAAGTGTTGAATGCAAACTATTATATTTGAGTTTTCCAGGGATTCAGGTTGTTTCGAGATTGGTTTTGATCAAGCAAACCTTGTCCAATGATTATGAAATTTTATAGGTAAATAGTACACATTAAAATATTTAAAATTTTTTATAGAATAATTTAAGTGGATTCCTAGATAGGGAGTTATGAGTTTAGGAATTTATGTCAAGAAACAGGCGAATTTCTGTGAGTCCAGGTTCTGCCAGTAGATAAATAGGCAAAATTCATAGGGTTAACTTGGGAATTTGGCCCTATGATTATTTTTCCCTTAAAATAGAAATTTAGGGCTTTCACTTGAATATTAGAACTTGGGAAGTGGATGTGTAATTTGTAAGTTATGAATTTTTAAAATTTAGGTTTCAAATTGGGAAAAAATATGAGACAGTCAGGTTGGTCATAAATTTTGGAATATATCACCTTCAATTGATATTGGTTAATACTTTTCTTGTACAAGGGGATTAAAGAGCTTCACATAGAAGCTTGAGCCACCTTTATTGGAATTTTCTAGATTAAGATATAAATTTTCAAATTTCCTTAAGGAATTCTGGTAGATTGGGTTGATTATGGAATTTTAGTTTTTAAGGAAATTGTGATTAGGAGATAAATGAGGATTAGGGTCATGTTTTAAACACCATTTTGATCACATGATGTACCTAAATCACAAGAGTGAAAAACTTATAGGGTATCCTAAATTAAAAATATTTTGGACATAAATACACAAGAATATTAAAGATAACCAACAAATGATAATAAAGGACAAGAATTTAGAATGGGTCAAGAATAACATAATCTTTACTATTTTAATAGAATTGGAATAATTAAGGACCCATCTATTCATGAATCCTAAATTATAGGATTCGATATTTGCCTGAACTCAGAGAAGAAGCTTGTTGGTAAAGGTAAATCACAGGAAGGGCAATCAAGTAGTAACCCTTTTTCTCATATAAAATGTATTATTCTGCATGTATGTTTTTACCATTAAATATATTCATTTCATTAATATATGAAATTGATGTATGGACCAATATGTCCTAAGGCCGTAGACTTGTTATACGTTCAGAGTTGTAACAGGTAGTGACCCAAAGAGGCAATAAGACCCAAAAGCGCACATTTGCATGGGGCAGTGTCCTTGGGCTATAAGACCTTATAAGCCGTCAGAGTTGTACTAGACCAATGCGTGCCATGCTTGTTGATTGTGTTGCATCTTGATTGCTGAATACTAAATGTATAATGGTTTGTTTAGCATGCTTCATGAACTTGCATACTTTATGATTGACTGTTGTTACCACTAAGATTCTCGTGAATCTCACCCTTTCCATGAGATGACATACAACTAAAGTGAACATACATAGGCAGTCTGTTCAAATAAGTAAGAAGGTAGTGAAGAAAGACTATCATATTATTGTTGGTCATTTATAGATATATTTTGATTAGACTTAGGTATTTTGGTAGCATCGTGTGGCTACGTGTGTTGTTTATATATGAATATATATGGACATAATAGTGATAATAGTATATGGCAATATCAGTACACATAATAATGTTATCAATACACCTAGTAATGTAGTGGCATCAATGCACATAGTTGTAGTATACTTACATAAAGTGATGGTATTAGTGGATCAGTACATATAGTAGTAGTATCAGTAGACAAAGTGGTGGTATCAGTGGTAATGGTGCACATAGTAGTGGTATAAGTAGACAAAGTTGTGGTGTCAGTTGTAATGGTGCACATAGTAGTGGTATTAGTATTGAGATAATGCTAGGTAATCGAAAATGGGGTTAGGCATTTGCATGGTATTAGCCCAAAACTTAACTAACGAAAGATTTAGGTAAGAGTAGAGATGGACTCTGATAATAATAAATATAGCTAAGGATATATGAGTCTTTTATGAAGTTGTGAACCACTGTATAACCATTTTCAAAAGTTTTAAATTTTGTAGAAAAGGCCATTCAATTATAGGTTTGAACACTGTGCTCGGGTTGGGTTTTTAAATTATTTTCAAAAGAGATTTAGTCTCAGGCTTAAGGACTGGCTTGGAAGTGCAAATTCATTATATACGCAGATCATCTAATAACTATGGAAATTAGGGTGTCACACTTGTTGGCATAAGAGGAGAGGTTATGGCAATAGGATAGAATTATCTACTTATGTAAATAATATGTATAATGATAAACTGTTAGCGATAATCTTTAGTGATACTGTGATTAGGAATTATAGGTGATAGAAAAAACCAAAGGAGTGGATCACCTTTATCTATTTACTAGCCTACTGTAAGAAGTGGTAAAGGAATATTTCATGGAAGAGGCGGAATGATTATGAGGTATACCCCAAGAAAAACGGTTTGAGCCCAAGTGGTAGTCAATTTGGCGCTTAGTAGGGAATTCTCCACGTGAGAAAATGAGAACCTAGAGGTAGAAGAGGTAGCTCAGGATATTTTTTCCAACTCTAGGATTTTTGATCCTGATCTAGAGTATGATTTGGATGCTCACCATCTACTTTTGGAATCTATAGAGTATATATACCAAAACACTGGTACTAACAAAGATACCATGTGAGGACAATACCTAGCATTTCTAGAAGAAGTATCCATGCTATACTGATAGAGATATATATAGGTTGCAGATGCTTGATGAAGTATGGATCCATACCACTTTGTGTGTTTTCCCCAGTACTGCCTTATAAACTAGGAAGAAAAATAAGCTCATTAAGGGTGGCCCCTTTAGTTTATCTCTTTTTATTGAGCACATGAGAAGATATGCAATCGACCATATGTGGAAAATATTATAATGCTATAAACTTTTCTTGTGATGAAATTGTGGTAAATGCTTATTCAAGTATATTGTGACTATATGGCTTGATAAATATTCCTGTTATGCACCGGTGTTTAAATTTAAGGAATAAATATGTATATCCGATGAATATTAATGGTGAAATACTACTCTTAATAGTGAAAAAAGCTATGGTTAATTTGCGAGGAAGGAGAAGGACAGGACCAGGAAATGGTGGAGAAAGAAATCCACTTGATCCAATGCAATAAATACTAGGCATGCTGACAGAATACTAGGACATGATCCCGAGCTCAGGGAGGAGCTAAGGAAATTACATACTAGGTAGAATGAGGATAGAGAAAGAAGAAATAATGATGTAGAGCAGAAGGAAATGCAACAACATTATGAGACCACACAAACAAAATTTTAAAATGTTTGAATTTGGCCAGGAATGTGATAAATCATAGAAGTACAAGCCATTGGAATTTTTCTCACATATGGTAGAGCAAAGGATTCTCGCCCAGAGGAGGTAACAGAAGATTCTTTTGGCCAAAAAATCACGATTTTCAAGGACTTCCGTGCCAAGACCATGCCCTCATTGTGGCAAACTATATGGTTGTAGACCTTGCACTAACAGACAGATAATTTGATATTCTTGCTTGAAGCCATTATGCTAAAGATTGTAAACAACGGCAAGTAAAGCCCAAACCCATAAATCAAGGTAGGGTGTTTGCCATGACATATGAGGAGGCATTGAAATCACCCAAGATAATCCAAGGTACAATCTAACTTAATGGTAACATAGTATAAGCATTATTTGATCCTGGTGCTAACCATTATTTTATTGTATTTGACTATACTAGATGTTTAGAGCTGGACATTCATGAACTATTGTATGATATGGTTTTATCGACGCCTATAAAAGTCAAAACTATCACAGCAGGGGCTTGTTTGAATTGTGTGGTAAATATTGTAGGACATGATTCCATGGTAGTTTAATCTATTTTCTATTTCACAAACTTGAAGTTATACTAGGGCTTGTTTGGTTGACGACAAATAATGTACTGTTAGACTACGGGAACAAGAGAATTGTATATCTTACTTTACAGAAAGATATAATTGCAAACATAGACTTCAAACTTTTTCTCAGTGGCTTAAGCTGAGAAATGTTTGCATAAGGGATACCAAGGGTATTTTGTATTATTGTCAATATTGGCATAAGCAAAAATGACAATTGAGGATATACCCGTGGCTAATGAATTCTTTGAAGTATTTCTAGAAGTCAAAAGTGGATTACCCCTGGTAAGGGAGGTGGAGTTTGCAATTGAAATTATGCCTAGAGCTAGACCTATATCTCAAGCCCCATACAAAATGGCTCAAAATGAAATGGTGGAGTTAAAGAAGTTGATTGAAGAGCTACTAAAAGAATGGTTTATACGACCCAGCGTATCGCCATGGGGTGCTTCGGTATTGTTTGTTAAAAAGAAAGATGGAAGCATGAGGCTGTATATTGATTACAAAGAGTTAAATAAGGTGACCGTCAAGAAAAATATCCACTTCCGAGAATTCATGATCTCCTGGATCAGCTGTTTGGTTCTTATGTATTTTCGAAAATTGATCTAAGGTCATGGCACCATCAATTGCGAGTAAAAGCATATGATATATTGAAGACTGCTTTTAGAATTGTTAGAATCGGCAGGCATAGCGGAAGAATTATAAAATTTTCCCCGATCCTAATCCAGGATCTATCAACGACGTTTAAATCGGGTTAGAAAGAACTCGTACCTTTTTTAATCTTAGGGTTTTCACGATCTCTAGGAGCCAACACGTTAGGTCCGCTCCCTCTACTGGTATCTACACGAATGCTCTCCAACAGAGACTGCGTGCTAGCGCCTCCAATGATTTTAGGGTTTCCCTTGTGGCTTTGAATTCTCATGCGCGTATGAGTATATCTGCTCTATCAAGTTTATAACCTATGAGGTCTATATTCAAATTTCAAAATTAATCATCATTAATTTCGAAATTAATCAAAAATTAATTATATTGATGAGCTAATTAAACAAATCCAGTTTAAATTAAGTCTGTCCAACAATTTTAATTTAACCTATTTATTTAATCAAAATAAAGAGCTATTAGATTTAATTTATCTTCATAAATTAAATCTGAGATACTATATCTCTATCATGTTAGTTATTAAATTTAATATATCTTAATAAATTAAATTTAAAACTAACACAATATAATAATATCATATAATATATATAATATATATAAGATATGTATTTCGAAAATATATATCTCTATAATATTATTAACGAATTTTATATTATATATATAAATATAAAATTCATCCACCCTAAATTAAACATTTTCTCGTGTTGGGCCATTCTTGTGTGCAACCCTGTAGGCCCATATGAAGTTGGTAGTAGGCCAATAACTATACTAACCCAAAAGCCGCAAGCGGCCTCTAGCAAGACAATACGACTACCCAATTCATATGAGGATAGTTATCACGATGCAACTTGTCATACAACCATGTCACGTTCCTTTTGTCACACGATATATCGATCAAGGATAAGGCAAGGATAATGTCATCCTCTTGTTCCTGACCATTACTTTCTCGATTCCTGAGTAGCCTGACAATAGAAATGGAAACTCCTTTCCATTGTAGTATGGCCATACATTTCTCAAACTCACTCATCGAGGGGCCCAGTAATATCTCTCTACTAATGTGAGGGACAAATTTCATCTTGATCATTCATATTCCTCTGCATAAAAAACCATGAAACCTGATCATAGCCTTTATCATCACCCGGTCAAAAGTGACTTTTGACTAGTTCAAAGCTTAGCAACTCTCATATAGGAATCAATGATGGCCTTAGGTCTAAGGGCATTTTGACATGGTTATACATGAGAAAAGCTTATGACTTGATTCGTGTAGCTTTCTCATAGTGGGTCGGTCTAGCACCTTATACTCTTACAATTGCCTAAGCTTTGATTCGTATCTCCATATCTTATCAAAGTCATACTGGTCTTGTTTCATCTCTGCTCCCCCATAAATGACCAACCACGGACATTTTAGGACAATCTTCATGAATTATCCAAGGATACAATTATCACAGTTAACATGCAAATAATATGATAACAGAGTGGAGAAATTTCATTAAAATAATAATGTTCAATGTATAATGATTAGCCCTAATGGCAAAATTTCCAACATCCTCTCACTTGCCCTAGGTACAATCATTAATTTGCCTAATTCCCATTGCCCTAACATGACTCTCATGCTTTGCCTGTGTAAGTGGCTTAGTAAGAGGACCAGCAACATTATCTTCTCCTGCTACTTTGCATATCTTTATATCACCTCTATCATTGATTTCTCTAATAAGATGAAATCGCTTGAGTATATGCTTGGTCCTTTGATGTGACCTAGGATCCTTGGCCTGTGTAATAGCACCGCTATTGTCATAGAACAAATCTATTGGATTTGAAATGGTAGGCACCACCCATAGTTCAGTATTGAACTTTATGAACCAAACGGCTTCTTTAGCTGCATATGATGCTGCTATATACTCAGCTTCTATTGTAGAATCTGCTATAGTGCTCTGCTTAGATCACTTCCAGCTTACTGCTCCACTGTTCAGGAGGAATACATATCCAAATTGCGATTTAAGGTCGTCATGGGCAGTTTGGAAAATTGCATCTGTGTAACCGGTTGCATAGAGCTTATCATACAATCCACCATAGACCAAAACAAGTCCTTAGTCCTTCTTAAGTACTTTAGGATATTCTTGACCGCAGTCCAATGACCCTCACCAGGATCTTGTTGGTATCTGCTAGTCATACTTAAGTCAAATGAGACATCCGATCGAGTACATAATATGGTATACATGATGGATCCAATGGCCGAGGCATATGGAACCTTACTCATGTGATCTCGCTGATCAGGTGTACTAGGACACAGATCATTGCTAAGATAGATGCCATAAGACATGGGCATGTAACACCTTCTTGAATCCTGCATACTAAACATATGTCATATCTTATCTATGTATGTGCTTTGACTTAGGCCTATTAGTCTTTTGGATCTATCCCTATAGATCCTAATCCCTAGGATATAGATGGCTTTACCTATGTCTTTTATTGAAAAGGAATTTCCTAACCAAGACTTGACACTCTACAAGGTAGGAATATCGTTCCCATTGAGTAGGATGTCATCTACATAAAGCACTAGAAATACAACTATGCTCCCACTAACCTTCTTGTAAACATAAGGTTTATCGATGTTTTGAATGAATCCAAACTCTTTGACTACTTCATCAAAACGATGATTCAAGCTCTGAGATGCTTACTTAAATCTATAAATGGATCTTTAAAGCTTGCAAACTTTACCAGAGTCCTCTGGACGCACAAAACCTTGAGGTTGTGTCGTATACACATCCTCAAGCAGCTTTCCATTAAGAAAGGATGTTTTGACGTCCATCTGCCATATTTCATAGTCATAATATACTGTAATAGCAAGAAGGATTCTTATTGATTTGGCCATTAGAACTGGGGAAAAGGTTTCATCATAGTCTATACCATGAGTTTGAGTGATTCCTTTTGCAACCAGTCGTGCCTTGAAGACATATACATTGCCATCTATGTCAGTTTTCTCCTTGAAAAATGGTTTTTACACCTTCAGGTGGATCGACTAAGGTCCATTCCTAATTGTCGTACATGGATTGCATTTCAGACTTATGGCATTTAGCCATTTCTTGGAGTTTAGTCCCACTATGGCTTCTCGAAAGGTGGTTGGTTAATTTTTCTAATGAGCAACACATCCTGGCCTTCAGTAATCAGAAATCCAAATCTCTGAGGCTGATACCGTGTCCTATCAGATCTTCATGGACCTTGTGTTACTTAAGGAGGCTCAGTAACTTGTTGTGAGTCTCCTATAATGTCCATCTGTGGTTCTGTACTATCTTGTGACTCTCAAACTTCTTCGAGATGTACCTTGCTCTCACTAGTTGTTTTAGAGACAAACTCTCTTTCTAGAAACTTACCATTTAGAATAACAAACACTTTGTTATCGGTGGGATTGTAGACATAATATCCTTTCGTTTCTTTGGGATACCCCGAGAAAAGGAACTTTGAGGATCTAGGTGCTAATTTATCAAAGGCTTGTTGCTTAACATATACCTCACATCCCCAGATCTTGAGAAAAGATAAACTTGGTTTCTTTCCAGTCCATATCTCATATGGTGTCTTTTCAATTGCCTTAGATGGAACATGATTTAGTGTGAATGCAGCTGTCTCTAAGGCATGTCCCCAAAAGGACGTTGGAAGATCTATTTCACTCATCACAGATCGAACCATATCTAATAGTGTTTGATTCCTCCATTCTGAAATGCTATTCCATTGTGGTATTCCTGGAGGAGTTAATTGTGAGATTACCCCACAACTCCTAAGATGGTTAATAAACTCTTGGCTCAAATATTCACCACCTCGATAGATCGAAGTGCTTTAATTGTTTTGCTAAGTTGATTTTGTACTTCATTTTGGAATATTTTGAACATTTAAAAAGATTTAGATTTATGTTTTATTAGATAGATATAGCCATATCTACTAAAGTCATTTATAAATGTAATGAAGTAGACATAACCTCCTCTGGAAGCTATATTTAATGGTCCACATACATCTATATGTATAAGGCCTAATAATTCAGTGGCCCTCTCACTTGCCTAGTAAAAGGTGCCTTTGTCATATTTCCTAATAAGAAAGATTTGCATGTATCATATGATTCAAAATCAAATGAGTTAAGAAATCCATCTTGATGGAGTTTGGAAATATGTTTCTCATTTATATGGCCTAGACGACAATGCCATAGGTAGGTCGAATTTAAATCATTTGATTTTATCCTTTTAGTAGTTACGTTATAGATATTCCTATTATTAGGATGTTCCAAATTTAATATATAATGACTAACATGCAAATCACCATCAGCATAGAAAATGTCATTACGGTAAATAGAACATTTACCATTCCTAGTAATGAAAGTATAACCTTCCTTATCTAAATAAGAAAGAGAAACAATGTTACTACTCAAAGCAAGAACATAATAGCAATTGTTCAAAACTAACAAAAGCCCACTAGGCAGAACTAATTCATAAGTGCCTACGGCTAAAGCAGCAACTCTTGCTCTGTTTCCAACTCATAGGTCCACCTCACCCTTCTTCAGCTTTCTACTATCCTTTAGACCCTGCACATTTGTACAAATGTAAGAACCACATGCGGTATCTAATACCCATGTAGAGGAAGTAGAAAACTGAATGGCTATAACATAAATACCAGAAGCGATAGCCCCATTATCCTTCTTGTTATTTTTTAGATCTTGAAGGTAGAGTTTGCAATTCCTCTTCCAATGACCGGATTCATTGCAGAAGTAGCAACTCCTTCCTTTGGAGGCTTTGCCTTCTTGGGTGCAGGCTTGGTTTCAGGCTTGTTTGACTCTTTGGTCTTACCACATAAGCCATTACCCTTCCATTTTCCCTTCCCTTTCTTTTTCATACCCTTTCCTTTCTAAACAATCAAAATTGTACTAGGCTTTTTCTCAATACTTTGCTCAGTAGTTTTGAGCATCCTATACAGCTCAGAAATTTATTTCTCTATGTTGTTCATGTTGTAGTTCATGACAAACTGGTCATAACTCTCCGGGAGTGAGTTCAGGATCAAATCCGTAGCTAACTCCTGACTCATGGGAAATCCAAGCCTCTCAAGGTGATTAATATAGCCTTTCATCTTTAACACATGAGTACTAACTGATGCACCTTCAACCATCTTACAGGAATTTAAGGTTTTTGTGGTCTAATACCTTTCTTGCCTTGCCTATTGTTGGAATATTTCCTTGATATGGACAATAATCTCATGAGCCTCTATAAGTTATAGATCTCTTTGGAGCTCTGGAACCATAGTGGCAAGCATCAGGCAACCTACATCCACAAAGTCATACTTATGCTTTGTGTAAGCATCTCTTTAAGCTCTTGGAGCATTGGCTGAAGGCTCCTCAAGAATGGGTTGATCTAGGACATAAGCCTTTCTTTCCTGCTTGAGAACAATTCTCAAGTTCCTGAACCAGTCAAGAAAGTTTGTCCCATTGAGTTTGTCCTTCTCAAGGACCGATCCCAATGATAGTGTAGCAGTATTACTGGTCGACATGATTCTACAATTAAAATATGCAAAGTTAGTTAGTAATCTCCCACTAAATTAACAACCCTCAAAATAATAATTAGTGGACTAGGATCCATATTTGGCTTAAACTTAAGTCCGCTTTGGCAAGACGCTTAAATTCAAGTTATTTAGGTAGGTAACCTATTTACCAATTACATCACATGTAACTCTTAGATGTTTATGGGATTTGATCAGCATATGATCCAGCATGTTTAATCCGATCTAACACCTTGAGATTCAAAACTATTTTGTTAATCTCAATTAAGTCAAAACAATAATGAATATTATGAGCAACACCATTGCTTATGCTTGTCTCATCAAGATAACTCAAGTGCATCCACTTTGGTGGTTTCCACAATTGAGCGATCTAGGTTTTGACAGGTATTCATTAATTGATGGCATTAAGACTTAAGATTTGATTAGAGGGCTCAATTAATTAGTCTTGTTTATATGAATGCAATCGGGGTCGTATCTCATATAGATAAATACATATAAACGTAAAAGTATTCATGCAATGATCTTATCAAAAGCATAATTTAAACATGATACAACATAGCTTACCTAACCTAAAATCCTCCCAAGACTATAAGAGACTTCTCAAAATAGAAAAGAAATACATTGACAGAAACCTTGTTTAAACATTCGAGGGGAGTGAGATGAGAAGAGAATGTACATCGAGAGTATTTAGAGAAAGGCACAGCACGCATGCTGTATTTAAATATTGCAACCCTTTGTAAAATTCTAAAGCCATGTTGTTCACCATACCCAAACAAGTATAAATAATAAACCACAACAATAATTCATACAATATGAAAAGCAATAAATGTCGTGATCAGATTATATTGTTCTACACAGATGTAGCCATGGCGGTCACCATAGTTTCGAATCCCTATTACCCTAATAGATATTTGAACTTAGACCCGATTGGATTGCCGCCAACTACGATATAAGGTACCCTACCCGACTTCATGCAAGCCTAGGGTTTCAGACAAGCAAGATCCTTTTCAATTCAAAACAAAACCACAAATTCAGATTTCATATTTTTTCCAGAATTGAAATTGCATAACTAGCAGCTCATGTAATCGAAACAATTTTGTGCAGATCATATATATGCAGTTAAATCTGAAAACAAAAATCACATATATGTTTAGACATTTCTTATAAGCATCATGTATATCCCATATATGACATGTATGAGAATGATAAACTCAATTTAAACGCACAATTGATCTATCTCTAATACCACTGTTAGAATCAGCAGGCACATGGAAGAATTATAAAATTTTCCCTGATCCTAATCAAGGATCTATCAATGGTGTTTGAATCAGGTTAGAAAGAAGTCGTACCCTTTTTAAGCTTAAGGTTTTCACGATCTCTAGGAGCCAACTCGTTAGGTCCGCTCCCCTTACCAGTATCCACATGAATGCTCTCCAACAAAGACTGCGTGCTAGCACCTTCAATATTTTTAGGGTTTCCTTTACGGCTCTGAATTCTCAAGTGCGTATGAGTATATCTGTTCTATCAAGTTTATAACCTATGAGGGCTATATTCAAATTTCAAAATTAATCAACAATTAATTATCTTGATGAGCTAATAAATAAATCCAGTTTAAATTAAATCTGTCAAATAGTTTTAATTTAACCTATTTATTTAATCAAAATGAAGAGCCATTAGATTTAATTTATCTTCATAAATTAAATCTAAGATACTATATCTCTATCATGTTAGTTATTAAATTTAATATATCTTAATAAATTAAATATAAAACTAACACAATATAATAATATCATATAATATATATACATATATATAATATATATAAGATATGTATTTCGAAAATATGTATCTATATAATACTATCAACATGAGATAATGTTTAATTTAGGTGGGACGAATTTTATATTATATATATATAATTCGTCCACCCTAAATTAAACATTATCTCATGTTGGGCCATTCTTGTGTTCGACTCTATAGGCCCATCTGAAGTTGGCAGTGGGCCAATAATTGTACTAATCCAAAAGTTGCAAGTGGCCTCTAGCAAGACATTACGACTACCCAATTCATATAAGGATCGTTATCACAATACAACCTGTCATAGAACCATGCACGTCCCTTTTGTCACATGATATATCGATCAAGGATAAGGCATGGATAATGTAATCCTCTTGTTCCTGACCATTACTTTCTTGATTCTTGAGTAGCCTGACAATAGAAATGAAAACTTCTTTCCATTGTAGTATGACCATACATTTCTCAGACTCACTCATCGAGGGGCCCAATAATATCTCTCCACTAATGTGAGGGACAAATTCCATCTTGATCATTCATATTCCTCTGCATGAAAAACCATGAAACCTGATCATAGCCTTTATCATCACCCGGTCAAAAGTGACTTTTGACTAGTTCAAAGCTTAGCAACTCTCATGTAGGAATCAATGATGACCTTAGGTCTAAGGGCATTATGATGCTATCCAAAATCAACAACTTGTTTGTTCAAATTCAAGTGACAACTCTTCAGTTTCAAATTATCATTTTCAAATTCCAGCTGAACAAATCATGAAGAGCACAAGCTAAAATATTCAAGGAAGCATTGATTGGGCTAATTGAAGAAGTTGTTTTAAATCAAATGGCAATTGGATCAGTAAATCTGATTTACAAAACAAAGATGCTGAAAACGTCACTAAGTTCATTTGTGCTAAATATGGAGTTGTTAATCAAGTTTTGGGCTTGGAAACTTCAAAACAAAGAGCTTGGACCTAGTACTTCACATAGGAGGACTCATTTGGGCCAAATAAGCACATTTTGAGCCTTAATTTGCTGGCTACATTTTCTTGAAGTTAGGTGTACGAAAATCAACAAGTAGTTGGTGGCAGATTTGACTTTTGTTTTCTTTAGCATATTGTATTTGATTTTTCAACTTTCTTCTAGATTGTATTAGACTTTTGTGTTTATTGTATTAAACTTTTAGGTTTCCTAGCACATGGTTTTACAATTTGTATTGGCTGTTTTCAAAATTGCACTTATTGCAATTAGGTCATATTTTCCTATAAATACATGGTGCTTCTTCATTTGTTGGAGACAATTCAGATTTGAATGATAAATGAAAGTTGCACTTCTGTACTTTGTTTCTTGAGAGTGGATTCTCTCTAGGTTCTTTTTAGAACTAACAAACTTATCAAGGCTTGATCAACCTTATGGCGTTTTCCAACACTTCGGGTCCTTGTTCTTTCGTGTTCAAGGGTTCAAGTGGATCGTCGATCTGTGTTTAGCTTTCTTGGGGTGTATATATTTTAGAATTGGTTGTGGGTTCGTGGGATCTTCCCTTCTGGGTTCGCACCACATTGTGATATGGTTATACATGAGAAAAGCTTATGACTTGGTGTAGCTTTCTCATAGTGGGTCGGTCCATCACTTTATACTCTTACAAATGCCTAAGCCTTTGATTCTTATCTCTATATCTTATCAAAGTCATACTCGTCTTGTTTCATCTCTGCTCCCGCATAGATGATGACTAGGGGCATTTTAGGACAATATTCATGAATTATCCAAGAATACAATTATCACAGTTAAACATGCAAATAATATGATAACAGAATGGAGAAATTTTATTAAAATAATAATGTTCAAAGTACAGTGATTGGCCCTTAGGGCACAATTTCCAATAAGAACTAGGTATGGGTACTATGATTTCTTGGTAAAGCCATTCGGACTGACCAATGCACCTATCGTATTCATGTATTACATGAATCAAATTTTTTGACAATATTTAGACTAGTTTGTGGCTGTTATTATTAACAACATTCTGATTTACTCAAAAAGTATAAAAGATCATAAAGAGCACTTGAAAATAGTGTTGGGAATCTTAAAGGAAAAGTAACTCTATTAAAGGTTGAGCAAATGTGAGTTTTGGCTTTTAGGGTTCAAATTTATGGGCCATGTTATTTCTCATGAAAGGGTCTCAATATATCCCAATAAAGTAGAAGCAGTGTTGAAATAGAAGAGGCAAGAAATTGTCAAAGAAATATGCAATTTTCTAGGTCTAGCCAGTTATTACAGAAGGTTCATTTAGAACTTCTCTCAAATCACGTCACTGTTGATAAAGCACACTTGAAAGAATAAGTTGTTTAAGTAGGATGACAAATGTGAGAGCAGTTTTTTAGAGCTAAAGGAGAGGCTGACATCCCCACCAGTGTTGATTATTCTCAATCCGAGTTTGACCTATATGGTTTACAGTGATGTGAGTATACAGGGATTGGAATGCGTCCTAATGTAGCCGGCAGAGTTGTGGCGTATGCCTCTTAACAGCTAAAGCCTCACGAGATTAATTATCCCACACATGATTTAGAACTTGATGTGACAATTGTCTTTGCTTTAAAATATGGCGACATTACCTATATGATATGATCATAGAACTATACTGCAACTACAAGATCGAGTCTCATATACTTGCATGATAAAAAAGAGTTGAACTTGAGACAATAAATATAGATGAAGCTGATAAAGATTATGATTTTGATATCAAATACTATCCAGGCAAAGCAAATGTCATAACGGTTGCTTTGAGTTAAAAAGCAATGCAGGTAGTAGTCCTGATGATTCAGGAACATAAACTACTTGAAAGATTTGCATGTAACACCTCCCTTTCTTTTATTGTATATTTATGAATTATTATGCAATTCATTTAGATATGAGAATAAAATATCAATACTAATACTAACGTCTCAGTTGTACCCTTTGATACCACTTATCTCTGATAATTTTGATACCGTGTTTGGGTATCAATACCCTTTCTTATGTACGGATCTTACCCTTTTTGTGAAATATTATTACCAAATTCCCCAGGATTTTGATAAAATAGGTAAGTACTCTGATACCGCTTCATACTATTATTACTACTTTAATATCAATATAGAATCCTTAGGCTTACAGCCAGTCATACAAGGCATTTAGTCATACATATTATATATTAAAAATATTTAAAGTTGTTAGAACCGACTATCACTCAAGAGGGGGGTGAATTGGGTGTATGATAAAAACTTAAGAACTTTGGAAATCTTTTCGCATCTTAGCGAAAGCAAAAAGTATGAAGGTAATAAATTATAAATCGACAGTTAGATTAAATAATATATGCTGGAAATATAAGAGCTTAGGGAAGAGAATATGCAAACTGTGATTTATCCTGGTTCGGTCCAATCTGTGATGGCCTACGTCCAGTCCCCATGCTCCTCCTGAGATTTTCAAATCATCTTCTTGTTTAATTCGGGCACAAGAAATGCCTTTACAATCCCACAAGTTTAGCCAGTTACTTGTGAAACCTTTTACAAATCTCTCATTGAAATACTCCCCCTTACGGCAAGTCTTACGAGCAGAGCAATCTCGAAGATCTTCCTCTCCTACTTACTCGTGCAAGTCTTACGATCAGTAACGTTCTCTCTTGCTTACACCCCTGTAAGTCTTATGAGTAGCAACGTTCTCTACTGCTTGCACCTCGTAAGTCTTATGAGCAGAATGTCTTACTGGCAATTCTCTCTACAGTTTCCCTCGTAAGGAAATCAACCCTCTCAAGGTCCCTCTACCTTGAGATTAATTTAGAAATATAGATGAAAGTGTTTACAGACTCTCTCACAGAGTAGATATAATACTCACTGAAGTACAATACAAATAATCACTCTCTTAATGATAAGTAATATAGAAACAGGAAAACAGAGAGTGTTTGGGTAGAAGCAGAGGATTCATATTTCTATCATTTTTCTCGTAGTTGCTCACTGTCTCTATTACACATCGACTTTGAATGCTCTCTCATTTATAGTTGATGAAGATGATGACCGTTGTGAGCATTCGTCCGTTGGAGTCATTTTGACCGTTGAGCATATTTGAAAAACTAGCTACCATGAGATTTCTGTTGCAAAGCAGAGCGTCTCGTTGAGGAGCGGTATGTCTCATTATGAGTTGTACATCATGTTATGGAGCGGGATGAATACGTTTGAGTTTCCAAACAATCTCTCATGGTGGGTCAATCTTTTGTCGTGGTAGGTAGCCGATACTCGGTGTGTAATGATGCCGCCCGCCACAATTAACTCTTTCATTTGAATATGTAATCTCAACGTTAAATTTCTTGTTTCACACTACAAAATACTTAATCAATAATATGATGAAGAGTTAGTCATGGGTATGTTGGATCATTGGTCAAAAGCTGAATTTCTGGCTTCTGGGACTCATCACGTTGAGTGACAATATTGGCCATAAATAACCTCCATTCTTGAAGATGCAATCCAAATGTTTAATCTCCTGTTTTACACTTGAAATATATGTTAGTTAACGTTTAGCAACAATAACAAGTGAAAACATAATGAATGTATAACATTTAACCACGTTTGGATTAATGGCCATGAGAGTCTTAACTTCTGCATTTTGGTTCTGTCAAGACTTCACTCGAGTGCATGTATAATTTCATGTTCTGGCTTCCTCTAGGGCAAACACTCTCTACTCTTCACTCTCATGGACTCGAGTGCAATTCTGGACATCACTCGAGTGCAACCAGTCCTGCTCAAGTGTGCTTCTTGTTTTCACGTACATGCTTCTTCTCGGGTTAACACTTTCATGTCAAAACTTGCATGTGCTCGAGTGCAAAGCAACTTGATGCTCGAGTGTGGATCCTAGTGCTCGAGTATTGTAAATTTCTCCATACTTCAGCCACTTCCACTATTACAAAAAAAGGTGATTTAGACCGGCACATTTAGACTAGTTGTAGTAAATGAGGTCTAAAAGAAATGCGCGGTGGCATTTTCATAATTATAAAGAATTTGGGAGATCGGTTATTATAATAACCGGTCTAAAAAATTTAATTTAGACTGGTTATACACTAACTGGTCTAAAAAGATTAATTTTTAGATCGGTTATTATAATAACCGATCTAAAATGAAGCTTTTGAAGACCGATTCTCTAACAACTGGTCCGGTTGTTGGAGAACCGATCTTAAAAAGATTCATTTTAGACCGGTTATCCTACTAAACAGGTCTTAGAAACCTCCCCCAATATTTTCGCACCTCCGCTCCCCGCCCTCTCCATTCTAAAATTGATCTCTTCCATTCTGAATGAACTTAGCTTCTTTCATCCCAATCATTTCGCTTCTCAGTGCTTGACTCCCCGTCCCTTACCTGATCTTTGAATTGGAACAATCGAATCTGGCCGGTCACTGCTCGTGGTTGTCACTCTTGGGTCACCGTCTTCCTTTGC
Source organism: Inga laurina (assembly GCA_963855925.1). Lineage (NCBI taxonomy): Eukaryota > Viridiplantae > Streptophyta > Magnoliopsida > Fabales > Fabaceae > Inga > Inga laurina. The sequence goes on from OY979703.1 coordinate 48,507,837, forward strand.
TTCAGGTTTTGAGCTTTATCCGTTATTCACTGTGACTCAGGGACGTTTTCCTCTTCATCGTCTTGTTTGAGGTATGCTTCCTCTTCCTCTACATTTACCCCTCTACAATTACTATATAGAAGCTGTTGCTTCCAGATTTGGAATTCCAGTTGGTGTGTTTGGTGTTTAAAGCCGTGTAGAAAATCTTCTGATTTAAATCTACAGATGGTCACCAAATTTGAAAGTTGGGCACATGGTAGTGGAACTTATAGTTATTTTTGCTTTGTTTAACTAGTTACCTTCTATTAGTTTCCAATAGTATTGCTTGTTGTCCATGTTTTCATTTAGCATATTCAGAAGTTACTCCAGCAATACCCATCCATTTGCATCCCAAAATTCCTATAGAAGTTTGCTTACTTGAGTAAATACAAATATAGGATCAGGAGATATGTTCTCAAATAGAAAAGCATGATGTGATTTCCAAATTTGCCACAAAAAACATAGCTACTAGTTAGCTTGATCTTCTTCTACCCCCTTATCTTATGCCAGTTAGCTCTTCCTTGTATCTCGAATACCTACTAAGTAGGGAAGAGAGAATAGGTTCAAAGGATTAGAAGAAAACCTTTCATTACAGAATGTAAGGATGTCAATTCCGGTAAGGCATCCTTTCTAATAGCTGATTCCTCCTAAACAAGTAATAGAAGATAGAGAGAAACTAAAGGACCCTACTCTACCTAGCCTTTTTCAGAAGCCCACCTATAAATGTAGATGCAACTACCATAGCCTATCATCCTATACTCTAAATAACTAACTTGGTAGAAGCTTGCAACTGCATACAGTTATTATATTCATTTATAGGCTAGAACACTTTCTAGATTTAGTAGAAGTCTTGCGTTTTGTAAGAGTTGTCAAGGAACTGAGACTTACTTTTTTATGCTCTTTTTCTCTATCTGAAATTGAAATAGAATATATCTCTGACTTGATAGATCAAATAGAGATAAATGACTTCTTCCTTGCTTGACGAAGGAGGCCTTAACGAAAGGAATCTCAAACCAGCATCTATCCATTCTTCGTCCTTGTCCATTTCCTTGTTATAACTAACAAGTATCCTTTACGTCTCCAAATGTTAAACATTCGAAATGTTATCAGTCCTATGTCCTAAGTACTCTCCTACTTCCATTTTCATGAACAAAATCTAATTATTCTTCCCGACCTTCTTCTACTTGTCTCACATTTATATTCTGAACTTCTTCTATTCTAAAAAAAATTGTTGCCATACCAAACTTGCTTAGTCTACTCACAAAGGAAAAATAAATGTTCCATTGATTCAGATTTTTTATGGCAAATTAAGCATAGGTCAGTATTACAGCATTTCCTTTTAGCTAAATTCATAAAATTAGGCAAAGCATTAGATACCATTCTCCATATGAAGTTCTTTATTTTTGAAGGTACTTTCAGGTTCCATATCTCTTTCATACCTTCCTCTGAGCATTATTAAAGGATATTGTAATGTTTTCAAATCTTCTTAACACATTTCTTTGAGCAGCTTCATACACTTCCTTAATCGAATACACACTTCTCTTCCCGCGGCCCAAATCCATTTATCCTCCCCTATTTCTAAGTGTTCTTATTATGTTGCATATAGCCACTTGTTCTTTCCTCTGTTATCCACCTTTCTATTTAGATCAAATTCCAGCCCCCACCCCCATTAATTCAGCCACCTTAAGCTCCTTGAATGCCTTATAAGGGCGTGATGAACTCAACTTCTTCCCTGACAAATCCCAAATACAGGGTCTTGCCAAACTCTTGCCTTCAAGTCATTCCCCACGTTGAGCATCATATGATTTTCTAATACTTTCCTGCCCTCAAGAATGCTAGACCATAACCAAGAGGAGGATATACCCTTTTTTGCCTTTAGGAAGGAATGTTTTGGAAAATACCTAGCTTTTAACAACTTCACCCATATTTGATCGAGATTTAGCAGTATTCTCCATCCTAATTTAGCTGGAAGAGCTAAATTAAATGCATCAAAATCTTTGAATCCCAACCCCCTTCTAATTATGCCTTTTCATTCGTTCCATGGAAACCTAGTATATCTTTTTCCCTTTATCACAATTCCACTAGAATTTTGGCACAATCCCATTTAACATTGAAAAATATTATTTAGGTATAGGAAACATGACATGGAGTAAACTGGTTACCTAATCTATTTAGGATCATAATAAACATTAATAACATCATTAGATGATTTGACATGCTATTTGCTATTTGCCCAAGTCCACTTGGTAACTCTGCATGTTAGTAGTATGGATACTTTTGCTTTAGTGCTATGGCAATTCTTGATTGTATTAAGTATGGATGTTAGAAGAGTGAACACAAGGTTGCATTCCCTAAGTGGACTTGGGCAAAAGATCAATTTTATTCCATTTCTTGCTTTCCGCCTGACTTATAAGCAAAGCTATATAATAATAATTGTGAATTCTCTTTTGAGATGGATCATACTATGTTTATAGATAATAGGGTAAGGGTCCCCTATGTATTGCTCTTATTTATGTCCTTTATATGTATTGCTCTTATTTAAAATAAATCATGATCTACATGTCTGGAAGCAAGTTGAATCCATGCATACCATTGAACACTGAAACAAAAGTAGAAAGTAGAAAACAAAAAGTTTTAACCAGCGGCCAAACTATTTTTAGCCACGGCCACGACACTCATACTTAAAAAAAAGGCTTGCTAGCCACGGCTAAGCCAATTTTGGCTGCAGCCAAGATAGGGTTAGATAGTTTTGGACCACGGCCAAATATTGTCCAGAAATTTGGGCATGGCCAAATTTTCCTTGCCCATGTCCAAAACCTAACATCACAGCTTTTAATTGCTGATACTAGTTTCTTTCCCTCTTCTCCTTTCTCTTCCCTCAGCACCACAACCATCCTTTTCTTTTCCTCTATTTTTCATTCTCTCTCTCTCTCTCATTTTCTCTCTCACTCTCTCACCTTCTTTCCTTCCTCTTTCCACCTCCATTCCTTATTCCCTTACTCCTTCTCCATTCCACTTTCCCTCATTCCATTTTTTCCTCACACGTTACTCTAAATCATGATCTTCTTTGTTTATGGTACTATTCTAGTTACACTATGTACTTGGGAGTAATGATTGCTTGCTCTCATCATTCTCCTACCTTTTCCAGGGAAAAAGTAGAAAACAAAAAAAAAGGTGTTGGAATAAATGGATCGTAGTTGGATACAAGCTAAACGAACGAGTGTTGAATATGATGTTGGGGGGAGGGGTTTTTTAGACTTTGTAAAATGAAATGCCGATGATGATAGTGGGATGTTTTATTGCCCTTGTGTAAAATGTTTGAATAAGAAGCGACTAAGTGCTGCAGATATATATACACATTTAATTTGTGAAGGATTTTATAAGACGTATATAGTATGGGTATGGCATGGTGAACAATTAGAAATGCTAAGTGAATCTCAACAGGGGGAGTGATTTGTGATGATAATGACATGGATCTGGATGATCGGATAGAGGATATTATTCATGATGTAGGAGAAGAGGCTTTTGAACAATCACATGCATATGGTAATATGTGCAGTGATGCTGAGAAGCCGCTGTACCCAGGGTGTAAAAAATACCAATTGCTGAAAGCTGTATTGAAATTGGTAAGCTTGAAAGCACGGTATGGATGGAGCGACAAGAGTTTTTCAGAAATGCTTGAGGCCTTTAAAGACATGCTTCCTGATGATAATGTGTTGCCTTATCGATACTATGATGCTAAGAAAATACTGTGTCTACTAGGGATGAAGTATAAAAAGATTCATGCTTGCCCTAATGATTGCATATTTTATAGAAAAGATCATGAAGACAAGGAGCAATGTCCGATATGTGAAACTCCAAGGTATAAATCAAATAAGGGCCCTGCAAAAGTGTTGTGGTATCTTCCAATCATTCCAAGGTTCAAGCGCCTGTTTGCTAATGAAATTGATGCCAGCTGATTCAAATGCAGATGAATGGATTTCTGATGGAAAGCTTCAACATCCAGCTGATTCTTCTCAATGGTAGAAAATCGATCAATTATTTCCTAGCTTCGGTGAAGAACCTAGAAATCTCAGGCTTGGGCTTAGCATAGATGGTATGAATCCTTATGGTAGCCTAAGCAGTATACATAGTTCATGCCCTGTTCTGTTGGTAATTTACAACTTATCTCCTTTGTTATGTATGAAACAAAAATACATTATGTTGTCCATGTTGATTTTGGGACCAAAGCAACCTGGAAATGACATAGATGTTTACCTAAAACCCTTGATCGAAGACTTGAAAGAGTTGTGGGATAAAGGTGTCGATGTTTTTTATGCGAACAAGAAGGAGACTTTTAATATGCGAGCAATGATCTTTTGTACTATAAATGACTTCCTTGCATATGGGAACTTGTCAGGATATAGCGTTAAAGGCCACAAAGCTTGTCCGATATGTGAAGAAGGCACATGCTACCATCAACTTCAACATGGAAGAAAGACGGTTTACCTTGGCCATAGGCAATTTCTAAGACGAAGCCACCCTTATCGTAGATTAAAAAAAGCTTTTTTCGGTGGCTAAGAGTTTGAAGATGCTCCAGAGTCATTGACTGGGGAGAAAATATTTGAAATGGTAAAAAATATCAATACTATGTTTGGTAAGTCATCAAAGAGTAGAAATGAGAAAAATATATGGAAGAAAAGGTCCGTCTTCTTCGATCTTCCATATTGGCGCAATCTTGATGTCAGACACTGTATTGATTTCATGCATGTGGAGAAGAACATATGTGATAGTATTGTTGGGACACTGCTCAACATACAAGGAAGTTTTAAGGATGACGTGAAGGCAAGATTAGACTTGCAAGAAATGTGAATATGAGAAGATTTACATCTAAGGCTATATGGTAATAGAACTTTTTGTCCTCCAGCTGCTCATACTTTGTCTAAGGATTAGAAAAGAAGCTTTTGTGAGTGTTTACATAGCGCTAAAGTTCCCTCAGGGTATTCTTCAAATTTTAAAAAGCTTGTATCGATGAAAGACTTGAAGTTAATAGGGCTAAAGTTTCATGATTGTCATGTTTTAATGCAACAACTACTCCCAGTAGCTATTTGAGGCATTACCGAATATGATCTTCAACACATATTGACTAGACTTTGTTTCTTCTTCAATGCCATTTGTTGTAAAGTTATTGACACGGAAAGATTGGAGGAATTGGAAAATGAAGGATATATGATCTTGTGCCAGCTTGAGAAGCTTTTTCTTCCTTCCTTTTTTGACATCATGGTACACTTGATTGTTCATCTAGTGGGGGAGATAAAGTTGTGTGGCCCTATCTATTTTCAGTGGATGTACCCAATCGAAAGAACTATGAAAATCCTAAAAGGGTATGTGAAGAACCCTAACCGGCCTGAAGCATCTATTGTTCAAAAATATGTTTCTGAAGAAGCTATGGAATTTTGTCAACATTATTTGTCAAATGTACAACATATTGGCCTTCCTAAATGTCATGATCAAGAAGGGGGTAGACGCGAGGCAACAGTAAAGAGCATAGATGCTGATGAATTGCAACAAGTCTACTTGTACATCTTGAACAATGTTGATGAAGTTCAATATTACATGAATGCCCATAAAGAAATTGTACGGAAACAAGATAGTCGAATGACTGAACAAAGGTTAATTAGGGAGCAGAACAGAACTTTCGCACATTGGTTCAAACAAAAGGTTGATGGAGAAGAATGTGTTTCTGATACAATAAATTGGTTAGCACGTGGTTCTGAAGTTGATGTCATAAGTTGGACTTCATTTATGATCAATGGTTATACCTTTTACACGAAGTCCGTAGATGGTAAGAGCACCGTCCAGAACAGTGGTGTTGTATTAGTGGCTGAATCTATGTACTTCTCTAGTTCGAAAGATAAGAACCCTACATTGGCTGCCATACCTTATTATGGGGTGATTGAAGAGATTTGGGTGGTTGACTATGTTAAAATTAGATTTCCCATTTTCAAATGCAAGTGGGTTGATGTCAATAATGGTGTGAAGATCGATAGGTTAGGATTTACATTAGTAGATCTAAATAGTAGAAATTTTAGAGATAAACCTTTCATTATGGCAGATCAGGCGCAACAAGTGTTCTATATCACTGATCAGGCAAATAAAATGTGGTCTGTAGCTCTCCAAAGAAAAAGGGTCGTTGATATTGATGAGAAAAGTCACTCAAATTATGATCTTCTTGAGACTCCTTTTTCCAGGGGTCTACCAGAACTAAATGAAGAAGATGAAGCAGATAATGCGCACGGCACAAGAAATGATCATCACGAGGGAATATGGGAGGATATCTCTTTATGATACTACTTTGAACTTAACTAACTAAAGTAATTATGATTATGATTTATATCCGAAGAATATGTTTAGTTATTTTATCGATATAGTATTCACATGTCATAGCTTAGGATTTATCTTTCTTTGTTGTCGTTATGGCAAATGACGAATCCCCAGTGTCCTAGTGCAGAGGATCAGCCACCTCTTACACCTCTGAGTCAGCCACCTAGTGATCAGGAGAGTGAGCTAGCTAATGCTCAGGAGAGTAAGCCAGCTAGTGTTAATCAGGGCAAGCCTAGCAATGCTCGAAGCCAGGGTCATAGTAAGCGCAGTAGCCAGTTTGTACGGAGGGGTAGACATGGCATACGGTTGACAGACGTTTCCCTCAGTTGGAGTGTAGGTCAAAAGATACTGATTGAGTTTGATAGATATTGGAACCAATCGGGCCTAACGCACAATGATGTAGGAGTTTTGTCGGCCTCCTTGCACGCAACAAGCCAAGCATCTTGATAGAGGAGTGGAGAAATGTCGATAAAAAGGTGAAGCAACATATTTGGGACACTATCCAGGTATACAATTCTCTTCTGTATGTAATTAATTATTATCAAATGTCACAAATTTGTCACTTACTCCTTCAATGCATGCATTCCAGCTCACCTACAACGTTCCTCAGAGTGAGATCTTGTACAACAAGACAATGACGTATTGTTATGAGCGCTGGAGCAAGTTTAAGACAAATCTGACCAACAATTACATTCATATCGAGGTGAAAGATGGTCAGCCTCGTCCTAATCCGTACGACCAGTATACATTTCTTGATCAAGCGACTTGGCAAGCATTTGTTAGGCTTCGGACTACTCCAGAATCTTTGGTTAGTTGACTTATTTTTCGTTTTATTTACTTAGCAATTATCTTAATTGATTATAACACTTTCTTTTTGTATCATTTTTTATTCGCAGGCAAAAAGGCAACAAGCGCAAAAGAGTGGTAGAAAGAATGATTGCCCTCATACAATGTCTCATGGGGCTTATACAAAGGCTGAAAGAGACTTGTTGGCGGCCAAACGGAAGAGATTGGAAGAAGCATCTCAATCTGATCCTTCTGTTCTTCTTTCTCCACCATCTCCGATTTGTCGCGAAGAAAAATGGCAATTTGCCCACCAAAAGAGGAGTGGGTCTTATACGAGTGAACAATGGTGAAAGAATTGTAAGTATATATCGTTGCTGTTATTAATTACATAAGAAACGTACATCATTACTTATGTCTGTTATTTTATATTTTCTTAAAGGAGGAACTTAGAAAAAAAACAAGTTGAGGGATCTTTTAAGTCGGAGGGCAGGAATGATATTCTAACTGTTGCTACTGGCAAACATGAGCATCCAGGTCGTGTCAGGGGAGTTGGAGGAGGGGTAGGGATACGGGATTACTTTGGAGCCCCTGTACACCATTCGTCAAACATCGTGACTAGGGAGGAATTAGAGACTATGTTGGCCACTGTAGGAGCAGAAGCAAAGGCTGAGGCTGAAAAATCATTTGATGCACTATTAGAGACCTGGTTGAGCAAGATGAAAAAGGAGATGATAGTGTTTATGAGCTCAATACAAGATACCAGTGCTCCCTAGCCACAATCGATTGATCTTAATAAGTAGAGCAATAAAGGGAGTTGTTGCAACATTAGGCAGTCATCAGAGGGTCCTGTAAGAGAAATTATTGAGCCTTGTGATATTTCTGTCAAGGATCCTCTGAGACAGTTATTTGCATGGGGTAGTGTGCATAACCTAGGATCAACTGTCCACCACCAACAAATGGAAGCTGATCAAGTCTGAGTGTCAGTTGACGAGGTGATCATTGCAGATGCACCTCTCCCTATCCCTTCTGATGAATTCAAGATCGTAAGCGATGTCCTGCGTACGTTCATCTTGTGGCCAACGAAACTTGTTTCTGTTCGAGCTAAGGAAAGTCTGATCAAAGCCCTAAGGCAACCAAGTCCAGCACCCTTCACTCAGTAAGAAGTTTCACAGCCTCCCTTGAATATCATGCAACAAGTGATTTTGATGGCATATGATACATCCTTTAAAACAAGAGAGTGCCCTACGGATTCAATTGTTGGACAGTCAGGGGTGACATACTATCTTGAGAGGGATGATTTGATGTCCCTGCTAGCTCCTAGACAAAATCTTACGATTGGGATTGTCCAACTGTTCTTAATGTAAGTATCTTCTGCAATTCAAAGTAAATATTTTAAAAGTTTCTCCGTTTACCTTTTATTTATGTGCTTGCATTATTGTAGGTGCATGAATCGTAGGTTGGTCTCCTATGGAAAAAGTGAAAAATTTGGATTCTTATGCCCCCATCACATCTAAGAGAAAGGGACCACTGTTGCTAGCAGACATAGATACTTATCAGAGAGGCTTAGTGAAAATGGAACTAAGTGTTTCTTGGCTCCATATGTGCATGGGTAAGAAACAAAATGATATTTTATAATTTATATAATATTTTATGTTTGCTTAATATTCTTTTTTTTCAGTGATCATTGGTTGTTGCTTCTTTTATGCAAGAGTAGTTACACTGTCATCCTCTTATGTTCCCTCCACTTCAAACCAGGGAATGATTTGAAAAAGGCCATGAACTCGTTAGTTTTCTTGCATTATTACCTTTTGTATCCAAAGTTTATGGAATTTGTGTAAAACCAATAACCTTTGTCATTGTGATGATCATAGGGCTATGCGAACATTCCTACACACTGCTTATGGTTAGCATGTTCGTGACTTAAAGGACCCTACATGGATCATGCCAAAGGTTAGTACATATTGATTTATTTAAAGAATGTAATAAGACAAGCCTTTATATTTGTTTTAATGATATCATGTTTTTTCTCAAAGCCGTAGGCAACCACAGGGGTCCTAGGCACGATTGATTTTACTCAAGAGGTAAATTTATATCTCAGAACTTTTGTATTACTTTATTGTTTTTAAGTTACTAAGTTAATGTTTTGTCTGGTTTTGGTGTTACAGATGTTTGAGCTTGCTAATCCCTTTCCTGAAGAAGATATTGATTTCATTCGCACACGTTGTGCTGAATTCATCTATGAGCTATTACAAAAAATAGTGAGTTTTTTAATTTATGTTTCAGGGATTGACCTTTATAATTTTTCTGAGCAAAATCTTCTGTTTGGACATTCCTTTTTGTTTTAGTTTTAGACAACTTCATATTGCACATTGAAATTGCAAGAAATTGAGTGAATTTCCTCCTCATGGTATTCTGAAGTAACACCCATACAAACAATTTTCTTTATGCTGCAATTCTATGGTGGTATTCTGAAGTAACACCCATACAAACAGTCTAATGCACTCTAAACTTTCTCTTCAGGGTGGTTTCCAACAATGATTTCTGTGGAACAATTCCTACTGCTAGGCTATTCGAGCATATTCCATTGAATAAGTACGTTTCCAAATAATTATCTTCTAATTCTTAACTCTTATTATTCGAATTGTTGTCATCAAGCGAGTGATTCATGTTGCTTTCTACTGGTGTCTATTGGTTGCAAATTGCAATATGTATTGAGACTTGTTGATTGAGAATTTCATATGTTATAGATGTCATGGCTATTGAATGTTAATATGCTTCCTGTCTATTAGGAGCAGAACCATGCTCTGAAACTGCACTTACATCATCATGCTTTATGTTAAATTTTCTGTCAAATATGCTTTATATTATAATTAGTAAATTGCTATTAAGTATTGTAAATATATTTTGTAGCTTTCCTAGTTTGTCAAGTTTATTCCGTATTTCATAATAGCTACCTGACTTTAATATAATTGAAGGCCTTATGAAATGAAAAGCGTATCAGGATTGGCCCTTCTGTCAGCTATTGTAATTGACTCTTACATTGATGTCAGGCTTTATTCGCTCATATGGCTTTCATCTAGTATCTTTCTTGATTAAGTGTATTTTTTCCTTTCCTTCTTGAAAGTCTTCTGTTTTTAGGAGAAATCATTTATGTCCTGGCTACAAGTTTTTGAAATCTATAGCATGCTGGGTCTTCTTGTTTTCTATTTTATTTTTATTGAAAATATGTTTGATATATTTGAGGAGAAAATATATTTTGAAAGCATTTTTTTAAAAATATGTTTAAATCCAAATCTTCTCTATTATTGAATGTTGTGCATTAAGCTGTCATGCATAGTTTCCTTAAGTCTGAGATTTAAATAAATTTCTGCATCATTATGAAGCCTTTGGTGAAATTGAGCAAATCTGTTTGGCATTTTCTGTGCATTTGATATGAATTTTTTGTCTGTTTTTTATTTCTGCAGGTTTGGTTAGGTCAAGCATTATCTTCATCTGAGTTGTGCTGCACATTCTTAGTTTTTCCCTGTTTGAAGTGGATGTATGTTGTTTGAAAATTGGTGAAAATGTGCATTTGCGCTTCATTTAGCTTGCTATAGACTGTTGCCTTTGAAGATTGAAATTGAAATATGTGATTGTTCTATATATACAAATGCTAAATTTGGTTCTTTGAACCTGCTGCTGGAGTTGGGTTCTTTTCTGTTATCATTCTGACCTTTTGCTTGTTAACATGATATTGACAATATATATTCACCTGTGCATAACTTGAATTCAACCATCGTGGTCCAGTGTGTATATATATAAGGGACATTTTTATAAAAAAAAATAGAACCTTTAAGACCGGTTGTAGTGCCAACTGGTCTTAAAAGTACTTTGAGACCAGTTATAGGGACAACAGGTGTTAAAGGACTCACCTCTAAGACCGGTTGTACCTACAACCGGTCTTAAATTATTTTAAAGACCGGTTGTAACAACCGGTTTAAAAACTAATAAACTTTTAAGACTTGTTGTAAAAAGACCTAATTTACAACTGGTCTAAAAAGTCTTTTTTAACCGGTCTAAAAAGCCTATTTTCCACTGGTGTTCTGAACAACACTCGCATGACATTTTACAAGAGTGCGTTTTTGCACTCGTGAGTGACGTGGGGCCACATTAAAAAAATTTACTTATTTGATTCTAATGATGTATCATAAGAAAGCTCTTGCCATATACATTCCAATGCAAAACGAATCAGCTCCAAACTCCTTGTATTCTGCAAGTTATGATTGAAAGAGTGTCTATCGCACTAGACTGCACAAGCGTCAACTTCCAGAAGGCATAGCTCCTAGAATATAACTTCAAATTAGGCAAATTACCTATCCATGGAAAGCCCTTTGAGTCTAGTTTCATATGGCACTGGTCTCGTCTCAATCCAAAATACCGAACCTGTGTTGAAAAGTGATGATGAGTTCACTGTCAACTTCCACGGATCATATCTCCTTCATCGGAGCTTCTTTAAATATGATCTTGGTGTAAATTTTACGTGTTTTGAGTCTTCTTTCATATGCCACCCGTTTCGGGTCAATCAGACATGTGGTTTGAGAAATATGGCCAAAATACCGGACCTCTGTCAAGCTGAACTAAAACAGAGTAGAACAGAGTATCCCCCTGACACTCGAGTGTGTTCATCATGTGCTCGAGTGTAACACCTCTGGCACTCGAGTGTTGAGCTCACACTCAAGTAAAACTCCTCTAGAAGTGCCATAACTCACATATAAGTCATCTCAGCTTCGTATTAACCTATTCCAACCATCATTTGATCATAGAAGCCTCTGGTATCATCATAGAAGCCTCCAGTATTACTTTTAACAGCTTGAACCTTGATATTCTCACTATATCTTATAATTTCTTCTTTCTTCAAAATCTTTCTTCTTGATTTCCTTCTTGATGATCATTTTCTATAACCCAACAAGACAACTTCTTTATTTTCTTGATTATCTTCAATCTTTGCTTGACTAATCTACAAGGTATGCAATATTAAACATAATAATTAGTCGAAGCATTATATAAACTTTTTGCTCTTATCATTTGACATTTATATTTGACATCATCAAAACTAATCATATCTAACACCCTTTTTGATGATGACAAATCTTTTAAGAAAAATATGTCTGAATGAAGTACAACATACATATATAATACAACATACATATTTAAGAAAAACTTTTTTCTCTTATATAAACTTTTTGCTCTTATCATTTGACATTTATATTTGACATCATCAAAACTAATCATATCTAACAAAAGTCAGTTATCAAAATAATTCTGTCACTTTATCTGCAATCCTCACTCATCGGTGGTTACCAATTTTCCCTTTGTGCCACTGGTCTTTTTTGTATAATGAATTTTGAAATGGGTGAGATTCGGAAGAATCTCAGCAGTAATAGACATTCAATCATATAAAATACAATCATACAAAGTATATCACATAAACCATCACAATACAATGAGCATATCAAGAGCATTTAAGCTTATTATTCAACTCGGCATACATACAACACATACCACAGTGCTTGGTCACAAACACATGATTCTACCTGTTATACTTTGAATTCAAAAATTAGGGTTTCTAACTAATCATCAAAAAATTATGACCACATGCTATCCCTACAAAATTTTAGCTGCATAATCCATTTATAACATCAAATTGATTAAAATTTATCTCTAACTCTAAGAATCAGGTCTGGCTGAATTTGACCCCTAGAACAAAAATTGTGTTCTTGCAACTTTCAACCTCCAAACATGTAATTAACTACCATAAACCCTTAATTAACATATTCATCATCAAACATTTATTAGAGCTCAATTTTAGCTCCTTGGCCAAAACCCTAAGGGGTCTAGAACATCAAAATTATTTAGCAAAATAGTAAGACACTATGCTCAAATTGAATCTTATGATTAACTCCACACATTTATCTGATCAGTTTTTGATTCTGATAGTAATTCTACTGGTAAGATGTCACAAAACTATTGGAAATTATGCCCTAGGGGCTAACCATTGTACTGTCAACATAATTATTTAATGAATTTCTCTATTATGTTATCATATGATTTGCATGTTAACTGTGATAATTGTATCCTTGGATAAATCATAAAGACTATCGTAAACGTCCCTGGTTGGTCATCTATACAGGAGCAAAGATGAAGTAAGACCAATATGACTTTGATAAGATATGGAGCTACGAATCAAAGCCTTAGGCACTTGTAAGAGTACAAGGTGCTGGACCGACCCACTATGAGAAAGCTACATTGATCAAGTTATAAGCTTATCTTATATATAACTATGTCACCATGCCCTTTGACCTGAGGTCATCATGAATTCCTACATGAGAGTTGCTAAGCTTTGAACTAGTCAAAATTCACCTTTGACCAGGTGATAATAGAAGCTTCGATTGGACTTGGTGGTTTTTCATATACAGAAATATGATGGTCAAGATAGAATTTGTCCCTCACATTAGTAGAGAGATATTATTAGGCGCCTCGATGAGTGAGTCTAAGAAGTGTAAGACCATACTACAACGAAAAGGAGTTTATAATTCTACTATTAAACTACTTAGGAATCAGGAAAGTAATGGTGACGACTAGGAGGATGACATTATCTTTGACTCTTCCTTGACCGAAATATCGTGTGACAAAAGGAACATGACATTGTTGTATGACAAGTTGGGTTGTGTTAACTATCCTCATATGAATTGGGTAGTCATAATGTCTTGTTAGAGGCTGCTTGCGCCTTATGGGTTAATACAGTTATTAGCCCACTGCCAACTTCATATGGGCCTACAGGGTCGAACACAGGAATGGCCGAACACGAGACAGTGTTTAATCTTGGGTGGACAATCATTGTACTTTGAACATTATTATTTTAATAAAATTTCTCCATTCTGTTATCATATTATTTGCATGTTAACTATGATAATTGTATCATTGGATAATTCATAAAGATTGTCCTAAAATGTCCATGGTCGGTCATCTATGCTGGAGCAGAGATGAAACAAGACCAGTATGACTTTGACAAGATATGGAGATACGAATGAAAGTCTTAGGCACTTGTAAGAGTACAAGGTGCTGGACCGACCTACTATGAGAAAGCTACATGGATCAAGTCATAAGCTTTTCTCATGTATAACCACGTCACAATGCCCTTATGTAACCCCCTTGCCATAATTAATATTCGAAATACGCGATTAAAGTGAAATAGAGACCAATAAGAAACAAAACTTCATTTTACAAACCCATATACCAGACGGGGTTTTCATAAATACCTTTCGAAATCATTCATAACCTGGTCTCACATTCACATTCCGAATACAATTACTACACAAAGATAAATCACATTTAAATATATCAGAAGACGCAATATAATAATCCCGACAATCCCAGATTCCATTTATAAACTCAAGCTTTATAGGGCACATTCGCCCATACAAGCCCTCATATGGGGATTACACAAATCTTTCTCATACATATACAAATATCCAATAACTAATTTCAAATACATAACCAAATATACTCATCCATATGTACACATCCAAATCCAAATATCCCATCTAGGATGATAACCAACTACCAACTCAAATACTCTAAGGAGTCTTCACCGTCCTTTAATGCCTGCACCATCCTCGCTCTTCCTTCCCTGTCTACAATATTGATAGGGGAGGGTGAGATTCGAGAGAATCTCAGTAGGAAACAAATACCAAAATGTATGTATGATAAGTGTATAATGCATGACATGCTTGCAATACATATCACATGTCCATACCATGACACATCTGCATGCTCAATGTTTCAACAACACACTCATGGCCATAGCATAAATAGAAACAGAGCTTCAAACATCATATATGTTCCACATAATCAAGCAAAGCAATAACATGCATCAACACATTAACACAATATCATATACATGCAAAAGAGGTAAGTTCCCCACACTCTTTCCACGTATGCTCCAGCTTCGCTTACTCATGATCAGAATGAATACCGAACCACGATCAGGGCAAATATCAACCCTATAACCAAAGCAAGGACATAGGGTTAATCCCTTTCTTAATTCCTCAACATACAAACACTTAATGTTGGTTATCATTTAACACCTTTAGGTGGCTAATCAAAGCCTAAACATATGCCTAAAGGCTTGGGAAACACTTGGCCAAAGATCACCTTTTAAAAGTCCAAAATGCTGATTTTTGGGGGTTGGCCGCGGCCCACAAATCCACTGGCCGTGGCCAAAAACTGCCCAGAAACATTTGGGCCGCGGCCCAGAATCCGCTAGCCGCGGCCAAGAAAATCCAGTTTCTTGGCTGAACTTCCAAAAATCATAACTAATTTCAAACAAATCGAAATGAGGTGATCCCAAAGCCAAATGAAAACTATTCAAGTCCTATACACAGGAAAAATATTGTCCTTAACTAGAAATCACCACATAAATACAGAATTCCTCAAAACTCAAGACTGTCCCAAAACAGTGTTCATTTTCGACCTCAAACTTTGGACAGCTATAACTCCCAGTTCCCAAAACTAAATGGCACAAATTATATGTCCATTTTGAAGCTTGGGATGTGAAATTTAAGAATGTAAAGTTTCATAATTTTCTGACTTCATTTGCCCAGTCAAAACGTCCACACAACAAGACTGCTCAGACAGAATTCACACTGGACAGAATTTCCAGTTTTGCACAATTGGCTTCCAATGGTCCTATTTTCACATCAAGCACCATTCCCACACAAATTTGCACAAGGAGTCTATTGGAAACACCAAATCAACCAAATTCACATTACATTGACATGTTTTACCAATACTCATAACATGTCATCACAAAACTACAACACAAATCACAACATTGTACTCTTTTCATTTCAAGCTCTCAAACCAATTCCAATGACCAAATACCACAACATGGCACCATTTTCAATATAAAGCACAACCCAATTCATCCAATCCAAAATCACAAGAAAATCAGGGCAAAATTAGAAATTCACTAAACTCAACCAAAACTTACAAAACTTATATCAAAAGGAAGCAAACACTCACCTCTTCCTCTTTCCCAAACAAATTCCTTGATTCTTCATCTTTCCAAATTTCCTCAAGCAATCAAACACCTCCAATAAGGAATCTAAAACCATAGAGATGAAGCCGTCATCAACATGATCAAGATTAGTGAAGAGGTTTTAACCATTAGGGCCATTACACAAGCCAAAACTCACCTTGTTTCTTTCTCTTTCCTCCCCCCAAGCTTGCGTCCATGGAGAATAGAGAGAGAGAATGATGAGATGATGAAGAAGGAAGGTTAGTTTTTTGCCACTAAAAGCCTCACTAGGCGGACCAAAAAGGAAGAGGAGAGAGGGAAAATGAGTGGAAATGTTGACCATGATCCTAGGGTCTATAAGTTGCCAAGTGTCAACATCTTGCTCCATCAACCATGAGTTCACATAGGCACATGCACATTGGATTCCACCATTTAATCTCAACATAAATCAATCCTAACCATTGATCTTGAAGTTACCAATGAGTTTCCTCTTCGGTAACCGATCAATCGGTCGGTAACTTTACTGTTTTGCCCCTGATTATGGTAATTCCTCTTGAATCACCATCAAATACATTTTCTCATTCATTTTCTTTCACAATGTGCCCTCCCCTCTATTTTAAGTCAATTTAGAGGTTAATCCATAATTGAACTTAAATACAGGGTTTCGGCGCTGCTCACAGCACATACGAATCACATTCGAATCTCAAATCACATCATATTCTCCAAAAGGGTTATTTATCACTAACCACATCCACTTTTGGAGTCATTATCTCTTAATCACAATTTAGGATCCTGCTAAACCAGGGCTTAGGAGTCCACTAATCTCAGGCTTATTCTCTAGCCTCAAGTCTCAAAATTCGGGGTATTACACCTTAGACCTGAGGTCATCATGGATTCCTACATGAGAGTTGCTAAGCTTTGAACTAGTCAAAAGTCACTTTTGACCAGGTGATGATGAAGGCTACGATCGGGCTTAGTGGTTTTTCATGTAGAGGAATATGAATGATCAAGATGGAATTTGTCCCTCACATTAGTAGAGAGATATTACTGGGCCCCTCGATGAGTGAGTCTGAGAAATGTATGGTCATACTATGATGAAAGGAGTTTCTATCTCTGTTATCAGGCCACTCAGGAATCCAGAAAGTAATGGTCAGGAACAAGAGGATGATATTATCCATGCCTTATCCTTGATCGATATATCGTGTGAACAAAAGGGACATGACATGGTTGTATGACAGGTTGCATCATGATAACGATCCTCATATGAATTGGGTAGTCGTAATGTCTTGGTAGAGGCCGCTTGCGACTTTTGGGTTAGTATAGTTATTGGCTCACTGCCAACTTCATATGCGCCTACAGGGTCGCACACAAGAATAGCCCAACACGAGATAATGTTTAATTTAGGGTGGATGAATTTTATATTTATATATATATATATAATATAAAATTCATTAATAATATTATATAGATATATATATTTTTGAAATATATATCTTATATATATATTATATGATATTATTATATTGTGTTAGTTTTAAATTTAATTTATTAAGATATATTAAATTTAATAACTAACATGATAGAGATATAGTATCTCAGATTTAATTTATGAAGATAAATTAAAGCTAATGGCTCTTTGTTTGGATTAAATAAATAGGTTAAATTAAAACAGTTGGACAGATTTAATTTAAACTGAATTTATTTAATTAGCTCATCAAGATAATTAATTTTTAATTAATTTCAAAATTAATGATGATTAATTTTGAAATTTGAAAATAACCCTCATAGGTTATAAACTTGATAGAGCAGATATATTCACATACGCACATGAAAATTGAGAGCCGCAAGTGAAACCCTAGGAGACATTAGAGGCACTAGCACGCAGTCTCGGTTGGAGAGCATTCGTGTGGATACCGGTAGAGGGAGCGGACCTGACGCGTTGGCTCCTAGAGATCGTGAAAACTCTGAATCATCAAAAAGGTATGAATCCTTCCAACTTGGTTTAAACACCATTGATAGATCCTCGATTAGGATCAGTGAAAATTTTTAAAATTCTTCCACTGTGCCTACCGATCCTAACAGAAACTACAAACATGTAATGTATCTTATAGCATATGAAAGAAAGAGTTACTACCTGGTCACCTTTCTTGAGGGGTATCCAATTTTTCCCTTGGACTAAGGAAGATCTTAGATCCCATACATCTAACAGGTTCTATAAATAGAATTAAAGGACATTGTGTTCTTACTTAGTCTAATTCTATCATAAATCTTTTTCTTATGTTGGTTATCATTAAGGTCGTCATGGTCATTTTACCAAGTCAACTAATGACTTAAAGTGGTCAAATTATCCTAAGAGACTAATTCATTTCCTTAGAGTTCAAAGAAATTACAATGTGCCATTACATTTTGCAATTTATGCACATTTATCAAAACTAGCAGAATTTGCCAACTAACTTTAAAAATTCACATCTTTTTACACAAATGTCCAATTGCAGTGGTTCAAAAAGGATTATAACCTTTATTAAGTCTAGTTTTAGGAAAGAATATTTCCCTTAGCCAATTGGATGCACAACAATCCAAAATTGCCATTTATTGGATACTGTCCAGAAACATGTCAGTTTTCATATGACCAACTTAAAAAATACACAACTCCTAGTATATAACTCCAAATAACATATATAACCTATAAAATTAAAGCTTATTAAATCTACTTTATTTTTTGAAAATATCACAGACATTGAACATCATTTTCCTAATAAAAACCATCACTCAACTAGACTGCCACATAGGAAAATCACACTTGTAGAAATGGCAAAGTTACAAATTAGATTCCAATAATCTAGAATGCATAACCAGGGACTATTCAAACACAAATTTTCATGTAGAACAAAATGGTAACATCAAATGATCAAATTTCCATTCCTTCTATGTGTCCTATTTTAGTAGAAATTTAGGGTTTGACACAACAAGTTACCAATTCACATTTTAACCACCACACTTGGCTTATATGCTTTCAAAAAAACATATAATCACATGTATATGAGCAAAGCATCATGAACCTTAACACACCTTATATAAATGAAATTAGGGCAGAAATTCATACTCCAAATTTCTCAACCAATAAACACAATATATACATTAAAATGAAACTCTTGTTTACCTCTTTCACTTTCGTAGGCTCTTTCTTTCGTTCTTTAACTTTAGCTCTTGCAAGATGATCAAATCAAAACATCTTCCTTGAAATTATAAAACCATAGAATGAATCTTTCATCAAGAGGAACAATGTTTATGAAGAGATTTTGAGCCATAAAAGTGGTTTAAAAGGTCAAAATCCAAGTAAAAGATCTGCCCTTAACCTTATCTTCCTTTTCTCTTTCCTTATGTTTGATGGCCAATTTTTTGAGCTTGAAGAGAGATGGAATTGTGTTTTAATTAATCCACTTCAGCCCCCTTCATTTCACTTGGCCAGACATTACTTAAGGAAAAGAGGAAAAATCCATGTGTCAAAATACTATGGTTCCTTACAAGTTGTATGGTTAATTGCCTAACTATGGTTTGGTTCACATTGAGCTAGCTTCTCTTTCCTCTCCTCTTCCTTACTTGACTAAAATTCATCTTTGAAAGAGGGTAGAATTGTTGACCAAAATTCTCTTTCAAGATTGCTTTTGGTCAACATACCAAGTTGAAGTCCAATCAAAAGCTTGGTTAACTTTTTTTTACAAAACCCTTTTTACTTCCAATTTATCCTTTTGGACCAAAATTTAACCATGGACAACGAGGGAGTTAGTTTGCTTGTTAGGCTTTATTGTTACTTCATTTCTTCAAGAACAAATCCTAGCCCTTCATATTTAGTTTCCACTTTTAACATCAAGATATGATGGTAAAAGTCTATTTTACCATTGATTATGGAAATATTAATTAAATTGTCATTTGATGTTTTATTCAATTTCCTTTTTCCTTTCTCCATGCCATTCCCTTTCTTTTTAAGTCCAAATGAGACATTGTATCATAATTGAATTTAAATAAAGGATTTAGGTATTTTCTACAACTAATTTGGATTATAATTCACACTTTATTCCCAACAGAAGTTTCTAACATTTTTTATAGTTTCTTTTAGGTCATTGAGCCCTTGAATATATTTTGCGATATTATATAGTATGTGTGATTTATAGGATAAAAATATACCTATATATATAACACACTATTTTTCACACAATTAATCACTCATCTTTATCTCTATTTGGACACATGGGACTCTCACTCACCACACACACACATACCGACCCACACTACACGACACACACTTAAACACTTATTCAAAACACTTCACTATTATTTAGTCTCAAGTCGGCCTTGAGCTCAAGAGAGGAAAAATATAACAAAATGAAGGAAGTTGGAGTTGAGGAGGTTGGAAATTGAATCCGGAAAAGAGGAAGAAGGAAGCTCCAAACACCACATTCATCACCTTAAATGTTTTTAGGTGAGACTCCTACATCTTTAGCTTGCTTTTACCTTTTTTTTTGAGTATATTTAAGGTTGTTGTTCGTTTGATTTGTTTCTAGAACTAGTGAATTTTTGGAAATTGACTCTATCACCATGAGAGCTCAATTTGTATGTCATTTTTTGAGGGATTTTTGGACTTCTTTTGGCTTGGCTTTGCTATCACTGAAATAGGGTAGAAAGGTAGTATTGGAAATGGTGCCCTAAGGGCTAGTCACTATATTTTGACATTATTATTCAATGAATTTCTCTATTTTATAATACTATTTACATGTTCACTATGATAACTTTCCTTGGATAAATCATAATGATTGTCCAAAATGTTGTGGTAAGTCATCTATGTGGGGGTAAAGATAAATTAAGACCATTATAACTTTGAAGAGGTATGGAGAAATGAATTAAAGTCTTAGGCACTTGTATGAGTACAAGGTACTGGAATGAACGCCTATGAGAAAGCTACATAGATCAAGTCATAAGCTTGTCTCATTTATAACCACGCCACTATGCCCTTTTGACATGAGATTATTATGTATTCCTAAATGAGAGTAGCTTAGTTTTGACATAGTCGAAAGTCACCTTTGACCGAGTGATCATAAAGGCTATTTTTGGGCTTTGTGTTTTTCATACAAAGGAATATGAATGGTTAAGATAGAATTTAGTAGAGAGATAATATTGGGCCTCTCGATGAGTGAGTTTGAGAAATGTATGGCCATACTATTATGGAAAAGAGTTTCCATTTCTATAATCAGACTACTCAGGGATAGAGAAAGTAATGGTTAGGAATAAGAGGATGACATTCTCTATGCCTCTTCCTTGACCAAAATATCATGTGGCAAAAGGGACGTGTTATGATTGCATGACAGGTTGCATTGGTTTATCGATCCTTATATAAATTAGGTAGTCGTAATGTCTTACTAGAGGCCGCTTGCAATTTGTGGGTTAGTATAGTCATTGCCCACTACCAACTTTATATGGGCCTATTGGGTCACAAAAAAATAGCTCAACACAAGCTATAATGTCTAGATTCATCGAATCTATGATATGTCTAGGTTTAATGAATGTAATGGTTAATCTAGAATGGACGAATATATATATATATATATATATATTCAAAAAAATTAATAATATTATATATACGTATATGTATTTTTTAAATACATATATATATATATATTATATGATAATATTATTAAATTGTGTTAGTTTTAAATTTAGTTTTATCTGATAAATCATATTTAATAATATATTTGATTTAATTTATAAAGATAAATTAAATCTATTTCCATTGCTTCTTTATTCAGATTAAATAAATAGGTTAAATTAAAACTGTTAGACATATTTAATTAGACCATATTTATTTAATTTTCTTATCAAAAGACAATTAAGTGTTAATTGATATGATATATAATTCAAAATTAATTAGGATTTATTTTCAAAATTCAATATCCATCATAAAATAGAAAGCCTTGACTAGTTATTTAAAGGGTAAGCTAGGGTTTTCTACGTGCAATGAAAGATAGATAGAGAGCAGTGAGAAAAGAAAACTCTAGAGAGGGATATTGGCGGCGCTAACACGCTATTCTGTTGGATTCGTATTCATGTGGATACTGGTAAAAGGAGCTGATATGAGTTGTTAGCTCCTTGAGATCGAAAAGAAAGATTAAACATATAAGAAAGGTATATTTCTCTACACTTGACTTAAACGTCGTTGACAGATTTGCAGTAGGTATTAGAAAACTTTTGAATTTTAATTTTCCACTGTGACTATAAATCCCAACAGTGGTATTAGAGCTAGGTTAGTTATGTGTTTAACTTAAGTTCAAGTGCTTATTGTATACACATATATGTGATATATAAATTGTATATGATTTATGAAGGGTCTGAGAAGCATATATTTTCATTTCAATTATTTCTCTGCTATATAATTTGTTTTCATTTTTATTAGTGCTTTGGATTTGATTGTGAGAAAGCCTGTTGCAAGAGATCATGATTGTTCATAAAAGTGTTTGCAATTGATGATGATTAATCTCATGAACAAAGGTTACTGACATTCTCTGGTTTTGTCGACATTGATGGAGATATTTTTTGTTTTAATCGAATCTTGCATTTTGTGTTAGATTGTGCAAAATTATTACTTAGATCCTACTTAGGCTTATTTTCTCATGATTATTGCAGTTCAAAATCATTGTTTAAAACTTTATGATTACCTGAAACCTTTGCCTAAGATCATAGGTCGGGGTAAGGGAGTTGGGTCTTCACGAGTTGGGAGTCGGGTAGAGTTTAAGAACTAGGCTCTTTTGTTTTGAACTGGGCCGAAACAAATAATTTTTTTTAAACTAAGATTTTTTTCGAGCCAGAAAAGGTTTTGGCCCAAGACGAAAAAAAATTGGAACCCTTAAAGCTAGGCATTTCTTGCCTTCAGGAAAAGTTTTAGGCACTTAAAGCCTACTTTAGGCATCCCAAAAAAATTTGGGATGCCTAAAATGCCGCTATAAGCATCCCAATTTAAATTGAGACCACTAAAGCTATATGCTTTCAGCCCATATTTACAAAAATACCATTGCCTTTATTTTTTTCTTCCCTTTTTTAAAAACGGATGCCCTTTTGGGTAGTATAATATATATCTTGGAGTAGTGCATTGAGAGATTTCTTGCTCTTTTTTATTTGATTATTAATTTTTTTGGTTTTCATTGTTCCATTTTTATTAATGAAGAAGCAACTGACATGCCAAATCCTAATTGACTATCGGGTAGAAAATGTAGTTGCTTTCATGGGCATTACGGTTTGTAGAAAATGTCATCAATGAAGTTATCAAACTCACTGAAAGTGTCATTAATTATATTATGCAATGTTTAGTAAAATTGTGCAATGGAGTTATCAAATTTGTGAAAATGGCTAGAGGTGTTGTCAATACCATTGGTAGTGTTGGAAACAGCTTAAATAATAACCCCTGGATTGAATTCCCCCTAAGTTTTGAAGTGATTAAAAACAATTGTAAATGACATTACTAAAGCTGTGAAAATGGCGAGAGGTGTTGTCAATATTGTTGCAAGAGTAGGAAATAGTAGCTTAAATAATGATCTATTGATTAAATTCCCCTATGTTTTGAAGTTGATTTTCTTGCCATTTTAACCACAAGACTCATCATAAATCTTCATTAAGCCTTACTAATCATCAGGCTTATACTCTTAACATCATCAAAGCCCTAAGATTACCATTTCTATAAAATAAGGCAGTACAATAAAATCTCAAAAACCTAGCCCAATCTCAAGATGCTAAGCTCAAATCAAAGCTGAAGCTTACCTGTTTCACATTTTATGGCTTGTTCTTGGTTTCTCCAATTTTAGCACTTTCTTGGCAGCCTAAATCTCCCCTCCTTAAGAAACAAAAACCATAGAAATGTAGCTCTTAGTGAGAGGAAGAATGTTAGTGAAGGTACTTAGAGCTAGAAAGGAGATCTTGAAGGTGAAAATGGATCAAGAACACCTATATTCTTCTTTGATCTTCAAGGTGGTTCCTTTCTCTCTTCTTTTCCTTTTTCTCTTTATTTTTCCTCTTTTGATCGACTTTCAGAGTATGCAGTTAAGGGAGTTGGTGTTTAAATAATTGATCATCATCTTCTTAAGTACTTGGCCAAAAGTTTAAGTGAATTGGGAGTGTTTGATGATGTGTCACAATTCTGTGGCTTCTTACAAAAAGTAAGTTGGTTAATTAACCAAGGGATGGTTTAGTCAAATGAAAGTTCACTCTTCCTTCCTTCCCTTTAATCTTGACCAAATGGCTTCAACAAAAAGGAAGGAAGAATGTTGACTAATTGCTATTAGTGTATAGGTTCAATGTTTACTAAAATCTTATTCAAAAGTTGGTTGGACTTTAGCCAACTCTTTTCCTGTTCTCCTTTTTGGCGTTCGACGTTTTTGTTGAAATAAGGGGAAGGAGTTTGTTGCTTTAATCAGCTTCATCGTTACTCTTGCTTTTTAAGAGCAAATCCTAGCCCCTCATCTTGGTTTCCAATTCTAACCTTAAGATTAAGTGGTAAATGTTTCTTTTGCCCATGATTATGGTAATATTAATTAAGTGGCCATTAGGTATTTCTTTTGCTTCATTTTTCTTCTTCCAAAATGCCATTCTCTCTCTATTTGGATCCATTTTAGGCCTTATATCATTTCTAGCTTTAGGTAAGGGGATTGAGTTTTTCTCTTCAAGTAATTGGAACTAAATCCCTTACTAAATTCTCAAAGTAGTCTCTAACTCTATTTGCACGTTATTTTTATGACATTTACCCTTTGTTAACCCTTAGGATATTACAATTCATAGACTCGAGTGCCCCAATCAAATGGCACCATATATGTGTCCTGTACATATCTACACCGACACATTAATCCTACACTTACATATACTGAGCCCTTTGCCCGGAAGGGCTGAATCACATAGTTTCAAAAATCAGTCTATCTCTTAGTCATTCATGGGACTCTTTCTAAACTAGGCTTAATAGTCTACTTAATTCAGGCTTATTCTTAAGCTTTGAGTTCCAAAATTTGGGATATTACAATTAGGCTGGTTTGCTTACTAGTAGGAAAACAATGATAAAGCCATCAAAACTCCTTGGAAAACTCCATTCGCACTTAATGTTGCAAGAGGAGTCAAGACAGACCTCAGTGTTCCTAAATTCATTCATTTCAACCCCATAAAGGAAAGAAGCATGTTGTGAAACCTGTAATACTCTGAATTTTGAGATTTGAGGCTAGAAAATAAGCCTAAAATAAGTGGACTACTAAGCCCCAGTTTAGTAGGATCCCAAGTTTCAATTGAGGGTAAATGACTCCAAAAGCGGATGTAATTAGTGATAAATGGACCCTTTTGGATATTATGATGTGAACTGTTATTCGTATGTGTTATGAGTAATGCCGAAACTCTGTATTTAAGTTTAATTGTGAATTAACATTTAAACTGGCTTAAAGTATTGGGAGGGTGCCTATCATGGTTAAAAGGAAAGTTATGATGTGTTTGGTGGTAATTCAGTGAGAATTACGATAATCAGGGGCTAAACGGTAAAGTTACCGACCAATTGGTCAATTACCGAAGAGAAAACTCATTGGTAACTTCAAGGTCAATGGTTAGGGTTGATTTATTGTGAGATTTAGTGGGTGGATTTCCATGTATGTGAGTTCATGTGAGTTCCTTGGAAATGGAACAAGATCTTGACACTTGGCAAGTTTCGGACCTTTGGATCTTGGTCAATTTGTCAACACTCATCCTCTCTCTTCTCTTCCTTTTCGGTCTGCCTAATAAGGCCTTTGGTTCCCAAAAACTGACCCTCCTTCTTCATCATCTCATCTTTCTCTCTCCAAAGCTCCTATGGTCGTCCAAATTTAAGGAAGAAAGAGAAAGCTTGAGGTGAGTTTTTGGTTTGGTAAATAGCCTCTAATGCTTAAATCCTTTTTCATTAATCTTGTTTATAGTGATCAGATCTTCATCTCTATGGTTTAATATTTGTGAAAGGAGGTGTTTTAATGCTTGAGGGAAATTGGAAGGTGGAGGAATCAAGAAACAAGCTTGAGGAAGAAGAAGAGGTGAGTATTTGAAGCATTTTGACCTCAATGTTGTGATCATTGGTCAAGCTTTGTGAATTTTGAATTTTGCATTGATTTTCATGTGATTTTGGATTGGATGAATTGAACGGTGTATTATGGTTAAAATGGTGTCATAATGTGTTTTGTGTCATTGGAATGTGTTTGGAATTTGAAATAGAAAGCAATTGAAATATAGAGCTTGAATTGTGATTTTTGTGACATGTTGTGGTAACATGTCAATATGATTTGAGTTTTTTTGACTTGGTGTTTCCAATGGTTTTCTTGTAAAAAATTGTGTGGGAATGATGTTTGATGTGAAAATGGAACCATTGGAAGCAATTGTGAAAATCTGGAATTCTGTCAACTGAAACTATGTGTTGGGCAGTCAGTTTGCATGAAAGTTTTGAATGACCAAATAGTGTCTATAAATTCTGAAACTTTACAATCTTAAATTTCACATTCCAAGATTCAAAATGGACATATAATTCATGTCATTTCGTTTTGTGAGCTGGGAGTTATGGTTGTCCAAAGTTTGATTTTAAAAATGGAATATGTTTTGGAGCTGTGTTGAGTTTTGTGTGATTTTGTATTTTAGTGGCTATGGAAAGCATTGATTCATATTTTTCCTATAAAGAGGACTTAAATAACTTTCCATTGGCTTTGGAATCACCTTATTTTGATTTTTCTGGAATTAGTTATGATTTTTGGAAGTTCAGCCAGGAAACAAGATTTTCTTTGGCCGCGGCCAGTGGATTCTTGGGCTGCAGCCAATCCCCAAAAATGACATTTTGGACTTCCAAAGATGGTATTTGGTCAAGTTTTTTCCCAACCCTTTAGGCATGTGTTTTGGCTTTATGAAGCCACCTAAAGGTTGTGAGTGATAACCAACTTTAAGAGTCATGAAAGTAAGGATTTGGAATAGAGAATAACCTTATGTCCTTGATTTGGTTATAGGGTTCGATATTCGCCTGATCCTGAGTAAGCAGTACTGGAGCATATGTGGAAAGAACAAGTGTAGGGAACTTACCTCTCCTACATGTATTTGATATTTGTGTTGGTGTATTGAAGCATGTTATTGCTTTGCTTAATTATGTGAAACATATATGATTGATTGAAGTATTGTTTCTCTTTATGCTATGGCCATAAGTATGTTGTTTGAAACATTGAGCACGTAAGTATGTCAATGTGTGAGCATGAGTTTTGTAATGCAAGCATGTTATGCATTAAAACACTTATCTTGTATACATATTGGTATTTATTTCCAACTGAGATTCTCACGAATCTCACCCTACCCTGTCAACAGTTAGACAAGGCAAGCAGATCGAGGAGGGAGCAAGCAGCTGAGGGCGGCAAGGAATCCATCGGGATGTGATTTTGGTTGTTGGTTATCATAGTTGGGAAGTATTTTATGTTTGGTATTTGTATTTGGATTTGAATATTTGAAAGGATATTCTGTAATCCCCATATGAGAATTTGTAAAAGGGCGTTTGTGCCCTGTGAGACTATGTTTTATGTATGGAACCCAAGGTTGTTGGTGTTAGAATCGGTAGGCACAGCGGAAGAATTTTAAAAATTTTCACCAATCCTAATTGAGGATCTATCAACGGCGTTTAAACAAAGTTGGGAGGATTCATACCTTTTGATGATTCAGAGTTTTCACGATCTCTAGGAGCCCACACGTCAGGTCCGCTCCCTCTACCGGTATCCACACGAATGCTCTCCAACCGAGATTACGTGCTAGCGCCTCTAATGTCTCCTAGGGTTTCACTTACGGCTCTCAATTCTCATGTGCATATAAATATATCTGCTCTATCAAGTTTATAACCTATGAGGGCTATTTTCAAATTTCAAAATTAATCATTATTAATTTCGAAATTAATTAACAATTAATTATCTTGATGAGGTAATTAAATAAATTCAGTTTAAATTAAATATGTCCAACAATTTTAATTTAACCTATTTATTTAATCCAAATAAAGAGCCATTATATTTAATTTATCTTCATAAATTAAATCTGAGATACCATATCTCTATCATGTTAGTTATTAAATTTAATATGTCTTAATAAATTAAATTTAAAACTAACATAATATAATAATATCATATAATATATACACACACACACACATATATATATATATATAAGATATATATTTCGAAAATATATATATCTATATAATATTATTAATGAATTTTATATTATATATATATATATAATTCGTCCACCCTAAATTAAACATTATCTCGTGTTGTGCCATTCTTGTGTGCGACCCTGTAAGCCCATATGAAGTTGGCAGTGGGCCAATAACTATACTAACCCAAAAGTCGCAACCGGCCTCTAGCAAGACATTACGACTACCTAATTCATATGAGCATCGTTATTACGATGCAACCTGTCATACAACCATGTCATGTCCCTTTTGTCACACGATATATCGATCAAGGATAAGGCATGGATAATGTCATCCTCTTATTCCTGACCATCACTTTCTCGATTCCTGAGTAGCCTGATAACAGAGACAGAAACTCCTTTCATCATAGTATGGCCATACATTTCTCATACTCACTCATCGAGGGGCCCAGTAATATCTCTCAACTAATGTGAGGGAAAAATTCCATCTTGATCATTCATATTCCTCTGCATGAAAAACCACGAAGCCCGATCGTAGCCTTCATCAACACCTGGTCAAAAGTGACTTTTGATTAGTTCAAAGCTTTTCAACTCTCATGTAGGAATCCATGATGACCTCATGTCTAAGGGCATTGTGACGTGGTTATACATGAGAAAAGCTTATGACTTGATCCATGTAGCTTTCTCATAGTGGGTCGGTCCAGCACCTTGTACCCTTACAAGTGCCTAAGACTTTGATTCGTATCTCCATATCTTATCAAAGTTATACTGGTTTTGTTTCATCTTTGCTCCCGTATAGATGACCGACCAGGAACATTTTAGGACAATCTTTATGAATTAACCAAGGATACAATTATCACAGTTAACATGCAAATAATATGATAACAGAATGAAGAAATTTCATTAAAATAATAATGTTCAAAGTACAATGATTGGCCCTTAGGGCACAATTTCCAACATTCTCCCACTTGCCCTAGGTGCAATCATTAATTTGCCTAATTCCCATTGCCCTAACATGACGCTCATGCTTTGCCTGTGCAAGTGGTTTAGTAAGAGGATCAGCAACATTATCTTCTCCTGCTACTTTGCATATCTTTATATTACCTCTATCATTGATTTCTCTAATAAAATGAAATCGCCTGAGTATATGCTTGGTCCTTTGATGTGACCTAGGCTTATTGGCCTTTGCAATAGCACCGCTATTGTCACAGAACAAATCTATTGGATTTGAGATGGTAGGCACCACCCCTAGTTCAGTAATGAACTTTCTGATCCAAACGGCTTCTTTAGCTACATCTGATGCTGCTATATACTGAGCTTCTGTTGCAGAATCTGCTATAGTGCTCTACTTGGAGCTCTTCCAGCTTACTGCTCCACTATTCAGGAGGAATACATATCCAAATTGCGATTTAAGGTCGTCTTGGTCAGTTTGAAAACTTGCATCTGTGTAACCGGTTTCGCAGAGCTCATCATCCAAACCACCATAGACCAAAATAAGTCCTTAGTCTTTCTTAAGTACTTTAGGATATTCTTGATGGCAATCCAATGACCCTCACCAGGATCTTGTTGGTATCTACTGGTCATACTTAAGGCAAACGAGACATCTAGTCGAGTACATAACATGGCATACATATTGGATCCAATAGCCGATGCACATGGAACCTTGCTCATGCGATCTCGCTGATCAGGTGTACTAGGACACAGATCCTTGCTAAGATGGATGACATGAGACATGGGCATGTAACCCCTTTTTGAATCATGCATACTGAACCTATACAGTATCTTCTCTATATATGTGCTCTGACTTAGGCCTATTAGTCTTTTGGATCTATCCCTATAGATCCTAATCCCTACGATATAGGTGGCTTCACCTAAGTCTTTCATTGAAAAGGACTTTCCTAACCAAGACTTGACACTCTGCAAGGTAGGAATATCATTCCCAATGAGTAGGATGTCATCTACATAAAGCACTAGAAACACAACTATGCTCCCACTAATCTTCTTATAAACACAAGGTTCATCGATGTTTTGAATGAATCCAAACTCTTTAACTACTTCATCAAAATGATGATTCCACCTCCGAGATGCTTGCTTCAATCCATAAATGGATCTTTGAAGCTTGCAAATTTTACCAGAGTCCTCTGGATGCACAAAACCTTCAGGTTGTGTCATGTACACATCCTCAAGCAGCTTTCCATTAAGGAAGGCTGTTTTGACATCCATCTGCCATATTTCATAGTCATAATATGTTGCAATGGGAAGAAGGATTCTGATTGATTTGGCCATTGCAACTCGGGAAAAGGTTTCATCATATTCTACACCATGAGTTTGAGTGAATCCTTTTGCAACCAGTCGTGCCTTGAAGACATTTACATTGTCATCCATGTCAATTTTCTCCTTGAAAACCCATTTGCACCCAATGGTTTTTACACCTTCAGGTGGATCGACTAAGGTCCATACCTGATTGTCGTACATGGATTGCATTTCAGACTTCATGGCATTTAGCCATTTCTCAAAGTTTGGTCCTACTGTGGCTTCTCGATAGGTGGTGGGCTCATTTTGCTCAATGAGCAACACATCGCGGCCTTCAGTAATCATAAATCCATATCTCTGAGGCTGATGTCATGTCCTATCAGATCTTCGTGGACCTTGTGTTACTTGAGGAGGCTCAGTAACTTGTTGTGAGTCTTCTTTAATTTCTATTGTGGTTCTATACCATCTTATGGCTCTCGAATTTCTTCGAGATGTACATCGCTCCCATTGATTATTTTAGATACAAACTCTCTTTCTAGAAACTTGCCATTCCGAATAACAAACACTTTGTTATGGACGGGATTGTAGACATAGTAACCTTTCGTTTCTTTAGGATACCCCACAAAAAGGCACTTTGTGGATCTTGATGCTAATTTATCATAGGCTTGTTGCTTAACATAGACCTCACATCCCCAAATCTTGAGAAAAGATAAACTTGGTTTCTTTCCTATCCATATCTCATATGGTGTCTTTTCAATTGCCTTAGATGGAACTCGATTTAATGTGAACGCAGCTGTCTCTAGGGCATGTCCCCAAAATGATGGTGGAAGATCTGTTTGACTCATTATAGATCGAACCATATCTAATAGTGTTCGATTCCTCCGTTCAGAAACGCCATTCCATTGTGGTGTTCCTGGAGGAGTCAATTGTGAGATTATCCCACAACTCCTAAGGTGGTCAATGAATTCTTGGCTCAAATATTCACCACCTCGATCAGATCGAAGTGCTTTAATTGTTTTACCAAGTTGGTTTTGTACTTCATTTTGGAATATTTTGAACATTTCAAAAGATTCAGATTTATATTTCATTAGATAGATATAGCCATATCTACTAAAGTCATCTATAAATGTAATGAAGTAGACATAACCTCCTCTAACAGCTATATTTAATGGTCCACATACATCTGTATGTATGAGGCCCAATAATTCAGTAGCCCTCTCACTGTGCCCAATAAAAGGTGCCTTAGTCATCTTTCCTAATAAGCAAGATTTACATGTATCATATGATTCAAAATCAAATGAGTTTAGAAATCAATTTTGATGGAGTTTAGAAATGTGTTTCTTATTTATGTGGCCTAGACGACAATGCCATAGGTAGGTTGGATTCAAATCGTTTGATTTTATCCTCTTAGTAGTTACATTATAGATATTCCCATTATTAGGATGTTCCAAATTTAATATAAAATGACCAACATGCAAATCACCATCAGCATAGAAAATGTCATTACGATAAATAGAAAATTTACCATTCCTAGTAATGGAAGTATAACATTCCTTATCCAAATAAGAAAGAGGAACAATGTTACTACTCAAAGCAGCAACATAATAGCAATTGTTCAAAACTAACAAAAGCCCACTGGGCAGAACTAATTCATAAGTGCCTACGGCTAAAGCAGCAACTCTTACTCTGTTTCTAACTCGTAGGTCCACCTCGCTCTTCTTCAGCTTTCTATAGTCCTTTAGACCCTGCACATTTGTACAAATGTGAGAACCACATGCAGTATCTAATACCCATGTAGAGGAAGTAGAAAAATGAATGTCTATAACATAAATACCTGAAGCAATAGCGTCGCTATCCTTCTTGTTCTTTTTCATATCTTCCAGGTAGAGTTCGCAATTCCTCTTCCAATGACCGGGTTCATTGCAGAAGTAGCAAACTCCTTCCTTTGGAGGCTTTGCCTTCTTGGGTGCAGGCTTAGTTTCGGGCTTGTTTGACTCTTTGGTCTTACCACCTGAGCCATTACCCTTCCATTTGCCCTTCCCTTTCTTTTTCATACCCTTTCCTTTCTGAACCATCAAAACTGTGCTAGGCTTTTTCTTAATGCTTTGCTCAGCAGTTTTGAGCATCCTATGCAGCTCCGAAATTGATTTCTCCATGTTGCTCATGTTGTACTTCATAACAAACTGGTCATAACTCTCCGAGAGTGAGTTGAGGATCAAATCCGTAGCTAACTCCAGGCTCATGGGAAATCCAAGCCTCTCAAGGTGATCAATATAGCCTTTCATCTTTAACACATGAGTACTAATTGATGCACCTTCAGCCATTTTGCAAGAATGTAAGGCCTTTGTGGTCTCATACCTTTCTTTCCTTGCCTGTTGCTAGAACATTTCCTTGAGATGTACAATCATCTCATGAGCCTCCATGAGTTCCAAATCTCTTTGGAGCTCTGGAACCATAGTGGTAAGCATCAGGCAACCTACATCCACAGAGTAATCCTTATGCTTTATGTAAGCATCTCTCTGAGCTCTTGGAGCATTGGCTGCAGGCTCCTCAGGAATGGGTTGATCTAGGACATAAGCCTTTCTTTCCTGCTTGAGAACAATTCTCAAGTTCCTGAACCAGTCAAGAAAGTTTGTCCCATTGAGTTTGTCCTTCTCAATGACCGATCGTAAAGATAGTGTAATAGTATTACTAGTCGACATGATTCTACAATTAAAATATGCAAAGTTAGTTAGTAATCTCCGACTAAATTAAAAACCCTCAAATAATAATTAGTGGGCTAAGATCTATATTTGGCTTAAACTTAAGTCCTCTTTGGCAAGACGCTTTAATTCAAGTTATTTAGGTAGTTAACCTATTTACTAATTACATCACATGTAACTCTTAGATGTTTATGGGATTTAATCATCATATGATCCGGCATGTTTAACCCCATCTAATGCCTTGAGATTCAAAAACCGTTTTGTTAATCTCAATTAAGTCAAAACAATAATGAATATTATGAGTAGCACCATTACTCAAGCTTATCTCATCAAGATAACTCAAGTGCATCCACTTTGATGGTTTCCACAATTGAGCAATCTAGGTTTTGACAAGTATTCATTAATTGACGGCATTATGACTTAAGATTTGATTTAGAGGGCTTAATTAATTAGTTTTGTTTATATGGATGCAATCGTGGTCGTATCTCATACAGATAAATAAATATAAATGTAAATGTAATCATGCAATGATCTTATCAAAAGCATAATTTAAACGTGACACAACATGGCTTACCTAACCTAAAATCCTCCCAAGCCAATGAGAGGACTTCTCTAAATAAAAAGGAAATACATTGAGAGAAACCTCATTTAAACATTCGAGGGGAGTGAGATGAGAAGAGAATGTACATCGAGAGTATTTAGAGGAAGGCACGGCACGCAGGCCGTATTTAAATATTACAACCTTTGTAAAATTCTAAAGCCATGTTGTTCACCATACCCAAACAAGGATAAATAACAAACCACAACAAGAACTCATACAATATGAAAAGCAATAAATGTCGTGATCATATTACATGTTTCAAAACCGAAAATGAAACAATTTCAAGATTCAATTTAAATGAAAACGAAAATCAACGGAATTATAAGATCACATCTTTCTAAATAATTTCATTTCGTATTAACCAAATCACATGCATATTCGAATGTTTCTTATAAACATACGTACACATCCCATATATATCACATGTATAAGAATCATAAACTCAATTTAAACGCACAATTGACCTAGCTTTGATGCCACTGTTAGAATCGATAGGCACAGCGGAAGAATTTTAAAAATTTTTATCGATCTTAATCGAGGATTTATCAACGGCGTTTAAACCAAGTTGGAAGGATTCATACCTTTTTGATGATTCAGAGTTTTCACGATCTCTAGGAGCCAACACGTTAGGTCCGCTCCCTCTACCAGTATCTATACGAATGCTCTCCAACCGAGACTGCGTGCTAGCGCCTCTAATGTCTCCTAGGGTTTCACTTGCGGCTCTCAATTCTCATGTGCATATGAATATATATGCTCTATCAAGTTTATAACCTATGAGGGCTATTTTCAAATTTCAAAATTAATCATCATTAATTTTGAAATTAATTAACAATTAATTATCTTGATGAGCTAATTAAATAAATTCAGTTTAAATTAAATCTGTCCAATAGTTTTAATTTAACCTATTTATTTAATCCAAATAAAGAGCCATTAGATTTAATTTATCTTCATAAATTAAATCTGAGATACTATATCTCTATCATGCTAGTTATTAAATTTAATATATCTTAATAAATTAAATTTAAAACTAACACAATATAATAATATCATATAATATATATATACATATATATATAAGATATATATTTCGAAAATATATATATCTATATAATATTATTAATGAATTTTATATTATATATATATATATAATTCATCCACCCTAAATTAAACATTATCTCGTGTTGTGCCATTCTTGTGTGCAATCCTGTAGGCCCATATGAAGTTGGCAGTGGGCCAATAACTATACTAACCCAAAAGTCGCAACCGGCCTCTAGCAAGATATTACGACTACCTAATTCATATGAGCATCGTTATTACGATGCAACCTGTCATACAACCATGTCATGTCCCTTTTGTCACACGATATATCGATCAAAGATAAGGCATGGATAATGTCATCCTCTTATTCCTGACCATCACTTTCTCGATTCCTGAGTAGCCTGATAATAGAGACAGAAACTCCTTTCATCATAGTATGGCCATACATTTCTCATACTCACTCATCGAGGGGCCCAGTAATATCTCTCTACTAATGTGAGGGACAAATTCCATCTTGATCATTCATATTCCTCTGCATGAAAAATCACTAAGCCCGATCGTAGCCTTCATCAACACCTGGTCAAAAGTGACTTTTGATTAGTTCAAAGCTTAGCAACTCTCATGTCTAAGGAATCCATGATGACCTTATGTCTAAGGGCATTGGGTCGGTCCAGCACCTTGTACTCTTATAAGTGCCGAAGACTTTGATTCGTATCTCCATATCTTATCAAATTCATACTGGTCTTGTTTCATCTCTGCTCTCGCATAGATGACCGACCAAGGACATTTTAGGACAATCTTTATGAATTATCCAAGGATACAATTATCACAGTTAACATGCAAACAATATGATAACAGAATGGAGAAATTTCATTAAAATAATAATGTTCAAAGTACAATGATTGGCCATTAGGGCACAATTTCCAATAGTTGGGATTGTTGTTGTGTACTCTAATGTGTAGATATAAATGTGATTTATCCGCGTAAAGTAATTGTATTCAAAATGTGAATCTGAGACTAGGTGAATTGGATTTCGAAAAGTATTTGTAAAAAACCCTATCTTATGGATGGGTTTGACAAGACCCCTAGTCTAATGGTCTATTTCCCTTCTTTCTTCTTTCCTTGACCGAATTGCACAATAAAAGGGAAGGAAATAATATTGACCAAAAGCCTATTGGTGTATGGGTTCAAGTTGTCCAAAAGTGTTCTTCAAAAGTGGTTTGATACTTTGACCAACTCTTTCCTTCTTCTATTTTTTCCCTTGGCAATCCCTTATCATCTTAAGGGGAGAGAAATTATTGATTTAATAACCTTCATCATTACCTTTACTTTTTAAAGTTGAATCTTGAACCTTCATTTTTGTTTCCTAATCTACCCTTCAAATCAATTTATAAATCTCTTTTTACTCTTGCCTATGGCAACATTAATTAATTTGCCATTAGGTCTTTTCTTTCATTAATTCCATTCTTCCAAACACCATTCCCTCTCTATTTTAGTTCCACATTAGGCTTTATACCATATTTGACTTTAGATAAAGGGTTTGGGTACTTTCCTTTAAGTAATTGGAACTAAATCCCTTACTAAATTATCAAAGGAGTCTTTGACTCTATTTGCACTTCCTTTTTAAGGCTTTTAACCCTTTGCTAAACTTTAGGATATAACCATTTATACACTCATGTGGCCCAACTAATTGGCGCCATATACGTGTCATGTGCACATCTCAACCGACTCATCAATCCTACTATTTGCACATACTAAGGCCTCTATCTAGAAGGCAAAATCAAATAGTCCCCAAAAACCATTTTATCTTTCAGACATGTTTGAGACTCTTACTAAACTGTGCTTAGTAGTCTACTTAATTTAGACTTATTCTTAAGTTTCTAACCCCAAAAATTGGGACATTACATGTATTTTGATATAGTTTTAGCATTCAAGACAAAAATTAAGCTATGGGTCTTCAAACCCCTTAGAAACCCCTAATGTTGCTTTATTTTTTACGAGGAATCTAGATTTGGCCTCGGAGTTAGGAAATTCATCTATTTTGCAAAAGCCAAGAAGCGCGTCTTGACATAGTTTGCTCTTCTAAGACGGAAACAATGCTAAACGTTGCAAAACTCCATGAAAAACCCTCATTCTTACTCAAAATTTCAAGTGGAATATAAAAAGGGTCTCGAAATTGTGAAATTCATACATTTTGTCCCCATAAAAGGTAAAAAATTGCTTGTTAAGATGATTTGAGTTGACAATAGGAAAACTATCCAAAAGCTATTAGAACTCCCTGGAAACACCCATTCTAATAGAATGTTTCATGAGGAATCAAGAACAGTCCTCGGAGTTCCTAAATTCATCCATTTTGAACCCCTAAAGGAAAGAAGCGTGTTGTTAGCCGGTTTGCACTTTCAAGGGGAAATTATGCTATTGGTCTCATTACTTCTATAAACCCATATTCTCCCTCAATTTATCATTGGGATTCTAGGTTGGGCCACTGAGTGATAAAATTCATCCTTTTCTTTCCTAAGAGGCATGGAGCATTTTTTTACCTAGTTTTTTCTTTACAGAGGGAAACTATGCTAAATGCAAAAACTATATAGAAATCCCCATTCTCACTCTATTTTTTAAGAGGAATCTTGAATGGGCCTCAGAGTTACAAAATTAATCCCTTATGGAACCAAAAATCAAGAAGAGCCTTTTGAGCCAGTTTGCATTTTCAAGATAAAAGCTACGCTATAGGTCTTAAGACTCCCTAGAAACACCCATCCTCACTCGATTTTTAACGAGGAATCTAGAATTGGCCTAAGAGTTGAGAAATTACTCCATTTTGGAACCAAAAGGCAGGAAGTGCATTTTAACCTAATTGTGCCTTCATGACATAAACTAAGCAAAATGTCTTAAAATTATGTATAAACCCATATTATCACTCAATTTTTAATGAGGAGTCTAGAATGGGGCTAAGTTGCAAAATTCATCTATTTTGGAAAGAAAAGATGAGAATAACATTTTGATATAGTTTGAGCATTCAGGACAGAAATTAAGCTATGGGTCTTTAAACTCCCTGGAAATCCTTAGTCTTACTTTATTTTTATTGAGGAATCTAGATTGGGCCTCGGAGTTACGAAATTCATTTATTTTGGCAACAACAGGCAAGAAGCGTGCCTTGACAAGTTTGCTCTTATAAGGAGGAAACTATGCTCTTGACCTTGGGTTTCTTGATTGGGCCAATGAGTTACAAAATTCATCTTGGATTTTTAAAGAGGAATTTTGAATAGGCCTTAGAATTGTGAAATTAATTCATGTTGGAACATTAAGGCAAGAAGCACAATTTGAGCCAATTTGTGCTTTCAAGACAAAAAATTGCACTGAAGTTCTTAAAACTCCCTAGAAACCCCCTATTGTCACTCAATTTTTGAAGAGGAATATAGAATGGGCCTCAATGTTGAGAAATTCGTCCCTACAAAAAAAAGTGCGTCTTAAACCGGTTTGTACTTCCAATAGGAAAACTATACTAAAGCTACCAGAATTCCTTAGAAACACCCATTCTCCCTCAATGTTTCAAGAGGAATAAAAAATGGTCGTCGGAGTTCCTAAATTCATCGATTTGACCCCATAAAGGAAAGAAGGTGTTATAAACCAGTTTGCGCTTTCAAGAGGGAAACTATACTAATGGTCTTATTACTGCCTGATATCCCACAATTTCCTTCAATTTATCATTAGGATGCTAGATTGGGCCACATAATTTCAAAATTCATTACTTTGATTCCCTAGGGATAAGACGAGCATTTTGACCTGGTTTGCGCTTTTAAAAGGTACACCGTGCTAAATGTATCAAAACTACATATCCTCATTCTCACTCAATTTTTTAAGAGGAATCAGGAATGGGCCTCAAAGATTTGAAGCTAATTAGTTTTGGAAACAAAAGGCATGAAAAAGCATTTTGAGCTAGTTTGTGATTTCTAGGCATAAACTAAGCTATGGTTATAAAACTCTATAGAACGCCCATTCTCACTCAATTTTTAATGAGGAATCTAGAATGGGCTTTGGAGTTGTGAAATTCATCTGTTTTTGCGAGAAAAGGCAAGAAGCGCATTTTGAATAGTTTGAGCCTTCAAGACAAAAACTAAGCCAAGGGTCTTAAAACTCCCTAGAAACCCCCAGTCTTGCTAGATTTTTATTGAAAAATCTACATTGGGCCTCACAGTTACGAAATTCATATGTTTTAGCAAAAAAGGCAACAAGCACATTTTGACACAGTTTGCACTTCTAAGAAGGAAACTATGCTAAATGTCTTAGAACTTTGTGAATAATGCTTGTTCTCACTTGATTTTTCAAGAGGAAAGAGTGGGCCTCAAAGTTGTGAAATTCATCAATTTACCCCCTCCCCCAAAAAAGGCAAAACATCGCTTGTTAAGTCGTTTGCGCTGCTAATAGGTAAACAATGTTAAAGATACCATAACTCCCAAGAAAACCTAATTCTCATTCAATGTTTCACGAGGAATTAGGAATGGTCCTCAGAGTTCC
Source organism: Inga laurina (assembly GCA_963855925.1). NCBI lineage: Eukaryota > Viridiplantae > Streptophyta > Magnoliopsida > Fabales > Fabaceae > Inga > Inga laurina. Next base: position 48,547,375 of record OY979703.1, read on the forward strand.
TAAATTCATCCATTTTGACCCCCTAAAGGAAAGAAGCTTGTTGTGAGCCAGATTGCGCTTTCAAGAGTGAAACTATTCTAGAGGTACGAAAACTACATAGAAATCCCCATTGTCACAAGACTTTTAGGAGGAATATGAAATGGGCCTCAGTATTGTGAAACTAAACCATTTAGGAACCATAAGGCAACCACCACATTTTGAGCCAATTTGTGCTATCAAGGCAAAAACAACACTAAAGTTCTTAAAAAACTTGAGAAACCCCCATTGTCACTATAATATCCCAAAATTCATACACCAAAGATCTAGTGTATATTTATTTCAATAAATAGAATAAATGGTGAATTTTGGCAAATTGGAAAATGCTGCAAGTGATATATCCTACGAGGAAGTGAGATTGTCATATGATTTTGGATCACAAATGATGTCCAATAAATGTGAAATTTTCCAGAATGAAAGTAGATATCTCAAGCTTTATTTTGATAGGTCAAATGAGTTATTTGGACCTATATACTAAGAGTTATGTATTTTTTGAGTTAGCCTAGTGAAACTGGCAGGATTCTATGAAAGTGTCTAATAAATGATAATTCTGAAAATAATACATGACCAGTTGGCTAATGAAGATATTTTTTCTTAAAACTAGACTTAATAAGGGTTAAATCACATCAATTTGGCATCTATAAATAAAGATATGAATTTTTCAATTTTGGTGAAAATTTTGCCAAATTGTGCGAAAATCACAAACTGTAAGGCCAAAATGGTAACTTGCCAATAATACAAGAAGCAATAAATATTTCCCTTATTCCCTTGATATTTTTTGTCAAATGAAGAGAGCAATAGAGAAATATAAATGCTTGGCTTAAAGTGAATCAAGAAGGGATGATTTATGGCCAAGCAAATTAAGAGTTGAAAATAAAAAAGTAATTGTCATAAAGGAACTTTTACAAGTTAATTATGAAAGGGAATAGATGAAGATAATTTGAAACCATTGTCTCTTACCATTTCAAGATGAAGTTACGGTTAAAAGTCATAGGGAAAGAGAGAAAAATGAGGGCAGTTAAAACATGTGGCAATTATATTAAAGTAATATTAGATAACTGCAAGAAGAGAGATTTTAAAAAGCTGTTCATTTGCCTTTCATTGGCCCATATTTTTGTCAAGTGTGAAATATAGAGAGAGAGAGAAGGAGCTGGACGAAAAGGAGCCAAGCAAGAGAAGAGAAGCTAGGTTTCAAGAAGGCAGAAACTAAGCAAGCAAAACTTTAAGAGAAGAGAGAGAGGAGGCTGAGACAGAAAGTAAGCGATCAAGATGTAATTTTATAAACTTTGATAGAGAATGTTGTTGTGGTTGCTATTGTTGAATTTGGCTTAGTTTTGCTTTGTTTATAAATATGGGAGGATGAAACCCTAAGGGGAAATACTGCCAAAATTTTCTCAAGTTATGTTCATTTAGGGTTTAAGTAGTTAATCTTGTGATTATAAGTGAAAAGGTTGTGGTTAATCAAGAGATATCAAGAAAGCCCAACTTCTCTTCTAGGGTCCTGATTTTCGGTCAAGTGCCAAAATATAAGAAGGAGCTAGAATTTTGTAATTTTGATGGTTCCATTGGATTTAGAAGGGAAAATTGTGCAAGAATACACATGTTCATAAATTTTGGATGATTGTATGCAAATCTAGAATTTTTAGCAGCATAGGGGAAATGCTGTTAGATATGATTCCTGGAGGTAATGTTAATGTGAAATGAATTTTGTTAGTCAAACCTAGTCCAAATATTATAAAACTTTACAAGATTAACTTAGAGATGTAGAGCTTTAAATTGATTGGTGGATCATAATTTTTGGACTAGTATACTAAAAGATATGTATTTTTAGAGTTGTGCCTTGTTTTTGGAATACATCTAGAACAGTGGTGGTTTGGTGAATTTCTGGGAATAATGTGTTTGTAATGACTAAACTTAGGTATTTTTCCATGAAAATTGTAATATCCCAAAAAGTGATTAAGGGCTAATGACTTTAAAAGTGGATGTAATTATTGTTGAATAAACACTTTTAGAGAATGTGTGATGGGAATTTGGATATTTTAATGATTCCAATGGCTTCCTCGTGAAAATTCATGTGGGGACAGTGTTTATTGTGAAGTTGGAACCATTGGGAACAATTATGCAAAAGTTGAAACTCTGTACAGGGCAGCCGATTTGTATGGAAGTTTTAAATAGACAAATGGTGTCTAAAAATTTTGAAATTTTTAAGTCTTAAATTTTACATGTCAAGCTTCAAAATGAACATATAATTTGTATCATTTTGATTTTTGAGCTAAGAGTTATGGATTTTTGAAGTTGCCCAGCGAAATTAATTATTTTCTGGAACAACATGCAAAGATTGAAATTCTGGGAATTTTGTGATTCCATGCAGAAAAATTATATATTTTTCCTTTAAACTAGACTCAATAAGAGTTCCATAGGCTTTGGAATCACACCAATTCAATTTTTCTAGAATTAGTTATGATTTATCAAAGTTTGGTCAGAAAATCTGCCAACAAATCCGAAAATGGAAAATTTGTGATGGTAACTTTGTAATTATGGGATAATTTGTGATCAGCCCATTTTGGCACAAAATTGGGCCCCTGGACGTGGATATGACTGACCAAGAAGAGGAAAGAGTGGTTGGAATTTAATTGGGCTTGTGAACCATTTATATATACAAAAAGGATTTGTGTACATAAAGTGGATTTTTGGAAATTTCTAAATATGACATAAGCAAGCAATACCATGACATGAGCCTAATGTTATAAAACAATTACAACACCTTTTCCCTTCCATTTCCCGTCGTCTTTTCCAGCAACACAAAAGTGAGAGAGAGCTTGGAGAAAAATAGAGAGAAGGAAGGAGAAATCTCACAAGGTAGGTCGATTTCTTCAGTGAATTCGTACCTAACGTGTATAATCCTTCTCCTAAGCTATTCCTCTATGTGAATTAAGGTTTTGAAGCAAAGAATTTCATGGTTCAAAGAGGCTAGGGTTTAGCCAAATTTGGGAAAAGCTAGTGGGAGCTTGAGGTAACTTCCAAACTTTCATATATTTCTTATTCTGGCTGCTGTGGGCAATTTAATTGGTGAAATTTCGCCGGATTGCCATTGGTTTTAAAGTTTCGAAATGATATGGCCTAGGTTTTATGCTGCCCAAATTAGGTCTTAATGTTAGTTTTAACCTAATGTAATGATTAATAAAGTGGTTAGGAGTATAAAGGAACGCGTTTACGGAGCCGAAATCGTAAAACCCCGATTTTCTCCGAAGAGCTCATAAATTTCGGCCACTCTAGAAATAGGTCTTAGAGTTGGATTTTCAATGATTTGATGGTTCCATTGACTTCAGGAGCGAAAATTAGGTGGGGTTACAGTTGGCCACTTTTTCGGAAAAGGCCGAAAAAGCATAATTACGAAAACGCCCCTAAAAACCTTGAAGTAGGGCTTCCAAGGGTAAATTTGTAATTTTACATTGAATTTGATAATTCCAAGTCCGGAAATGGATTCCTTGGGCTGAAATATGTTAGGATAGCCCAAATTAGAATTTCGGAGAAAGTGCAACCGGACCAGGTACGGTAGGCCTGGGCGGGGTCCCCGGGGGCATTTTTGTAAATTTTCATTATAGACTCATATAACCCCAAGAAACACTATGGAAGTTTCTAAATGGTGCATTTGGAATTGTAGGATTCAATATTTGTCCTATTCGTGATCCACCTGCGCTAGAGCACAATCGGAAAGAACAAGGTAGTGACTCTTTCTCTTATACTGTATGTGAAACATTGTATGTATGTTTGTCATGCATTGAGAATACATTGTGACATTGTGATGCTTTGTGATTGCAGCGAAAGCTGATGCCTAGTGAATACTTTGAGATCGCAGAAAGCTAATGCTTAGAGTTTACAGCCATGAGTACTGTCGTTTGTGGTGTGAACCACGTTACATTGTGATGCTGCTAACATGAGCTTATATGCTTTGTGTTTATGCACTGTATGAGTGATTTGTTACTACTGGGATTCTCTTGAATCACATTCTTTCCAATGACTAACATTTCAAACAGGGCTAGTGGCGCTAAAGAGAAGCGGGCAACTTGGAGCGATTAGAACCTCTTCGGGGTATATTTGATTGTAGGGTGTCAGTTATCTTCTTTTGAACTTGGGATTACTATATATTTTGGAGATGTAAATATTATTGTTGATTTTGGTTATGTAATCCCCTAGTGGAGAATTTTAAACCCTCAGATTATATATGTATAGAACCCAGGAGTTGCCGGGGATTTGGTTATACACTCTGATATGTGTGAATTTAAACTAACTGTGCAGGTAATTATATTCGAATTTTGAAATTGAGACTAGGATAGAGAAGAGTTTTTGAAAGTTTTTTGTGAAAACCCTACTATAGTGTAGGAACTTGAAATGAGTTTAAGCTATCCGACGGTCTCTAAACCAATTTAATTATGTGATATCGAATTATAATTACGTGGTTAAAGGCAAGGGGTTACAAAAATACACTTAAATAACTTCACTTAGGCTTTGAAATAAGTCAATTTGGAATTTGCAAGAATTAAATATGATTTTTCAATGTTGACTGAAAGTCTGCCAGTTTTCTAGAAAACTATAAAACTGCACTGTGCAGAGTTGTACTGTGCAAAACTTTTTGAAACTGTGATAGATAACTAACAAACTATGATTAAAGGTAGTAATAGTTCAAGTAATAACTAGTTACTTGTAACTTTAATTTTATAGGAATTGGAATAGCCTGATCCGAAACAAGAATTTAGGATAGACACCAGAACTAAAAAAGGACTCAGGTAGTAACTCTATCTTTCATACATTATATGAATGTTTATATGCTTTAGGTATGCCATCTTCTGTGATATGTATGATAAACATTGTTTTGCCAAGTAGGGCAATTGTGCAAGGAGGCACATATATCTGATTGTGAGTAGGAACCCAATTGAGGTGTACAGATAGTGGGGGAGTAGCCCCGATGTAATCCCCTACCTTGATAATTGTAATTAAGATTCGAAAATGTGTAATTTAAAGGAATTAGAAACCGACGGATACGTTTTTCTCAAATCTCTTTTCTAAAATTCATTCAACATGGTCTCAGATTCAACTTCCGAACCTAATTACTCTACGCAGTTCAATCACATTCATGCATATCAGAGTGCAAAGCCAAATTCCCAGCAACTCCCGGGTTTCATACATGTATAAACTAAGGGTTGTACGTTCCAACTAGGGGATTACATGACCAACATCAACGTAATATCTACATTTCAAAAATAAATAGTAATCCCAAGTCCAAAATAGATAACCAACAACCTAACAACACATCTCTACAAGATCATAGCCGCTCCTGGTGGTTTACTTCTCCTTGGAGCCACTTGCCTTGTCTGAAATGTTAGTCAATGGAAAGAATGAGATTCAAAAGAATCTTTGTAGTAACAAATCACTCATACAGTGTATAAACACATAGCATATATGATCATGTTAAGCAGCATCACAATGTATCATGGCTTTCGCCACAAACACCAGCACTCATGGCTGTAATCTCTATGCGTCAGCTTTTGCTACGATCTCTATGTATCACAAAGTATCACTATGTGTCAGCTTGCACTGTGAACTCAAAGCATCACAATGTATTCACAAAGTATTCTCAATGCATGACGAACATACATACAATGTTTCACACACAGTATAAGAGAAAGAGTCACTACCTGGTTCTTTTCGAACGTACTCTGGCACTGGTCGTTCACGAACAGGGCAAATATCGAATCGTACAATTCCAAATGCACCATTTAGACACTTCCATAGTGTTTTTTTGGGGTTATATGAGTCTATAATGAAAATTTACAAAAATGCCCCGGGGACCTGGGCTGGGCCCGCCGTCCCGGTCCGGTTGCACTTTTCCTGAAATTCTAATATGGGCTATCCTACATTTTTTCACCCAAGGAATCCATTTCCAGACTCAGAATTATCAAATTCAATTTAAAATTACAAATTTACCCTTGGAAGCCCTACTTCAAGGGTTTCAGGGGCGTTTTCGTAATTATGCTTTTTCGGCCCTTCCGAAAATGTGACCAACTGTGACCCCACCTAATTTTCACTACTAAACTCAATGGAACCATCAAATCATTGAAAATCCAAATCTAAGACCCATTTCTAGAGCTGGCAAAAATTTATGAGCTCTTCGGAGAAAATCGGGGTTTTACGATTTCGGCTCTGTAAACGCGTTCCTTCCTACTCCTAACCACTTTATTAACCATTACATTAGGTTAAAACTAACATTAAGACCCAATTTGGGCAGCATAACCCTTAGGCCATATCATTTCCAAACTTTAAAACCAATGGCAATCTGGCGAAATTTCACCGATTAAATTGCCCACATCAGCTAGAATAAGCAATATACGAAAGTTTGGAAGTTACCTCAAGCTCCCACTAGCTTTTCCCAAATTTGGCTGAACCCTAGCCTCTTTGAACCATGAAATTCTTTGCTTCAAAACCGTAAAGAATAAAGAGGAGTAGCTTAGAGTCGGAGTTATACACGTTAGGAGCTAAATTGTCGGAGAAATTGGCTTACCTTGTGAGATTTCTTCCCTTTCTCTCTCTAAGCTCTCTCACCTTCTCTCTCTTGTTTCAGGTCTGGAACAGCACGAAAATGGCTGGAGAAGGAAGGCTGATGGTATTTAATATCATATATTATATGATATTTAATTATTGATTAATTTCCAACAATTTCGGATTTTTCAGAAATTCTGGCAGATTTCTGCCCAAACTTTGAAAAATCATACCTAATTCTAGAAAAATTAAATTGGAGTGATTCCAAAGCCTATAGAACCCTTATTGAGTCTAGTTTTAAGGAAAAATATATAATTTTTCTGCATGGAATCACAAAATTCCTAGAATTTCAATCTTTGCATGCTGTTCCAGAAAATAATTAATTTCGCTAGGCAAACTTCAAAAATCCATAACTCTTGGCTCAAAACTCAAAATGATACAAATTATATATCCATTTTGAAGCTTGACATGTTAAATTTAAGACTGGAAAATTTCAGAATTTGTAGACACCATTTGCCTATTTAAAACGTCCATACAAATCGGCTGCACTGTAGAGAGTTTCAACTTTTGCACAATTGTTCCCAATGGTTCCAATTTCACAATAAACATTCTCCCCACATGAATTTTCACAAGGAAGCCATTGGAATCATTAAAATATCCAAATTCCCATCACACATTCTCTAAAAGTGTTTATTCAACAATAATTATATCCACTTTTGAAGTCATTAGCCCTTAATCACTTTTTGGGATATTACACCCGACTCATATGAACATGCTGTGTTGATTGTGTTATGTTGTATAGATAGTAGGGAAGTAGCCCCGACTCATGTTTACATGCCGTATTGGTTGTGTTATTATTGGGGAAGTAGCCCCAACTTATATACACATGCCATGTTGTTTGTGTTTTACGGATAGTAGGGAAGTAGCCCCGACTCATGTGCACATATAATGTTATTTATATGGTGCTACCAAGATTCTTTTGAATCTCACCCCTTTCTCCATATTTAAAAATATTATAGTGGAAGATAATGGCTTAAAGGGAAAAAAGGTCAACACTGGCAACTGAGGGAACCAATGCAGTTCAAGCTTGGATCATTAGTTATCTTCAGTTTAGCTAAGTTTTGAGAATGTTGTATATATTTTTCAAACCCTATAGGATATTTTGTAATGTAATGCAATCACTTAATATCAGTATTTTTATGCTATTTCTATTTACCCATTGAACTATTACGTGTTTACTCTAACAAATAACAAAATGTTAAGGGGTTTGACATTTTTGGTATTAGAGCTAAAGGTGGTTTTGGCATTAATGGAATAGTATGTTGATATGGTCTTGGTTACATGGCGACAAGCAATACGTGTGAGAGGTGTAGACATCGCAAGTTGTGGAGACAACAGGATTTATAGAAACAGTGAGATTTGCAGATATAGTGAGAGAAGTCGTCACCGTCGGTGAATAAACTTCCAAAGGGTCAGCAAGTAACCCCAGAATAGCGAATACCAAGGAACCATAAAACACATAGTACAGGACAACAGAAAGTTACTAGAGAGTTACATTCATCCTGGAAGAGAGTTGAGATAGGCAACATTTAGGCTAGAGCCTTAACTTGTACTAGTGCCATCCATTAGTTCATTAGTGGGAGACATACAACAATCCTTGTTTGATGGTACAGAGTCAAACCCGAGGATAGCCTATAGTTCTAGATCAGGGACGTATATGTACAATATGACTTGTGGCTAAACTAGAAGTTGTGGAAGTATGCTCGACATTGATATTTGTGGGCTTTTTGAGGCTATGACACACCTATAACCCAATATGTCTTGTACTTGGATGATATGGATGCATTTTATTGGGAGCAGGGTTCCATAGAGATTGGATTGCCCATATGAGATTCAGATTTTATACCACCATATACTTCTTCCCCGATACAACATTTGAGCCAAGAAGAAGAATGAGATAATAGAGCAACACCCAAATAGTTATTTATTGCAGTTCATGGAGCACAGGATGCCTTATGTGCTGAAGTACATGTATTAAAGTTGATTGACAGTCTAGATGCAATAGTTGGTAACTGGAGTCATGTGACAAGGCTTTTTGGCATAAGGGTAGTCTTGGGATACCATGTACAAAAGCAGTTAGAGCCGTTAAATTTGTTTTGCAATGGGTATACAAAAGTTAAGCGTCCTCAACCCAAGGAAATCTTAGGATCGATTACCCCTTGGGAAGTCATATGTGTGGTTAGGACATAATGTGTAACAGAGGACAAAGTCATATTGTACAGTATTTTACAAGATATATCATGTTAAGAGGTTTTCTTAACTGCTGTAAATATATGTTGTATGATATATATGACATTTCTGTGTACCTGATATTTTGAGAAATGACAAAAATGTTGTTATGTTTGCATGAAATTGATTTCTTCTCTATTTTTATATAGTGAAGCACAAAAATGGTATGAACATGTGATAAAATTAGGAACCTAGCCCTGAATCGATACAACATATATTGGGTATGTTAACACAACAACAGTTCACAATGAACGATATCAGGGAAGAGCTACATGTGGTATAACAGATATAGGAGAGGTTAGAACACCTTGAGAGGTTAGAAGGCAAGTATAATCGACCGGAGCAACCTCATTAGGAGCTACTAACCCTATTGGTTTATGAGGAAAATGTTTTTCAAACATGGCTAAAACGGTTTAGTAGACAACAACCTACTACTTTCAATAGGAGATTTAATCCTCTGTGAGTAGAGGACTCATAATATGACTAGAGAAAATACTCAAAATTCTATCGTGTCCTAAAGAAATCAAATTTAGTTTGCCATCTGTAAACTAGAAGAAGATGCGTATAGATGGTGGAAAACCATAGAGTTGATTCTGCAGGCAAGGAACATTCTGGTAACATGGGAATTATTCCAAGGAAAATTTAATGAAGAATATTTCTCTCCATCGGACTAACTGGAGAAAGAAAAAGAATTCCTTAACAAAAGTAAGTATGACCTAGAACAGATTATATCTGATTCTCTCTATATTCCTCATACCTAAGACATCGAGATGACAAAGATGGAGCTCCGATATGTTGGTATAAGAGTTTTGCTAGATTTGAAAGAGAAACTGGTTTCTAAATATTGTATAGTATTTAACAATGCAATTGAAGAGTGTCAAATTGATAAGAACAAATTATTGAGCTGTACCCTGACAAAAGCAATAATAACAAGGTTGCATCTGGTAGTGAGAGTTCCTCACATAAACGCAAAGATCAGGGTCAATTGTCTAGAGGGAATAACAAACAGCTGAAGCAGGTTGGAAATTACAGAGGTCTGTGTTCTTCTAAGGACAGAAAATCCTGGCATTGTCATAAGCCATACTATAATACCCAAAAATGTACTCAAGGGCTAAATGTGCAAAATAGATAGTGGGATTAATAACAAAATTACCGTCAGAAATTTTGTTATGACTTTAGTTCCAATTAAGATAACTAGGTCTTTCAGCCTAAAGTCAAAAATGACTAAAGGCTTAATTTGAACATAAGAAGAGGGGGGAATGATGTATGGAAAGGAAAGAAAGGAAACAAATAAAGATTTAATGGCAATCTAAATAATATTGCCATAATCAAGGGCAAAAGAGACAATTGCCACTTGATCTTGAGGTGGCTAAGATTTGCTCTTGAAAGTAAAGATAATGATGAAGAAGATTAAATTAATTTTCCTTCCTTCTCCCTTGATAACAAACATTCAAGACCATAGGAAGAAGGAAAGAGAATTTAAATGATATACCTCTTTATCTTTTCCATTTGAAAAGTCAACAATTGTGTCTAGGTATAAATAAAGCAAGAACCAAGAGATCAATATATCTTTCTCCTTTTCTCTCAACTAATTTCATTCAAGATCCCAAAGAAAGAGAAAGAGAATATGTAATTAAATCTTAGCCAATGACAAGTCAAAAAGAAAGAAAGAAGAAGAGAAGAAAATTCAACTAGACTTGCAATTTGTTACAAGTTGGAAATTTTGACCAAAAAGAAAGTTAATTCCAAGAAATCTTGGTCAACAAAAGTTATCACCTTTTTGGGACATATATTTTGGTCAAATGAAGAGAGAAGAGAGGCTGAATGTTGAATTAATGAGGATACTTTTTTCGGCAGCAATTTATGGTCAAAAGATGAATGGAAGAGGAAAGGAAAAACTCAAGTTAAATAATATAAGTATATGCCCAAATGAATTCATTGTTAACCACAATCTTTCACTACCTTTTGACCAAAATATTGGCCAAACCTTTAAGTGATAAGTGAAAGGAAAAGGCTAATCATTTATCACTCTCTCTCCCCATCTTTAAGTTGGCTAAGCAGCTGGACCAAGACAGATATTGAAGAAGCACGTATAGGTGAGTTATTTCCTTTTGAGTTTTACCTTCTTAACCTCATCTATAGCCCAAAGACCCTTCATAAACATTGTTCCTCTTGATGAGAGCTTCATTTTTATGGTTTTAGAATTTCAAGAGGAGGTGTTTTGAGCCATTCCCCAAGACCAAAAGCTAAAAAACCAAAGAAAGAGCTAAGGATAAGCAAGAGGTGAGTATTGGCATCAATTTGAGCTATTGGTTGTGTAGGTTGAATGAGTATTTTGACATGTGTAATTCTGCCCTAATTTTGTCCAAGCTAGGGTTTTGAAGAGTCATGGTGTTTTGGTTATGTATTTGGTGTTTTATGATGATTAGAAACCATATGACATAAGTTTGATGCTCAAATTAGGAGTTTGGCAATTTATAGAATTTTGTTGATTTTTTTACCCAAAATAGAACATGTAGAAAGAGTTGAAATTTGGTCATTTTGATGTTACCAATGTGTTCTACACAAAAACGGTGTAAGAATGGCCCTGGGTTCTGAATTTAGGTCATTGAAACTCAAAATGCAAAACTGGTTTTTCTGCTTGAACAGGATTCCACTGAGATACCCTATTTGTGTGATGTTTTTGGAAAACCAAATGATGTTCAATAGAGGTGAAACTTATTAGAATAAAAGTAGACATATCAATCTTTAATTTGATAGGTCATTTACATCATTTCAATTTGTACACTAGGTTGAATTCTTATAGTTTGCAATAAATGGCAAATCTGGGAATGTTGTGCATCTAACTAGCCATGGGTAGTATTTTTCCTCAAAAAAAGACTAAATAAGGGTGACATAATCTTTGGAATCATTGAATTGTGATGAATTTGACGAATGTCACGAAAGTGAATGCTACTGTGAATGCTGCCATGAATGTAGCTGTGTGACAAATGTCATAAATGTGTATACAGTTGTGAAAGCTATCTTATACAGCTGTGAAAGCTGTCGTATACAGTTGTGAAAGTTGTCATATACAGTTGTGAAAGCTGTCACATATAGCTATCAAAGCTGTCATGAATGTGATGAAGGTCATGAATGTGAATGATGTTATAAATGCTATTACGAATGTTGCTTTATGATAATTCCTTATATGCTTTGTTAATTATATATCTTATGAGTGAAATATTACTACTAGATTCATATGAATCTCACTCTTTCTAATGACTAACCTATAACCACGACAAGCAAATCGAAAGAGAAGCAGGTAACAAAGGGTGGCTAGTGCTTTCGGCTAGGAGACTAGAGTTTTCTATTGGTTATCAGTTTTTAGGGATGAATGTAAATATTGTATATGATTTAAACTTGTGAAGTTGTATGTAATCCCCAGTATGGGAACTAAAACTGGCGATTATGCCCCGTATACCCTAATAGTTTGAGCAAAACTTGAGAGTTTGTCAGGAAATTTTATTGAGTACTCTATTATTAATGAATAGAACCAAGCCGAGCAAGCCAAATATATTTGGTAAAATGGAAACGAGACCATGTTAATCATGTTTTGAAAAGTTTTGAAAACCCACTTTATAACAAGAATAAATCCTGTTTTGAAGTCGGAACATTTAATGAGTTTTCAATTATCTTTTGGTCTCCCATTTATTTCATAACACATTTTTTAACTATATTAATGGCTTTCAAGGAAAGGGGCTACACATACCGATTAGGATCGGCAGGCACAGCGGAAGAATTATAAAATTTTCACTGATCCTAATCAAGGATCTATCAACAGCATTTAAATCGAGTTAGAAAGAAGTCGTACCTTTTCCAACTTAGGGTTTTCACGATCTCTAGGAGCCAACACCTCAGGTCCACTCCCTCACCGGTATCCACATGAATGCTCTCCAACACGGACTGCGTGCTAGCACCTCCAATGTCTCCTAGGGTTTCCCTTACGGCTCTCAATTCTCATGCGCGTATGAGTCTATCTGCTCTATCAAGTTTATAACCTATGAGGGCTATATTCAAATTTCAAAATTAATCATCATTAATTTTGAAATTAATCAACAATTAATTATCTTGATGAGCTAATTAAATAAATTCAGTTTAAATTAAATTTGTCCAATATTTTAATTTAACCTATTTCTTTAATCCAAATAAAGAGCCATTAGATTTAATTTATCTTCATAAATTAAATATGAGATACTATATCTCTATCATGTTAGTTTTTAAATTTAATATATCTTAATAATTTAAATTTAAAACTAACACGATATAATAATATCAAATAATATGTATATACATATATATAATATGTATTTCGAAAATATATATCTATATAATATTATTAATGAATTTTATATCACACATATATATAAATAAAAAAATATAAAATTCATCCACCCTAAATTAAATATTATCTCGTGTTGGGCCATTCTTGTGTGCAACCCTGTAGGCCCATATGAAGTTGGCACTGGGCCAATAACTGTACTAACCCACAAGTCACAAGCGGCCTCTAGTAAGACATTACGATTACCTAATTCATATGAGGATCGTTAACACAATAAAACCTATCATACAACCATGTCACGTCCCTTTTGTCAAACTATATATCGGTCAAGGATGAGGCATGGATAATGTCATCCTCTTGTCCTGACCATTACTTTCATGATTCCTGAGTAGTCTCACAATAGAAATGGAAACTCCTTTCCATTGTAGTATGGCCATACATTTCTCAGACTCTCTCTCGAGGGGCACAGTAATATCTCTCTACTAATGTGAGGGAAAAATTCCATCTTGATCATTCATATTCCTCTGCATGAAAAACCGCCAAGCCTGATCATAGCCTTTATCATGATCGGTCAAAAGTGACTTTTGACTAGTTCAAATCTTAGCAACTCTCATGTAAGAATCAATGATGACCTCATATCTAAGGGCATTATGATGTGGTTATACATGAGAAAAGCTTATGACTTGATCCATGTTGCTTTGTCATAGTGGGTCAGTCCAGCACCTTGTACTCTTACAAGTGCCTAAGACTTTAGTTCGTATCTCCCTATCTTATCAAAGTCATACTGGTCTTATTTCATCTTTGCTCCCGTATACATGATCGACCAGGGACATTTTAGGATAATCTTTATGATTTATCCAAGGATACAATTATCATAGTTAACATGCAAATAATATGATAACGGAATGGAGAAATTTCATTAAATTAATAATGTTAAAAGTACAATGATTGGCCCTTTGGGCACAATTTCCAATAATAGCATCCTAGCAAAACATGTAGTAGTACGTCAATAAGATACGGTCCAACTAGATAGGATCCAGCTAGACGGATCTATTATCAATGTCGAGAACCATGACATTTTTCTAAGGATTGCCCACAGAAGCAACGGCTAGAGGAGCCTAGACCAGAACCTTAAGGCGAGGTCTATGCGATAACCCAGGAAGAGGCTAGAAAATATCCTAAACTTATTCAAGGTATGACTATGTGATTTGGTCTCTAATTATTCAAGGTATGACTATGTTATTTGGTTTCTTTTAATGGCAACTCAGTACAAGTAATATACAATTTGGTTTCTAATTATTCAATCATTTTATATGACTATATGAGATGCCTAGGCTTGGGCATGCATAGATTCCCATATGAATAGGTTGTGCCTATACCCACAGGTGTTAGGGTTGTCACAGTCGATGTCTATTTGAGTTGTATAGTGAATGCTGTGGGATATGAATCAATAGTGGACTTGATTGTCTACAGTTTAATGGCTTAGGTAATCCTCGAAATTGGTTGGTTGATGGCAAATGGTGTGTTGCTAGACTACAGAAGAAGGGTTATGTATTTGAGTCTACAAGCACATATTAGTATATAAATCAATATTAACTTTCTTTCAGCAGCTGAGGCTGAGAGATATTTGCACAAAAGTTGTCAGGGGTACCTATTGTTCTTTTCCATGTAATCTGAAGTTGTACCACTATTTGAAAGTATCCTTGTAGTCAATTGTACCACTATTTGAAAATATCCCTGTAGTCAATGAGTTTTTATATGTATTTCTGAAAGATATAAGTGGATTACCTCTGAACAGGGAAGTGGAGTTTGTGATTGATCTTAGATATGGAGTAAAATTGCTCCAACAGAAATGGCAAAGTTGAAAAGTAGAAGATGTACCAGAATTTTCTTTCAGAACTAGATATGGCCATTAATAATTTATTGTAATGTCATTTGGGCTAACAAATACACCTACTGTGTTCATAGACTACATAAATCAAATTTCTATCCGTGCCTAGACTAATTCTTGGTAGTCTTTTCTTGATGATATTCTGGTATACTCATGGAGCAAAATAGAGCATGAGCAACATTTGAGAACGATATTGAACATGTTGAGTGAAAAGCAACTCTAAGCCAAGTTGAGTAAATGTGAGTCTTAGCTTTTAGAAGTGAGATTTTTGGGCCACGTAGACTCATAGCAAGGGATCTCAATGGAACCTGGTAAAGTAAAAGCAGTACTGAACTAGAATAGCCAGAGACTATTGTTATGATACACATTTTTCAGGGTATTGTTGATTATTATGAGGGGTTTATATCAAATTTCCACAGAAAACTCAACAGAATGAGTGGGATGATAATTGTAAGAGAAGCTTTATACAGTTGAGATAGAAATTTATTATAGCACTAGTGCTGATAAAGCCTGATGAGAGTAGACATGGATTAGGATGTATTTTGATGCGAGGCCAAGTAGGGCATATGTATCTTGTTAGCCGAAGCTTCATAAACTGAACAATCCTACCTATGATTTTGAGTTAGTAGTAATAGTGTTTGTATTTGTAAGAACCGGCTGATACCCAAGAGGGGGTGAATTGGGTGTAAGATAAACACTTAAGAACTTTAGAAAACTTTTCTCATCTTAGTAAAAACAATAAGTATGAAGGTAATGAATCATAAATCAACAATTAGATTAAATAATATATATTGGAAATATACGAGCTTAGGGAAGAGAATATGCAAACTTTGATTTATTCTGGTTTGGTCCAAGCTGTGATGGCCTATGTCCAGTCCCCAGGCTCCTCCTGAGATTTTCAAATCCACTATCTTCTTGTTTAATCCGAGCACAAGAAAAGCCTTTACAATCCCACAAGTTTAGCTGGGTACTTGTGAAACCTTTTACAAATATCTTATTGAAATACCCCCTTACGGCAAGTCTTACGACCAGAGCAATCCCAAAGACCTTCCTCTCCTACGTACCCATGAAAGTCCTATGAGCAGAAACATTCTCTACTACTATTACCTTGTAAGTCTTACGAGCAGAAAGTCTTAGCAACGATTCTCTCAAAAGCTTCCGTCGTAAGGAAATCACCTACTTAAGGTCCCTCTACCTTGAGATCAACTTAGAAATATAATTGAAAGTGTTTACAAGCTATCTCACAGAGTAGATATAATGCTCACTGAAGTATAATACAAATAATCCCTCTCTCAATGATAAGTAATATAGAAACTACAAAACAGATAGTGTTTGGGTAGAAGCAGAGGATTCATGTTTCTATCATTTTTCTCGTAGTTTCTTGCTATCTCTGTTTCCCATCGAATTTGAATGCTCTCTCATTTATAGTTGATAAAGATGATGACCGTTGTGAACATTCATCTATTAGAGTCACGTTACTTTGTTTTGACCATTAAGCACATTTGAATATCTACCCACTATGAAATATCCGTTGCATATTGGAGCATCCCATTGAAGAGCAAGATGTTTCATTATGAGTTGTACATCAAATTGTGGAGCGTTTATGTTTTAGACATTCATTCATGGTGGGTCAATCTTTTGTCGTGGTAGGTAGCCGATACTCGATTTGTAATGATGCCGCCTGCCATAATTGACTCTTTCATTTGAATATGTAATCTCAATGTTCAATTTCTTGTTTCACACTGTAAAATGCTTAATCACAAATATGATGAAGTGTTAGTCATGGGTATATTGGATCATTGGTCAAAAGACGAATTTCTGGCTTCTGGGACTCATCACGTTGAATGACAATATTTGCCATAAATGACCTCTGTTCTTGAAGATACAATCCAAATGTTTAATCTCCTGTTTTACACTTGAAATATATGTTAGTTAACTTTTAAGAACACTAACAAGTGAAAACATAATGAATGTATAACATTTAACCATGTTTGGATTGATGGCTATGAGAGTCTGAACTTTCTACGTTTTGGTTCTGTCAGGACTTCACTTGAGTGCATGTATAATTTTGCACTATGGAGCTGAGCCTCTGGATAACACTCATGGCATTTTTATCAAGAGTGTGATTTTACACTCACGGGTGATGTGGGACCTCACTCAAGTGCATCGGTATATCTTAGCTTCAGGCTTCATTTCTGGTCAGCACTTGCACCAAGTTTTCAGAAAGTGCAATTCTGCACTTGCAAGTATTACATCCTCACTCGAGTGCATTTCATGTTTTCACGTTCTGGCTTGCTCTCAGGAAAACACTTGTTGTTCTTCACTCGCAGGACTCGAGTGCAATCCTTCTCCTCACTCAAGTGTTACCAGTTATGCTCGAGTGCTCTTCACATTTCTCTGGTCACATTTCTTCTTGGGTTAAAACTTTCATGTCAACACTTACATAACTCGAGTGCAATTCTAATCATCAGTCGAGTGTGTTGTTCAATGCTCGAGTGTTGCTAAATTTCTCCATGCTTCAGCCGCTACTGGACAACACTCGCATGACATTTTTCAAGAGTGCGTTTTTTGACTCATGAGTGATGTGGGGCCACATTAGAATCAATTTATTTATTTAATTCTAAATATGAATAATGATGTATCATAAGAAAGCTCTTGTCATATGCATTCCAATGCAAAAAGAATCAGCTCCAAACTCCTTGTATTCTGCAAGTTATGATTGAAAGAGTGCCTATCACACTAGACAACACGAGCATCAACTTCTAGAAGGCATAGCTCCTAGAATATAACTTTAAATTAGGCTAATTACCTATCCATAGGAAGCTCTTTGAGTCTAGTTTCATATGGCACTAGTTTCGTCTCAATCCGATGTGTCATTTGTGAGTTATGTCCAAAATACCAAACCTGTCTTGAAAAGTGATGGTGATTTCAGTGTGATCTTCCACGGATCATATCTCATTCATCTGAGCTTCTTTTAATGTGATCTTGGCGTACATTTTTCGTGTTGTGAGTCTTCTTTCATATGTAACTAGTTTCAGGTTATTCTGACATGTGGTTTGAGAGATATGGCCAAAATACTGGACCTCTTCTAGACATAACGAAAAATAGAGTTGAACAGAGTAGCCCCAATACTCGAGTGTGTTCATCCTGAACTCGAGTGCAACACCTCTGGCACTCGAGTGTTGAGCTCACACTCAAGTGAAACTCCTCTAGAAGTGCCATAACTCATATATAAGCCATCTTAGCTTCGTATTAACCCATTCCAACCATCATTTGATCATAAAAGCCTCCGACATTATCATCAAAACCTCCGGTATTGCTTATAAGAGCTTAAAACTTGATATTCACATTAGATCTTGTGATTTCTTCTTTCTTCAATCTCTTACTTCTTGAATTTCTTCTCAATGATCATTCTCCATAACCCAACAAGACAACTTCTTTATTTTCTTGATTATCTTCAATCTTTGCTTGACTAATCTACAAGATATGCAACATTAAACACAGTAATTAGTCAATGTAGAAGATTGATATATTATGCAAACTTTTTTTTCTTAATATATTTGGTATCTATATTTGACATCATCAAAACTTAATCATATATAACATTCTCCCCCTTTTTGATGATGACAAATCCTATAAGAAAAATATTTCTGAATGAAGTGCAACATACATATTTTTCTTACATTTTTCTCCCCCTATTTGACATAAGCAAAAAGTTTGAAATATATAAAGAAGTAGGGCTCGTAGAGAAGTAAATAAAGTAGAAATGCCTTTCCTTTTATGAATGAATCAAGAAAACAATTTACTCTCCCCTATGTGAAAGTACTTTCATTTTTAATGTGAAAGAATTGAAAATAGATTTGGAGAGGTTTTCAAGAAAATTTTATAATCAAGATAAATGAAATATATGAAACATATTCTTGAAATGTAAAGATAGAAGGTTTAGAAATGCTCATGTAGATTTGAAAAATGATGATGTGCTCCATAAAGTTTGTTGCTTTGGCAATGCTTGTTTATGATGATGTGTTCACCACACTGCTACTATGCAACACTGATGTATAGGGTGTTTCCAGGATTCTCCAATTGAGTTGAGCTTCTGTTTAGCATGCTCAATTCTCATTTGTATTGGCATATGTATTTGTTTCTTTGAATATTGTAGCCAATAAATTTCCCTTGTTTAAAACATTGAAACATCTTTCCTTAAGTTTGATAGTTTACGTTGAGGAACATTATTGTGCTAAACAAACTCTCCTGCCACAAATTAAATCTTTCTTTGCAAAGAGAATTGTTAGATTATTCAAGTAACAAATGGTCCCTGTCATATGATATGTTAAAATTAAGATTATGAAAAGAACAGTATAAGAGTAACTCATCATCAAAACTAATCAAGACATGGTGGATGAGTATGTTAAAAATATTTTCTTCCAATAAAAGAGATGAGCTTTCAAGATATAAAACACAAGTGGATGTGAAGCTCCCCCTTAATTGATGCATGATTTTCAAAAAAAAATTGTTATGAGGAAAAAACAGTTAACAACTCTCCTAGATTTGAAAAACTATTGGAAACTTTATAGAGAAAATGATTTTGACAGTATGAAGATTTGGAATGTAATCAAATTTGAAAAATGATGATGCTATTTAGAGGTTTGAAAATATAATCCAATATAACCTAAGTAGTCACTTGAGTGATTCTACTAGATCATTACTCGATTGTGTACTCAAGTGATGCAGCTCAAGGATTTTGAATTAAGGAAGAATACAATACCTCAATCAAGTAAAGTTGTAATCACTCGAGTCATAATCCTCTGTAGTTCTGCATCGTTGGTAAGTCACTGTCTGGTGATGTGATATGACGATGTAATCTATGTTGCCACTTAAGAATACCAAGTTGAGCTCGGTGTAAGGCCTTATGTACATATTAGCTTAGTATGTGCCCCTTGCTTAGAAAACATCATTGAGAAATTTTAATTTCACCATAGCACATAACTCTCTTAATTTTTCATCCATCATCTCAAATTGAACTTTGAAGTTCTAGTTCACTAAGTCATATAGCTTCCCATTTAATCATTTATTGAATGATTATCTCAATATTGTTTGTTGCAAGCTCAGTGTGAAACTGTTGAAGTTCCTCTTTCAGATAGCCCTTGATAGATGGACCAAAGACTGAAGAACCAGGGGGACCAGTTGTAGTAGAATATTGTGTCTTCTTTTAAACATCTCTTTCTCTAACTGCATCAATAGTTGGTCACTTGCTAGTGATAGAATGTCATACGGGTGATATTACATATTCTGTTTCCACTTACACCGTAATACTATCAATCATGCCTCTTCTGTTAGCCTCTAATCTTTGTATTCAAAAGCAGAGCGTTTTGGTCTATTCCTACAAACGTATAATTATATGCTCTTTGGTACCCAACTTTCTTTTGGGTCCACACGATATTAGACATTATAACTCTTATGCTCTTATACAAGTAAATCATATGATATTTGAGCAAAGAGTATCATAAACAACAAAGACCAGGATATAACTTTTACCCAATTAAATAAATTTAAGCCATTGGATCATAATGGGTAATGAACAGTGATACCAAAAGTGATGATTTTCAAAGATCAATGACAATTTATAAATATACTTTATATATAAAATATATCACTGATAAGATTTTCATGCAATTTATGTAAGTTGGATCAAAGAGAGTAGATAATCTATCCATAATGACCAAATTTTATCAAATGATAAATCATGAATAAAAACAAGTTTTTGAAAAATGATATGAAAATTGTTTCAAAATCTCAAATGTTCTTTCGAATCATAAATATGCATTATGACATTAAGATTTTAAATGCATGAAAACTTATTTATGAAGCCTCTTAAATATCAATGCTTATACGAAAAACAATGGAAGTCAATAGTTATAAAATATATATTAGAAAGCTTCAATTTTGGATCACATGTCAACTATTTAACATGTTGGAGTATATTCTTGAGAACAAAAGTTATAAAACCGAAGTATTAGACAAATAGACTTAGCATGAGTGATTAAGGATAATGAATTTGTTATTGACCAAGAGAATGTCTTGACTTTGAAGAGTACGAATACCACCAAGTCAAGGACTTGAAAACTTTAGTTGCTCGGAGATAGGTAATGTCAATTGTTAAGGCATTCGAGCAATAAGAGCAAATATATAATTTTATAAACTATGAAGTTTAGGCTCGTTGGTCTAGATAACTAGAGTTCTAAAATGCTATCTTATAAAGTTATTTCATTTTAATGGTTAATGCATTTAATACATCAAAGAACATATGTAATTCTTGGAATAACTTAGCCAAATCAGACTCTGGACATTAATCATAAGGCATTCACATATTGAATCCTTTTATGATAAATACACTTGAATCTCATATAGATAGGTAACTTGCTAGACGTAAGGTCTAACATGTTAGAGAATGAAGACTAAAGTGTTCAAGTATTGGATATCACATTTAAGATCAATATGTCAACGATGGGAAAATATTTTGGTAAATGAATTTGAAACATTTCTGACTTTCAGTATATAAAAATATTAACTTCCAATTTTGAAATCGATTTGAATGCAAACAAGATATGAATAATTTTCAAATAATGTGTATATACATTTTATAAACAGGATGAATTGAAATCCAAGTAAATTTGTGAAATGTGCACTTCAAATTTCCAATGCATAGAAAAATTATGCACAATTCTATTTCTATACATTTAGCAATCTGAAAATATTTTGAAGACCATAAATCATTGATTGCTAATGCTATATAGTAATGAGCAAGAATTTACCACTCAAATTGAGTTGGAAAGAATGGGTGCAATTGTTGAGACTTTAAGTACTAATACAGTGTACCTGGCTTAAGTGTAACTTGTAGATACTCAAGTTAATTTCCTTCTCCTTGTGTCTTTGTACTCAAGTCCTCCAAGATCACTTGAGTAAACCATGTTTCGAAGCTAATTTATGCATTTGTACCTGTGGCATTGGCGAGTTCTTGCTACACTTTCAGGTGAGTTCTTCAAGCACTTGAGTGTGCTCATGCCTCACTCGAGTATGCATTGGAAGATTTGATGAACTTGAGAGTCTCCTCAGAGTTTCTACATACTCTGTTAACCCCTATTTTACAAACTAGAATCAGAGCATAGGATTCAAATCTGCACTCGAGTGTTAACATGCCTTGTACTCGAGTGTTCACTTCTGTACTCGAGTATCATGCTTCTTTTTAAAGTTATTCCTACAAAAATCATATAACCCTTTTTCTTCCTTCGGTATCCAATTCTACTTGGATCCACTCATGGTTAGCTTGAAAGAGTCATAATTCATATGCTTTAAAAACATAATCAATTCAAGGAATTTGAACATAATGAACTAAGCATGACTTTGTGCATAAAAATATTTTCTCATGGAGTATGCGTATATGCATAAAATATTAAGCTATTGAACATTATGATTCTTTATGAATGAATTTTCTAAAGATTGTGAAAACATATGTGTAGTATTCATTCATAAGGTAACAAGGTATAAACCTCAGTAAATATTAAAGATGATAGTGTAGGAGGTTTTACCGTTGTTTACTTTTACGTTAGGTGCTTGGAGAATTGCCTTTGCATACCCACTGCTTCTTTCTTTGAAGCTCTATTTTTGCATGTTTAGCTTTAGGATTATGCAAAACTCTCTCGTATGATGTAGGCTTTGAGATTATTTTCCTTTGTATATGAGAAATCCTCCTCTTCTTGTTTTTCTTAAGATAGTTGAATGGTACATTATGGTAGCTCTTCGTTGAGGTGGAACATACTCCTTTTATCCATTGCTTCTTTTTATGGTTATACTCTATAGCTCTGGCAATAGGTGCTCCTTGAGTTCTCATTTTTGATATAGACAATATGAACTTCTTTATTGGTGTATGAGAAACTCTTGGCTTCTTCTTCATTTTCTCCATACCTTTATGTCCATTCTTCTTATAATCAATCTGCACACATAAAGACCTAGATGGACATTTTGGTACCCACATATACTTGGGTCCTTGGTTGTTAGTATTAACCCTTACATGTCTCTTCGGTACCCAAATATACTTATTTCTCACATGGGAATTTCTTCTAATATACCCTAGTCACATAATTTCCTCTTGCCACATGTCACCATCCCATTGGCTCTCCTCAAATAAGTAACTAATTAGTTACTCTAACCACTCCATTAGCCATTTAGTCAGACATCTCATTTCTTCTTAGTTAGTAATTAATTTCTCATTAATCATTGACTAATTACCCGCAAATTTCCTGATTTGGCACATTAATTAAACTTGCCACAAAACACATAATAATTCAGATTTAATCCATAAATCATTCTTAATAATTGTCATTAGCCTTTAATTAAAATTTGGGGCATTACAATTCTCCCCCCGTTCAATGAATTTTGAGCTCAAAATTTGTTGCACATCTTGGGGCATAAAATCAAGAAATCGCTTCTTTATGTCTCTTCCGCCTCCCAAGTTGCTTCCCTTGGAGACATTCCCTTCCAGACCACCTTCACAAACGATAAGCTTCAATGCTTGAGCCATCGCTATTCTCGATCAATGATATGCTCTGGCTCTACCGCATCAGTGAAGTTATCCTATAACTCAACCTCTTCATATTCAATGATATGTTCAGGGTCTGGTTGGTACTTCTTAAGCTGCGAGACATTGTTCGCTATCGCACGTGCTCGGGTCACACCAAGTAATAAAGTGATAAGTGAGATCGTTCCCTCGAGGATTTGATTAACAATTTAGTCAAGCAATAGGCTTGATGTGTTTGATTAAGTTGAATCAAAACAAAGTGTTGAGTGTGGAAAAGAACTTTCAAAAGCTATTTTAAATAAAAACTAAAAATTACTGAACAATGATCTACTTCTTGTGAATTCAATCAATTTTAATAAATCTAGGATTGTTCGTCCCCTTTGCACTTCATAAACTTAATCTCCTTCCTCTCTAAGACTGCTCTTATAGAATATATATATATGTCCGTCTAAGGCTCACTAGCAATTGATTAAGCTCTCTCAAGTCATAACCAAATTTATACCCTCCATTAACATACACAATCTCTTGCTATAGTTAAGGGAAAATAATCATTACATAACCACCTTACTTTGACAATGCTAGGTTAATAACTATATCTCTATGTTATTAACAAACCATCCATTTAACTCTTTAAACTTCAAGTCTAACATAATTCTACCCACGTTCTATAATTAGATTAACTTTCTCAAGCTTAATCTAATTAAACAGATTATCTAAGTGCTGGCCAGTCACATATATCAGTGAAAATAGGGGTAAATTAACACATATATACTATTAGATTATAAAAGGAAAAAGGAGTGAAGTTTAATCCATACAAAGGTTTAGAACAATCCTAGAATGGAAAAACCTAGCTACTCATGTTTAAAAACAAATCACAAATATCAGCGTTCAATGTAGTCATAACAGAATCACAGTGGGGAAAGGGAATGAATACAGAAAGATCAAGATGAATGGAGATGATATCTCTTCCAATCATCAATCCCCCTTGGTTCTCCTTGATTTCAAGCCAAATCCAAGCTCCTGGATGTTGTAGCTGCCTTTCCCGTCGTTTCCTAATTGGGGCTCTCTCCACTCAAACCTTGGGTTTTGCTTTTTATAACTCCTTAGATGTCAGAACGCGCAGCTTCATTTGCGGGGGTGGGCCACGGCCCAAAGGTGTCTGACCTCATGTTGGCTCTTCTAGGCCGCGGCCCATGATATGGTTGGCCGCGGGCTATGCCTTTCTGTGCTGCTGTTGAATCTTCTGGGCCGCGGCCCATGAGATGGTTGGCACGGCCCATGCCTTTGCCAGAGTCATCTTCTCTTCTTTTCTGCTCTGTTCTCCTCCCAGCTTGCCTTTCCTTGGAATGGTTGTTGGCTTCCACTTCCTTCCCCTCCTTCTTACTGCATGTGGCTTCCTCTGGGCTAGCTATGACTGAACCTGCATCAGTTTACAAGAAGACTTTGTACACATGGTTAACATTCATAGTAGTTAGTGAGTAATGTCCTCCAAAATTTCATTCTGCTGCCCATAGCATGAGAAAAACATATTTCATCACTTTAACCCTCTCAAATGCCCACTTATGCACCCAAAGTGAAGTAAAACAGGATGAAACATGAAATTCTAACAAGAATTTCCTGAAGTTAACACACCCCCAAACTTGAACTTTTGCTCATCCTCGAGTAAAATAATCTCAGACATAGTGCTCATGCATGGCCCTCGCTTTTCTTAAACTACTCATGTCACCAAATATACATGCATGCTTGGTTCATAGTTTAGAAACTAATTCCTTAGTAATTTTCAACTGAGTGTATGTTCAACAGGAGTTGACTAACAATCATCCTACATCTGTCAAGATCAGAAATAACATGTTAACATGTATGAATCGGACTCAATGTCAAGACTTAATCCTTTGCACTCTCTTTTCTTTTGCTTACGACTCAATCCATACTCCTTTAGTGCCAAAGGAACTTTAGGGCTGCATGGAATTGTTCGTTGTTATCGCTTGAAGCTAACACAAAGCTCAGTATGAGGTAATGTAAAAGAATTAGACTAAAGCTCAATCAATCACAGTTATGTGCACAAGAGAACACTCACTGATTTATGTGTTTAATTCTCACAAATAGGGGTAATTTTGCTCAGTACCACTTATAGCAGGTCCTGCTATAGGCTTGTAGAAATTCTACTATCTCCACCACTTGTACACCTAGATTTATGAATCAAAGGGGCTTTTTACAAGGGTTGTAATGTTGGACATTGTCTAGTGGGAAGGACTAATGGAACAAGTGCCATGCATGCGGAAGCGTATATAATGACATCTCTCTCTTCTTCTTTTTCTTTCTCTTTCTTTCTTTCTTTTCTTTTTTTTGTTCTTTTGTTTTGAATTACATAACTAAGCATTTCTTGAAACACAGAGTAAATCAGATGCTAATTCACTACTTTCTAAGTATCATTCAATTGTAGAGCAACAACATGCATGACTTGTTAAATGTCAAATTTTTGAAAAGTGAATGGCTCAAAGGGGGTAATCAAAGGGTGAATGTGAAAGGTTTGTGTTTAGGTCACTGGGTTTAGAAATGAATGCCCCTATCATTTTCATTCATCCACATGCATATGTGATTTTGAGAAAGAATTTAAACAAGTTCTAGAGGTACACTAGCATAAATGGCACAAACACTCCAAAAAATGAAACTCAGGCTCAAAATCCTTCCAACAGAGGTTTTCCTCTCTCATGCACAACCCCAAGATTAATTCAACCTTAACCTATTTTGAATACATTAACTTAACTGATCCCTATGCTAACTCTACGCGCCACAACCAAACACTTCCATACAATTCACTCAAAAGCATAAACAGTTCAATAAAAATTTTAGCTCAAGGATAATATTACTCATGCTCTTAAAATGTGTGAACTGCTAATCTCTTCCCAGAACTTCAAATGCAATTTCAAAAATCTTTCAATGAAAACAATTCATACATTTCAATTTGCTATAAAATCTCCTGACAAAGCATTCGAATTATTCTCAACCCTCATGTAAAATGAGAACCAAGCAGTCATGAATATCTAGTTTTTGACTCAAAGAAACTATCAAATGCAACACAGATTTAAAGACAGGGCGCAACACAGATTTAAACAGATGCATGCGAATGTATCAGTACCCCCAAACTTGAGGGAGACAGTGTCCCCACTGTCATAGGACACAACGTGTCACAAATAGCACCTGCAAATGAAAAAGAGCATACAACCTTCCATAGGTATAACAGTGAACACCATAGATATATCAGAGTCACAATATCCCATAATATCTTGATGTCAGGCAAGAGGAGAAACAACTGTAACAATAGTATTGAAACAAAGGATGTGCCATAACCAAAAGAAATGGAAAGCAATAGAGCAACCAACTGAAAACTAGTCCGCGTCATCATCACCACCGGCAGCTGCATCAGCATTATCACCACCGTCATCATCATCCCTACTGGCATCACCAACATCCTCGCCATCATCATCGCCATCAGCCTGAGCTGCAGCAGGTACGTGAGCAGCAAATAACTCCTCCAACCTGGTCAGGCGAACACCGTGATCCTGTAGATAGGTGAGGCATTGAGTAGCAGTAGCCTCAGTGCGCTGAATGGCCGTAAGGATCATATCCAACGTGACGGCAGACTCGGAAGATGAAAGGGCACCGGATGGTTCACCCTGCTTCAGGGGAGATGGAAGGTCATGAGGAGGATGAGAAGGTCCTCCTTGCTGAAAGATAGGGTCGTTCGGTGTAAGCTGGGAAGCTCGAACCTGCTCGTCCGGTTCCAGCTTGATGCTCAAGTAGTTGAACGGCTTAATGGGCTTGAACAGAACATCAGTGGCCGCAATAGCAACACCCACAGAGGTGCAGAAGGCAGAAATAAGGTGCGACAGCATCAGACCCACCGAATAATCTCAGGTATGGTCGTGAAGAGTCTGATAGATCAATGCGCCAAGATCAACAGGTTCCTTCTTCATAAGCAAGTAAATAAGGAAAGCCTGGTCTCTAGTGAGGTGACTTCTATTTGATGAAGGCCAAAAGTAGTCTTTGCCAAATAGAGCCACACCCGGGCCTCCACTGATAACTGGGCCCGGGGTAAGTGTTTCTGTGCCCCTCCACGACTCTGCCACGCTGCCATGTGGTTGTATACAAGCAACTCCGAAATTTCATCCTCAGGGATGTCATCTTCATTTTCCAATAGTTGCTTGTACTTGCACTCATCAACAACGGGGAGTGCTACAAACTGCCTAAAGCTCTCCAGCGTAAAGTCAATATTGACTCCTCGGAGGGGAAATCGCCAAATGGGCCTCACACTGGCAGTGGCATAGAAATCGTGGACAATCTGTAGACTCCCGTCAACCTTAGGCTCCATGAGCCTCTGTAAGCGGTAGGTATGGGTGGCTAGCTCGTAAAACTGATATGAGGCGGTGAACGGGAATTCCCGCTCTTGCAGCAAGGGTCGAGTAATGATATTGGCTTTAGCCTCAGCAATGGCCCTGGGACCCGAGCGATCAGCAACACGCTTGGCCGGTATAGTAGCTACAAGAGAAGACAATGGACAACCAAAAACAAATGAAGACTCAAACAGGTACTCAACATGTACACCCGAATCAGGAAGTTCAATAATGACCCCCCCAAACTTATGACCTAACTTGTTGCAAATCTGTCCATTAGGATTTCAGGCCTCATCTTATTCATTACTACCTCTTTCATCACTTAATCAACTCAGAAAAAGGAATTAGGTTACTATAATGTTGGCAAAATTTATTCACACATCGGAGTCATTCTAAAACATGCAGCACAATTTGACTACTACAGCACAGGTTCAATAACAGTTGAAAGTGTAAGAAAAGCCTTGTAAATTCTGAAATTCAATGAGGCAATTTGCAAGTTGTGGAGGTTAATCCAAACATGGTTTTCAAAAGCACAAGATTCACCTCCATGTTCACATGATCATTCAAAAGGAAAAATGCAAAACTTCTCAACTTAGATCAACTGCCTAGAAATTACAAAATTGAGTCAAACTGTGCAACAATCCAAAACATGCTGAATGATTTGATCATGCAAAACACAATTCGTGCATACCACAGATGCACAATTCCATTTATAGAATCAGCAGAAGATTGTAATGCACTCAGCACAGACTAGCCAATTAAGAGAACAAACACAACCTTGCACATTCAGTCAAGTTTTGAAATGAATCATGAAACCTTTGAAATGCAATTAACATATGACATCCCGAAACAGAGAACTCAAGTCCAACCACAAATCAGTTTATACCAGAGCAAATCAATATAATTACCAGTCATGTGCAGAATATCCTAGATAGACTAGGGCAGAAAGAGTTACTTGTTAAACAAACTCATGCAAAAAATGATAAAGTGAACTATCATCTACGAATGCAAAATAAGTTGATCAGGCACTAGGTAGAATAGTTATCAAAGCATGCAACACCACCATATTGTCTAAAATTTTGTTGAACGGTGCCAAATTTGGTACCACAATCAAGATCCACGCCCCATTACACCTTAAGATGTACAAGAAACCTTTCAGTTAGTCAAAATTCATGCCACAGGTGCAGATTATAGTGCGTGTTCAACCTATTATTTCTGTAACAACAAGATTGCCAATCCACACATTGAAGACACAGGCCAATTGGCAACAATTTCACGATAAAAGTCATATGCAGCACAATTTATAATCATAAGAACTCATACTCCTGCAATTCAAACAACAACACATCCCAAATCACGGCAAGCATCAATCCCAGCAATGCTTATCACTTGACAGATCATCAATTCCTACCCTAGACAGTTTATGCAATTGATATAGATACCTTGAACATCACTTGCAATGAGGCAAAGTGTCTAAAAACAGGGCAATGGCACACAAAGCTATTCAAAATAGATTGAAGGCAGCAATTTCTGTCAAAAAGGGCAGAAAAACTCTAAAAATCATGTACATTGCCCGCAAAACCAGCAATTTCAATAGATTTTCCACTCTTATGCCTAATTTCCCATATCAGAGTTTAACTATCTACCCTCAAATACGAGTAAAAGAGCAAGTGTTAGACCATTTTACCTCAGATGTTGCGAAAGTTGAGGGATTAGAGGAGGAAACAAAGGGAAACGCTACTCTTGTAATGCCCTAGGGCCTCTTCTGCAGCAAAGACGAGAGGCAACGTGTAGCACCCACACACGACAGTGGACAATGGAATTCAAGGGAAAACAACGAGGAGAAGAAGGGGAAACAAGAGAATGAGGGAAAAATTGCAGGGGAAGGATGAGGGAGGTGGGTCGACTATGGGAGAGGAGGAAATTAGGGGAGGCGGCTGCTGGGCTTGAGAGAATTGTGAAGAGATAAGCGCACGGCAGGGTTTTTTAAAAACCCTGCTATCGTGCTTGGGCCGCAGCCCAAGCTTTTCTGTCCGCGGCCCACAACTATCTGGGTTTGGTTGGCCGCGGCCCATGCAGTGATGGCCGCGGCCCAAAACTATCTGAGCACCCTCTAATAACCTCTGGCCTCGGCCTAGGCAGTGTTGGCCACGGCCCAAGACTTTCTGACCACTGATATTCATTTATGGATGTTGATGGGCCGCGACCCAAGACTTTCTGAGCCCCTTTGGGCCACGGCCCAGGATCTTCTTGGCCGCGGCCAGAGTGCAATTTCCAGCCTTAACAGTGACAACATAGTATACAAAACCATTGAAAACTCAATTAAGTTTATCAGAACTGTGCCACGCTTTCACATTGACTCTCACACAATCAACACCCCTAGTCCACACATTTCCTATGATCAAGATGCCCTCCTAATGCAGAGTTTTCTAGGTGTTATCAGCAATTTGACAGATTAAAGCCAAATATAATGCATATTGCTTCTCTAACATTTATTGCAACTCTCATATCATATCACAGGCATCAGAATACACAAACATGCATAAGAGTTGAAAAACTTCCCTAAAATATGCCTGTCCAACCCAGATTCCAACCCATGCCTTGGAATCCTCTTGCTCTCAACAGCTTTCAGTTTGAAATCCCTTTCTTCCTACAAAATGTAAAAGATCAAACATAAACATACTAACTTATGCTAAAATCAAAGAAATTAAAGAGATTAAGTTCAGAACTTGGGTTGCCTCCCAAGAAGCACTTAGTTTATAGTCCTTAGCCTGACTTTTCACTTTGGTCACTCTTCATTTGATAAGTAGATGGTGGATACTAGCCTATCCACATCTCCTCCCCAATAGTGCTTCAACCTCTGACCATTTGCCTTGAATCTCTCGCCCTTATCATTCTTCAGCTCCACATCACCATATTTTGATGCCTGAATCACCTTGAACGGCCTAGACCATCGGGACTTAAGCTTTCCGGGAAAGAGCTTCAGTTTGGAGTTATAAAGAAGGACAGTTCGACCAGGTTCAAAGCTCTTGGGAATGATTTTGCTGTCATGATCCCTCTTTGTCTTCTCTTTGTAAATCCTTGAACTCTCATAAGCATTTAAGCGGATTTCATCCAACTCATTGAGTTAGAGTAGCCTCTTTTCTCCCACAGCTCGCGGATCAAAATTTAACTTCTTGATAGCCCAATAGGCCCCATGTTCCAGTTCTACCGGTAGATGGCACACTTTTCCAAACACTAATCAATATGGAGACATACCGATAGGCATTTTGTAGGCCATTTGATAAGCCCACAAAGCATCATCTAATTTGGAAGACCAATCTTTCCTAGTAGTGTTCACCATCTTCTCAAGAATGTTCTTGATTTCCCGGTTGGAGATCTCAGCTTGGCCATTTGTTTGGGGATGGTAGGGCAATGCTACTTTGTGCCTCACACCATATTTCTTCATTAGAGCTTGAAATTGATGATTGCAGAAGTGTGATCCGCCATCACTGATAATTGCTCTTGGTGTGCCAAACCTTGTGAAGATATGCTTCTTGAGGAATTTCAGTACCGTCTTGGCATCATTAGTCACACAAGACATAGCTTCTACCCATTTTGATACATAGTCCACTCCAACTAAAATGTATTCATTATTAAAGGACTTAGGAAATGGACCCATGAAATCAATCCCCCAGACATCGAAGAGTTCAACTTCTAGCATGCTATTCAGTGGCATCTCATTCCTTCTGGATATGTTCCCCACTCTTTGGCATCGATCACATCGGAGGGTAAAAGCATAAGCATCTTTAAATAAAGAAGGCCAATAAAACCCACTTTGAATAACTTTCGCAGTAGTTTTCTCTCCTCTAAAATGACCACCATACTCAGATGAATGACAACAATGTAGAATGCACTCTTGTTCATTTTCTGGAACACACCTTCAAATGAGTTGGTCGGGGTACCGCTTGAATAAGTAAGGTTCATCCCAAAAGTACTTCTTCACTTCATGCAAAAACATACGCTTTTGAAGAGAGTTGAACTCCAGAGGTAACACTCCACAAACCAAATAATTCATAAAATTGGCAAACTATGGTGTGGATGCATGATCAACAAAGAACAGCTGTTCATCAGGAAATGATGCTTGGATCATGTCAGAATTATCAAGTTAAATCTCGGTATTGAGCCTTGATAGGTGATCAGCTACTTGATTCTCTGAACCTTTTCTGTCAATTATGTTCAGGTCAAACTCTTGAAGTAGTAGCACCCAGCGAATGAGTCTAGCCTTAGAATCCTTCTTGGTGAGTAGGTACTTTAGAGCCAAATGATCAGTGTAAACAGTGACTTTAGTACCCACAATATATGGTCTAAACTTCTCACATGCATAAACTATGGCAAGTAACTCTTTTTCAGTAGTAGTATAGTTGAGTTGGGCACCATCAAGAGTTTTACTTGCATAACATATAGGGTGAAAGAGTTTCTCTGCTTTTTTCCTAAGAACAGCACCAACAGCGTAATCACTCGCATCAACCATGATAATGAAAGGTAAAACCCAATCTGGAGCTACCAAGATAGGAGCTGAAATAAGGCGCTTCTTTAATTCTTCAAAAGCTCATAGACACTCATCATCAAACTTGAATTCCACATCTTTCTCCAATAGTTTAGAAAGGGGTTTAGCAATTTTTGAGAAATCCTTGATAAACCTCCGGTAGAACCCAGCATGTCCAAGAAAGCTCTGGATACCCTTTGCATTAGTGGGCGGTGGTAATTGCTCAATAATAGCAATTTTAGCTCGATCTACTTCCAACCCGTTCCTCGACACTCTATGGCCAAGTACAATGCCTTCTTGTACCATGAAGTGACATTTCTCCCAATTGAGAATTAAGTTTGCCTCTTCACACCTTGTAAGCACTGCATCTAAATTCTCCAAGCACGAGTCAAAAGATGGACCAAAGACAGAAAAATCATCCATGAATACTTCAATTGTCTTCTCAATCATATCAGCAAAAATGGACATCATGCACCGTTGAAAAGTGGCTGGTGCATTACATAGTCCAAAGGGCATTCTTCTGAAAGCAAAAGTGCCATATGGACAAGTGAAGGTGGTCTTCTCTTGGTCTTCTGGGGCTATGGCAATTTGGTTGTAACCAGAATATCCATCAAGGAAACAAAAGAATTCCTGACCAGCTAACTTGTCCAACATTTGATCTATGAATGGCAAAGGAAAATGATCCTTTCTTATAGATGTATTGAGCCTCCGATAATCCATACACACCCGCCAACCAGTCACTGTGAGAGTAGGAATTAGTTCATTTTGGGTGTTAGCCACTACAATCATGCCCCCCTTCTTAGGGACAAATTGAACTGGGCTCACCCATGAACTATCAGAGATAGGGTACACAATTCCAGCGGAGAGCCATTTAAGGATTTCTTTCTTGACCACTTCTTTCATGATTGGATTCAATCGTCTTTGATGCTCAATAGAAGTTATATGATCATCTTCTAATAAGATTTTGTGCATACACATTGAAGGACTGATTCCCTTCATATCCGCTATGGTCCAACCTATGGCTTGCTTGTGTTCTTTCAAAACTCGGAGGAGCTTCTCTTCTTGCAAATTTGAAAGATCGGAAGATACAATCACTGGGAGAGTGTTGGCATTCCCCAAGTAAGCATACTTAAGATGAGATGGTAAAGGCTTCAACTTCAGAGTTGGTGGGACTTCAATAGAGGGCTTCAAAGGAGTGCTCAATGCCTTAGCCACCTCAAGTGGCTCAAAGTTCCTTTGTCTTGAGTGAGGAAATGCTTCCAAACGAAAAAGGTTTTCCATAGCTTCTTCATCAAATTCATCCAGATTCTTCTCCCCAATTAAAAATGCCTCTAAAGGGTCTTTGATTTTTGGAGCATATGACTCTTGAGGAACAAGTGAGTCCAACATATCAACAAATGAACATTGAGCTGAATTATCATGGAACTTCAAAGCTTTCGGCATGTTAAAGATTACTTTTTCGTCGTCCACCCTCAAAGTGATTTCACCCTTCTCCACATCAATAAGAGTTCTTGTTGTCGCTAAGAACGGACGGCCTAAAATGAGTGGGATCTTCCAATCAACCTCACAATCAAGCACCACAAAATCAACTGGGAAGATGAACTTGTCTACTTTCACTAAGGCATCTTCAATGATTCCTCTAGGTTTAGAAATACTCCGATCATCAAATAGAAGGGTCACTATGGTAGGCCTTGGCTCTCCTAACCCCAATTGGTTAAAAACAGTCAAGGGCATCAGATTGAAGCTAGCACCTAAGTCGCATAGAGCTTACCCTCTAGAGCCTCAGAAAATGGAATGTTGACATGTAGTTGCTTAAACATATTCACAAACTTCTTGAACTGTGCATCTTCCTCCTTCTTTTTAAATCTTTGAGGAAACGGGAGAGGAGGCATTATAGTGGAAGTGGTTGGTTTGCTCTTCTTGTCATCATTCAACTCTTGTTCCCTTTTCTTAGTTTCTTCATCTTCCACCATATTTTCTGGAGTCTTGACTTCTTCCTCTTCAATCTCAATGTCCCCTTACT
The DNA here is from genome assembly GCA_963855925.1 of Inga laurina. Taxonomy (NCBI): domain Eukaryota; kingdom Viridiplantae; phylum Streptophyta; class Magnoliopsida; order Fabales; family Fabaceae; genus Inga; species Inga laurina. Next base: position 48,581,969 of record OY979703.1, read on the forward strand.
CATCTTGCTTTGATCCATTTGTGCTCGCACTAGGCATGTTCGGAAGCACCTTACCAATTCTCAAATGAATAGCCTTGCATTCTTCTTTGCCACCCCGCTTTGGGTTAGGGATGGTGTCACTTGGAAGACCATTTCGAGCCATGGCATTTACTTGTATTGCTAATTGTCCCACTTGAACTTCAAGGTTTTTGATAGCGGACTCATGAAGAGAAAAAGTAGCCTTACTCTCACACCTTGAAGATTCCACTTCTGATAAGATACGGGCCAACATCTTGTCCGTCTTGGATTCTTCTTCTTTTGCAGGAGCTTGCCTTGATGGCATTGGAAAACCTGGTGGAGGAACCAGTTTAGTGCCCGAAGTAGACTCATGAGGAGGATTTAAGGTGTTACCTTGACTCCAAGAAAAATTGGGATGAGCTCTCTAAGCACGGTTGTAAGTTTGTGAGTATGGATTGCCTTGAGAAGGTTGAAATTTGCCTATATAGTTGACAGATTCAGTGCCCATGTAGAGGGGGCAATTATCAAGCATATGGACATCATTGCATTGCTCACATACAATCGGAGTGGATTGAACATAATTCACACCACGAGCAGTACCCTTATGTATTTGAGACTCTAAGACATCAAAATGTTTGTTCAATGCAGGCAAAAGTGTAGCAATTTGTGACGAAGAGTCTTCTTTTTTGTTGAGTAAGGCGGGGGTGGTTCTCCTATCATTGCCTTGGGTGTTGTTTGCAGATAATTGATCCAAAAGTCTAAACACCTCATTGACAGGCACATTCCGGTAACCTCCATTAGTCATTGAGTCCCCCATCGCCTTAGATTGAGGGTTCAAGCGTGTGTAGAAAATTTGGATCACTAGCCACTTGTCTACCCCATGATTGGGGCATTGTTTCATTAACATCTTATACCTTTCCCAAGCGGCATACAAGTGCTCATCTGGCTGTTGTCTAAAACTTAGAAACTCGTCCCTTGCTTCCACTGATTTATCATCGAAGAAAAATCGAGCTCTAAATTTTGCTTCAAGATCATCCCAAGATGTTATGGATCCTTCTGGGAGATTGTTGAACCAATCTCTAGCCTTCCCTTGTAGTGAGAGAGGGAATAGCCGCAACCTCAGCACATCTTGAGGGACACCATTCTGCTTGAAGGAATCACACACCTCCAAGAAATACATCAAATGCTTGTTGGCATCTTCATTATAAAGGCCATGGTACAACCCATGCTTTTGCAGCATCGTTATCATCACCGGTTTGATCTCAAAAGTGTGTGCTTGTATCTCCAGCATTCGAATGCACGATTGAGTTCCTCTCATATTCTGGGTAGTGAAGTCATTGACAGTGGCTCTATCATATTCATCCGCCATTGTGTCAGCTTCAGTTTCAGGTTCAGACTCAAGTTCAGATTCTGTTTTAGTTTTAGTTTCAAACTTTGATTCTGCTGCTGATTCAGGCTCTTCTTCAATGCGCGGTAATCCGTCAAGTACCACTATCAATTCGTTCCCTTACAGATGTTGCATGAACTAGGCTGATACCTATAAAAAGGCACAAACCAGCAAGTATCAAGCTAAAACAAGTGAAATTTAATGCAGAAATCAATTACAGAAATATTATAAATCTAACTAAAGACCCAAGCGAAATCTACTAACACAAGCCTAAGGTCAACTAAAAGATTTGTTAAACCAATCTCCGGCAACGGCGCCAAAAACTTGTTCTCTACCGCAAGTGCACGGGTCGCGCCAAGTAATAATGTGATAAGTGAGATCGTTCCCTCGAGGATTTGATTAACAATTTAGTCAAGCAATGGCCTTGATGTGTTTGATTAAGTTGAATCAAAACAAAGTGTTGAGTGTGGAAAAGAACTTTCAAAAGTTATTTTAAATAAAAACTAAAAATTACTGAATAATGATCTACTTCTTGTGAATTCAATCAATTTTAATAAATCTAGGATTGTTCGTCCCCTTTGCACTTCATAAACTTAATCTCCTTCCTCTCTAAGACTGCTCTTATGGAATATATATATGTCCGTCTAAGGCTCACTAGCAATTGATTAAGCTCTCTCAAGTCATAACCAAATTTATACCCTCCATTAACATACACAATCTCTTGCTATAGTTAAGGGAAAATAATCATTACATAACCACCTTACTTTGACAATGCTAGGTTAATAACTATATCTCTATGTTATTAACAAACCATCCATTTAACTCTTTAAACTTCAAGTCTGACATAATTCTACCCACGTTCTATAATTAGATTAACTTTCTCAACTTTAATGTAATTAAACAGATTATCTAAGTGCTGGCCAGTCACAGATATCAGTAAAAAATGGGGTAAATTAACACATATATACCATTAGATTATAAAAGCAAGAAGGATTGAAGTTTAATCCATACAAAGGTTTAGAAAAATCCTAGAATGGAAAAACCTAGCTACTCATGTTTAAAAACAAATCACAAATATCAGCGTTCAATGTAGTCATAACAGAATCACAGTGGAGAAAGCAAATGAATACAGAAAGATCAAGATGAATGGAGATGAAATCTCTTCCAATCTTCATCCCCCTTGATTCTCCTTGATTTCAAGCCAAATCCCAGCTCCTGGATGTTGTAGCCGCCTTTCCCGTTGTTTCCTAATTGGGGCTCTCTCTACTCAAACCCTGGGTTTTGCTTTTTATAGCTCCTTAGATGTCAGAATGCGCAGCTTCATTTGCGGGGGTGGGCCGCGGCACGCCATTCTGTGTCTGACCTCATGTTAGCTCTTCTGGGCCGCAGCCCATGATATGGTTGGCCGTGGCCCATGCCTTTCTATGCTGCTGTTGAATCTTCTGGGCCGCGGCCCATGAGATGGTTGGCACGGCCCATGCCTTTGCCAGAGTCATCTTCTCTTATTTTCTGCTCTGTTCTCCTCCCAGCTTGCCTTTCCTTGGAATGGTTGTCGGCTTCCACTTCCTTCCCCTCCTTCTTACTGCATGTGGCTTCCTCTGGGCTAGCTATGACTGAACCTGCATCAATTTACACGAAGACTTTGTACACATGGTTAACATTCATAGCAGTTAGTGAGTAATGTCCTCCAAAATTTCATTCTGCTGCGCATAGCATGAGAAAAACACATTTCATCACTTTAACCCTCTCAAATGCTCACTTATGCACCCAAAGTGAAGTAAAATAGGATGAAACATGAAATTCTAACAAGAATTTCCTGAAGTTAACAGACATAGAACACATCATGAAGTCTACTCAACTGGGGGTAATGCTATCGATATGCCACCGGCCTGATTCTTACCAGAATTTCAAATGGACCAATGTACCTCAAACTTAGCCTCCTTCGCTTGATTACTCTCTGTTGCCTGTGACTGGAGACATTCTCAAGAAAACATGATCCCCCACTTCAAACTCAAGAGGTCATCTCCTAATATTAGCATAGCTCTTTTTTCGACTCTGTGCTGCAAGGAGCCTCTTCCTGATAGTTCTGATCTGCTCAAAAGTTTGCTCAACGAGATCCGGCCCATACAAATTCCTCTCAGACAAATCTATCCAATACAACGGTGACTGGCACTTCCTCCCATATAGTGCTTCATATGAAGTCATTTGAATGCTCCATGATAGCTGTTGTTATAAGCACACTCGGCCAATAGAAAGTAATAGTCCCACTTTCCTTTGAAGTCAAGGCCATACGCTCTCAGCATATCTTCCAGAGTCTGGATAGTCCTCTCTGACTGTCAATCTGTCTGAGGATGGTAGGCTATGCTAAACCTCAATTGAGTACCCATAGCTTCGTGCAAAGCCCTCCAAAATCATGAAGTAAACTGAGGATCTCTATCAGAGATAATGTTCTTTGGTGTACCATGGAGTCTCACAATCTCTTTAATATATATCTCAGCCAGCCTGTCAGGAGAATAGCTAGCATTGATAGGTATAAAGTGCGCAAACTTCATGAGTTTATCCACAATCACCCAGATCACATCATAGTTCTTGATCCTAGCTAGACCCACCACTAGATCCATGGTCACCTCTCTTACTTCTATTCTGGAATCTCTAGACTCTGAAGCAATCCTGATAGTGTTTGGTGCTCACTCTTCACCTCTTCACAGGTAAGACATTGCGCCACATACTTAGTCATATCACTCTTCAACCCTAGCCACCAATACATAGATCTCAGGTTGTAATACATCTTGGTCATACCGGGGTAAAGAGTATACTGACTCTTATGAGCCTCATCAAGAATTCTCAGTCTCAAGTCAGGCTTCAGTGGAACATAAATTCTCTTATGGTAATACACCAGTCCACTAGGTGACAAGTCATAGTCTCAAGTCTCTCCTTGCTCAATCATAGCTCAGATCGACTGGCCTCGCTCATCACGCATCTGAGCCTCTTCAATTTCAGTCCTCAGGTCATTCTCCCCTTGGACCACACCATAACTGGCACAGAGGATATCATTCGAGAGATTCAAATCCCGAAAATCCTCTATCAATTTCTTCTCTTGGATCATCATTGTTGCCACTAGCACCGCCTTTTGACTCAAAGCATTCACAACGACATTAGCCTTACCCAAATGATATTTGATCTCCAGGATATAATCTTTTAGGAACTCCATCCACCGACACTGTCTCGTGTTCAACTATTTCTGATCATGCAGATATTTAATACTCTTGTGATAATAGTATAGTTCTATTATCATACCATATAGGTAATGACGCCAAACTTTCAATACAAACACTATTGCCTCAAGCTCCAGATCATGAGTGGGGTAGTTCATCTCATGCGGTATCATCTGTCAAGAGGCATAGGCCACCACTCTTTGTTGCTAATCAGGACACACCTTAACCCTGCTTACTCGCATCACTATACACGACGTAAGCCTCATTTGGATCAGGTATAATCAATAATGGTGTCGTAGTCAGCTTCTCCTTCAGCTTCGTGAAGCTTCGCTTACAACGTTCAGCCTATAAAAATGATTGATCCTTCCTCATGAGCTTGGTCATCGGCAATGCAATACTCAAGAAGTTCTAAATGAACCTCCGGTAATAACCAATAAGACCAAGAAAGTTACGAATCTCAAAAATAGTTTTTGGCCTTTTCCAATCAAGTATTGCTTCCACCTTACTGGGATCCACCGATACCCCATCTCATGAGAACACATGTCCAAGGAACTTCACTTCCGTAAGCCAAAACTTACTTGCTCAGCTTGTCATAGAGTTGCTTTTCCAGCAGAATTCTCAACACAATTCCCAGATGTTGCTCGTGTTCCTCTCTAATCTTGGAGTAAATCAAAATATCGTCGATAAACACAACCACAAACTGGTCAAGATACTGTCAGAAGACAGGGTTCATATAGTCCATGAATACCGCTAGTGCATTCGACAACCCAAAGGACATCACAAGGAACTCATAGTGCCCATACCTTGTTATGAAAGCAATCTTAGGAATATTCACTACCTTCACATGCAACTGATGATATCCCGACCTTATATCAATTTTAGAGAATACACACGAGCCAGATAATTGATCTAACAGGTCATCAATTCTTGGGAGCAGATACTTGTTCTTAACAGTTACCTAGTTAAGTTCTTTGTAATCGATACAAAGCCTCAAGCTTCCATCTTTCTTTTTCATGAACAACACTGGATCTCCCCACAACGATACACTGGGTTGGATGAACCCTTTCTTAAGCAATTCTTCAATTTGTTTCTTCAACTCCGCCATCTCGTTAGGGGCCATACGATATGGGGCTTTGGATATTGAACCAGCTCCAGGCATAATCTCAATTAGGAACTGCACTTCCCTTTTCAGAGGAAATCCACTAAGATTATCTGGAAATACCTCAAGGAATTCTCTTACCATGGGTATACTCTCTAAGCTTCAAAGTAGTGTAATTATTATTAATTAAGCACTTTTGAAGTATGTAATGTGAATATTGATGTGAAATGTGTTTGATAACGATTTAGTATATATTGTGATAATCAGGGGCAAGATGGTAAATTGCTAACTAACTAGTCAGTACCGAAAAGGGAACTCACAGGTAACTTGAGATCAATGGTTAGGATTTGATGAGCAAAAGATGGAATCTTATGCATGTGGGTGTATGAGAATTATGAAGGGAAGAGTTAGATCATCAGAAGTGGCAAGAGGTTGGCCATAAGATCAAAGTCAAATTTTCAAACCCATTTCTCTTCCCTCTTTCCTTCAAGGTCGGTTCTTGGGCTTGGGAAGGGAAAAATCTGCTTCCTCATTTTCTCTCTCCTATCTTCCATTTTCGTTGAGCTTCGAGCAAGAAAGAGAAAGAGAAAAGCTTGAGTTTGGGTAAGTGAATGTCCCCATATACTCAAATGGTCTTCATTAAACTGGTTCAAAAGGTTGAGAGCTTCTTTGCTATGCTTTCAGAATTTTGAAAAGTGGTGTTTTGGTACTTGAGCACATTTGAAAGTTGGAGGATTAGAGATTTGGTGTTGGCAAGTTAAAGAGGTAAGCATTTGATGCATTTCGATATATATATATATATATATATATATATATATATATATATATTATGATTTTTGGTTAAGTTATATGAAATCTGGAATTTTGCCCTGAATATGGTGTTGAGTGGAATGTAGGAATTGGATAGAGTGTCACTGTTGTATTGGTAGCCTACTGTGTCTTGGAATTATTGTGTTTGATTTGGGGGAAAGAAGTGGAAGTTGTGATGATTAAGCTTTGGTGTGGTGTAGAGACCTAAGAGCCAAATTGTGGATAGAATGTGATTTCGGGTATTTTGAGGTTACCAATGGTTCATTGTGGAATTTTGTGTGGGAATGAACTTTGGTATAAGTTTAGAAACCATTGGAAGTAGATTTGGTAAATCTAGAAAAGTGTATCAGCTGCTGCGAATCTGGTTTCTGATAGCCTCACTCGAGTGAGGTAGGAGCTCACTCTAGTGCAGCATCATGTTCTTCCTTTTCTCTTTGCATTTCGGTTAAGTATTCAGGTAGGAAGTAAGGGTGCACTTCCTTGCCTACAAGTGATATGTGTCATCACTGGAGTGAACTCGGTCTCACTCAAGTGTGGGAGTCAGTTGCACCTTAGGGTTGCTCTCGGGTAATCACTCTTTGTACCTCACTGGATGGGACTCAGGTGAGAGTGTGTTGTCACTCGGGTGCTAGGGCCAGTGCTTGAGTAAACTGGTCACTCTAGGATGTGTGGTGCTCTCGGGAACTTACTTCCTGTGTTTCACTCACTAGGGCTCGAGTGCGAGTGGGGGCATCACTCGAGTGAGGTCTCCTTCACTCGAGTGATTCGACCAGAAATCAGTACTTTTGCTCCCAAAAAGGAATCTTTGTCAAGTGTTCCTAACCCTTTAAGCATATATCTAGGCTTCTATTGGTCACCTAAAGAGTTCAAATGATAGCCAACTTAAAGTAAAATAAGGATAAGAATTTGGAATAGAGAATAACCTATCATCCTTGGTTTCTGGTTTATAGGCTATGATATTTGCCCTGGTCGTGAAGGAGTTGTGACGGAGCAAGTCAGGAAAGAACAAGGTAGTGACTCTTTCCCTTATACTATATGTGATCCATTGTATATTTGATTTATCATTGTTTATGGGTCTATCACCTGCGGCCCATTGGTATTGACGGTGGGAGGATCGTACCTTCGGGGCGGTAGAATCCGGGGGATGAGACTATGTGAAAGTCGAAAGGCTACTTGTGAATCTATCACCTGCGGCCCATTGGTGTTGTTAGTAGGAGGATCGTACCTTCGGGGTGGTGGAATCCGGGGGATGAGATTATGTGATTGTGTGCATATATGGCAGCTTGCGTGCTGTGTTTTATGTTGTGATGCTGCTTGATGATTTACTTGCATGCTTTGTGATTACATGTTGTATAAGTGATCTGTTACTACTTGGATTCTTTTGAATCTCATTCTTTCCATTGACTAACCTTTCAGACAGGGCAAGTGGCTCCAAAGGGAAAAGGACGACTAGGAATGGCTAGAATCTTGTAGGGATATTTAGGTTTTTGGAATATTGGCTATCTACTTTGGATTTTGGGATTACTGTATATTATTTTTGGATGTAGGTAATATTTGAATTACGGCATGTAATCCCCTAGCTTGGAATTATAAACCCGATGGTTAGTATATACTTGACTCGGGGGTTGCCTGGATTTCTATTTTACACTCTGATATGTTTAAATTTGATTCAATCGCATAGGGTGATTATATTCGGCATATGGAATTTGAGACCAAAGAAGGTAGAAATTTTGAAAATATTTATGAAAACCCTACCGTAAGAAAGGGATCGGAAGTGAGTTTTGTTATTATTGACACCCATTAGCGTTGACATGACCGAATCAAATGGCAATTTATGCACATGCAATCCCAGGCCTTTACAAAGTCATAGGCAATAAAAGAATGACTTGCACCCAAATCAAATAAAGCTTGTAACTCATTACCACTGAGAAGGATTTTACCTTGGATCAATTCAGGCGACTTCCGAGCCTTCTCATGTGTCTTGGCGAACACTCGACCTTGATTTTGGGGCCTTTGTTCCATCTACAATCGTGGGCACTTAGTAGAGATGTGACTTGGCTGTTTGCAATTATAGCAAATCACTTCCCCAACACAGCTTCTGCCCGGATAGTACTTTCTACACTGATTGCATACTGGTCCCACTAGAGGTCTTTGATCACCACGACCTCTAGCTTGATAGGGCTTCTTGTTACTGCCCCTAAATGAGGATCCTTGACCCTTCTGCTTCTGGGAAGTATTAGCCTTGCTAGGCTCACTGCGACTATCTTTACCCTTAGCTGGGTACAAAGCTCTCATATTGTTCACAACAATTCTACATTATTCCATCTCCTTGTTAAAGATGGTGAACAAATGTGTAGCCAATACTCTTTCTCAGCTCTCGTCTCAGACCATGGATAAGAATGTCCACACTTAACTCTTCATCATCCATCTTCTGAAGATAGGAAGAATACCGAGCCAATCAGATGAAAAGGGACAGATACTCATCAAAGGTCTTCGTGTCCCCTTATTTGATATGCAGGAATTCAATTTCCTTCTTGAGTCTTACTGACTTGGGGAAGTACTTCTCATTGAATTGCTCTTGAAACACCTCCCAGGTCAGTGGAACGTTCTGGCTTCTCAAGGTCATGGCAATATTCCGCCACCACCAGTCTGCATCCCTATCTAGCTTGTATATAGCTAGCTTAGCCTTTACCTCCCTTGGGTACTCGAGGACTTCAAAGATCTTCTCCAATCGGTTCAATCAGTCCTCTACAGCTTGGGGTTCAAATCTCCCTTTGAACACCGGAGGCATATGCTTACAAAACTTAGAGACCCAAATAGCAAGTCTCTTCCCTCACGAACCGGCACCCCTTATGACTCTTGATTGAGTACTGAGTGAGATGGGGTCTCTGGAGACCAATTAGACCCCTCAATTGTCTCCTCATGACGAGTCCCCACTTGAGTTTCTTCATGGGTTTCCTCTTGGGTGGATTGACCCCTCTCAGCATTATGCTCGGCTCTTTCTGTTAGTGCAAGTGTTTCACCCAAGAGGGGGTGAATTGGGTTATACTAAATTTTTTTTTGCGTATAAGAAAATTGATAGAATATTTAAAGCAGTTGAGACTAATGAGAAATATCACCGGAGTGTACACCAGGAGTTATACTACTTCGGCCACAACCACTTTAACTTACGTCTAGTCCTCAAAGCGTCTTTGAGATATGAAAATTCCATTCTTTCTTTGTTTGATTTGCAAACCAAGAAAGAAATTCAATTCTCCCATCATTGACATCTAAAACTCCCCCTACATTATCTCAAAAAATTATTTGCACATAGTTTCATTAGTAGCACTGAAAACTATATTATCAACATATATTTGCACAATTAAGATATCATCACATTTTCATTTTGTAAAAAGTATTGTATCAACTTTTCCTCGTACAAAACCTTGATAAGTAAGAAATTTACTGAGCCTTTCGTACCATGCTCTAGGAGCTTTTTTTAAACCGTTCAAAGCCTTTTTGAGTTTGAAAACATGGTCAGGTTTGGTTACATCTTTAAAACTTGGAGGTTGATCTACATATACTTCTTCCATGATGTAGCCATTTAGAAATGCACTCTTTATATCCATTTGATAGAGTTTGAATCCTTTGATGTATGCGAAGGCTAAGAGTACTCGTATAGCTTCCAATCTAGCCACTGGAGCATACGTTTCCTCATAATCAATTCCTTCTTCCTGATTATAGCCTTTGGCCACCAATCATGCCTTATTTCTGACAATAATTATGGATTCATCAATTTTGTTCTTGAATACCCATTTAGTGCCAATGATCGAATGATCCTTAGGTCAGGGTACCAAATCCCAAACTTGATTTCTCTCAATATTAGAAGGTTCAATCTTAGAAATGAATGCAGAAAAACTAACTTAATCAAAAATTCTATTTCTAGTTTTGACTCATTCATTCACATCTCCTATGACTTGATCTAGGGGATGACTTCTATTGTATTTCCAGGCTTTAGGTTGTCCTAGTGACTGATCTTCTTCCTTGGTTTGATCAACTTCTAGAATAAAAGATTTAGAAATAGATTGACCATTTTCTTGATTTAAAACAACTTCCTGCTCATCATCAATGGTTTTGTTAGAGGATTCAAATTCATCAAATACAATATGAATTGATTCTTCAACAACACATGTTCTTTTATTGAAAATTCTGTATGCTTTACTTCAGTTAGAATAGCCTAGGAAAATTACTTTATCTGTTCTAGAATCAAATTTTCCTAAGTTATCTTTTCTATTATTATGAATGAATCACTTACAACCAAAGATGTGTAAATGAGCAAGGTTTGGCTTCCTTCCTTTGTATAGCTCGTATGGTGTCTTTCCAAGTTTTATTCTAATGTAGGCTCTATTTGAAATATAGCATGCTGTGCTCATTGCATCGGCCCAGAAAACTTGAGACACGTTCTTTTCATTCATAATTGCTCTAGCCATTTCAGTGAGCACTCTATTATTACGTTCCACGACTCCGTTTTGTTAAGGTGTCCTTCGAGCAAAGAAATTGTGATCAATGCCATTAGTATCACAATATTCTTCAAAGGCTTGACTTTCAAACTCTCCACCGTGATCTATCTTGATACCTGCAATGGACATACCTTTCTCATTTTGCACTTTCTTCGCAAAAACAATGAATTCTGCAAAGGTTTCATCCTTTGATGACAGAAAAATAGTCCATGTAATTCGAAAGTAATCATCAACATTGACCAATGAATATAAGTTGCCACCAAGGCTTTTAACTCTTGCTGGACCAACTAAATCCATACGTATCAATTGAAGTGGTCGATTTCTTGTAATTCCATTTTTTGATTTGAAAGATGATTTAGTTTGTTTACCTTTTTGACATGCATCACAAATCAAATCATTTTTAAAACTTACTTTGGGTAATCCAAGAACTAAATCCTTTCCAAGTAGTTTGCCTAGTTGGTGCATGTTGACATGAGCTAGTCTCTTATGCCATAACCAACTTTCATTGGCATTACTCATAAAACAATTTTTAGAGCCATTTCTATTGATAGCAAGAATATAGTAGTTACCTTCCCTGTTTACTCTAAGCTTTGCCTTGATATTTTTCTTATCAAGTTATAAATCTTTCTTGTTGACAATTAGACATTCCTCTGAATCAAATATTAACTAGTTGTCTTTATCTGCACTTTGACTCACGCTTAGCAAATTATTACACAAGCCTTCAATGTAATATACATCTTTGACTTGTATTCCTTTGTTGTTTTTTATTTCACCAATTCCTACTATCTTTCTAGATTGATTTCCTCCAAATTTTACCTTTCCACCTTCCTTAGGTTGCAATGTGGTAAAACTTTTGAATTCACCAGTTATATGTCTAGAGCATCCACTGTTTATGTACCATTTGTTGTTTTTGGATGCTTTAAGACATATCTGTAATCAAATACGATTAAGTCTTAGGTACCCACATCTTTTTGGGTTCTTTTCGGTTAGTACAAAAGATTTTCAGAACATATGAACCTTTAGGTACCCATTTGTAGGTTCCTATCTTTCCTTTCTTCTTATGAATGCATGATGATGTATAATGACCTTTTCTATTACAATAATTACAATATGCAAAAGGATTTGATGTATGCACAGAATGATGAAAATAATTCAAATATGACTTACCTCATGCTTTCTTTCTTCCTTTTCTTCTATCTAATTTTGGGTCATATCCAAGACCAGATCGATCATTTACAAAATGTTGAGCTTTTAAAATCACATCTAGTATCTCACTTCCTTTAGTGAATTTTTCAAGAGTTTTCATGAGATCAACGTTTTTCTTTTTCAAAGAAGAACAGTTTTCACAATCTTTCTCTAAATTTTCTTTTAGTTCTATTTCAAGAACTTTGTTTTTCTTTTTAAAAACAACTAGTTCTTTAATTACTTTGATGAATTCAAAATGTAAAGCATTATATTTAGAAAATAATTCATCATAAGTAGAATCAGAATTAGTTACCTCTTCTTTTGTTTCTTCATGAGCAACGAGACAGATATTAGTTACTTCCTCTTTATCGCTTTCTTCATCAGAAGAGCTATCTCCCCAAATGGCAGATACAAAGGCTTTCTTCTTATTGTAGAATTTGCCTTTTCTTTTCTCTTTATTCTTTTGAATCAGTTCTTGACATTCTGATTTGAAATGTCCTGGCTTTCCACATTCATAGCAGATGATGTGTTCTTTATTGCTTGTTCCTCCTTTCTAAAAGTTTTTGAATGCTTGGCCTATCTTGTAAAACTTTCTGAATCGTTTAACCCTCCGGGTAGAGAATAATTCCCTTAATTATATGAGGGCTCAGTGTGTGAAAGTAATCAGATAAAATATATCAGTGTCTATGTGCACTTAACACTATCTTAAGGCCTTTACGGATACTTGGTGTGTTTTGGTAATCCTTGAGACAAGTGGCATCATTCTAGCTACATGTGCATAAAGTAGCTTTTTGATAAATTAGCTTTTGAGAAGACGCCATCCAAATATCTCATGAGGCATGTGACTAATTAGTCGAATAAAATATGCCGGTGCAGGATTGATTTTTAAGTTGCAAAAGATGCATTGGAATAGACCTAAACTAGAATGCAAGACACTACTACCTAAATGCAATAATGCAATTGACTTTAAAACCTATATGAGAATGAGTCTAATCTAAATGAATGCAATTCTTGGGGGGTCTTTTTTATGAAAAAGGAATTAAAATGCTAAGCAAAAGGATTACGAAAAAGTGAGACAAACAATAAAGATTTAATTCATTTATGATGATAAAGATGATAACTTAGGATTCACATGGAGTTAACTTTCTTAGCCCAAATAAATTAATTAGACCAAAGGGATGGTGATGAAAGATTGGAATTAATAAACTTAATCACCTAATTGAAATATAGGAAACCCTCAAGCTCAATAACACTAACTCCACTAGAAAACTCAATGAATTAAGTAGTGGTTAATTAAACTCATTAAAAACCAATCAAAATTAATTTCAAAATAATTTTTTACATTTGTTTACAATTGCCTAATTTAACAAATAGACAATTAAACAACCCAATTTAACAATCAAGAGGATAAGCCCAATTTGACAATAAAATTAACAACGAAAACTCAATTAATAATTCAATTGACAATCCAAAAGGTTGGCGAACAAAAATTCCAATAAATGTCCCAAGCACAAAACATTCCAAAATACAATCTAATCCAATCCAAAAGAGATATGTCAACAATCAAAAGTAGATTGTTCTCAATTAATACAACTAAAAATAATTTAAAACTAAATAATCTCAAGTCTTGAAATAAACTAACTTCCAAAAGAGCTTAAGCTGCCATAAGATTCTCCTTTTTGATCTCCTTAAAAATTACCATCGCGGGAGGCAAGTGTCGAAGGGGAGAAAACCAAGATTAAAGGTGGGTATGTAGCAGATGTAAGAGATGGTATAAAGGGGATAAAGTTAGTGATATATTGGATATTAGGGAAGTAGTGGTGGGTCTGTGGCTAAAGCAGAGGAATGATGAATGGATGATGTATAGAGAAGAACCTCCAGCAGTAATTCAAGCATCTGCCTGTGTGCGTTCTCCCTAGCTTCAGCTCTCAATTCTAGTGTCTTTTTGCAGTGGGTACAACTAGGGTAATTAATGGGAGGAAGAGAGAGCTTTTGAGGTCCAAACTTAAGCCCATTAAAATTTAAGTAGCCCAATAAAATCCAACCATTAGATTCTCTTTTAGCTTCCAAGAAAATTCTGCACAGTAGAATTTCGTAATACACTTTTCCTTTCTCTATAAGAATTACATAAAATCGTGATCTATCATGTATTTGGAAATATTATTCAATCATAAGATAGCAATTAGAATATTAACAATTTAAGCTAAATAATCTAATAATCAATTCAGACTTATATTATTTCCTAAAATTGGCTAACAATCCAAATATTATCCAATAAATCTAAATTAGCTAAAAATAGTCCCCAAAATAATTGAATAAGGTGGGATAAAATATATAAAATTTGGGATTTATCAACTTCCCCAATACTTATTTTGCACTCCTAGGCTAAAAAATCAAGACCAAGGGAGAATAACAAAACAAAACAAAACAAAAGCTTCAAAAGTGAACGTTGCAATCACAAGTAAAAAGCAAACAAAAGCCTTTCAACAGCTCTCTTATCCAAGTGATTTTCTCATGACTCGAGAAGACAAACTTCATGGCAATTTACTTCATGAGAGAACCTAAGCTAGAAATCCTTCACCAAGGATATTATGTATGTCACACATCACTCAAAAGTGTATAGCCTTGTGTTTACACTCAAATCCACCCTATCCAGTACTCTTTCCATAAGCTTGACAAGAATCTAAGTTCTCCACCACTAGCAAAGCAAAAACAAACATAAATCCAAAGGACTGTTATAGGTTGTAATGAGGCTAAGGTTTTGAAAGAAAGGGTATAGTATTTAGAAAAACAAAGTTAAATATCTTAAAGGATGAAGAGAATGATGTAATAGAATGAAAGAAACCAAACTAAACTTGAACTGAATCATTATTCCTTTTTTTTTCAACTTTCTTGGGGTATTATGTAGATGCTCTATTGACGCGAACCTTTATATTGGTAATACAAAGGCTCGGTTACTCAAACTTTTATAAATTAATAGCACCAATATGCTACTAGTATGCTCATAGCTCTTACTAGCCGTTTAATGTGAAGATCAACATTGATGATGAAGACCTCTGGTTCCTAACCACAACTCAAACCAACAAAATGGGATATTATTGCATTTTTTTCTTTCTTTTTCTTCATAACCTTACATATTTTTCATGATGACCTAATTCCTAATTTTATATATGTTTGTCCATCTAAAATAGATATAACAGAGTGCTCTTTAACTCCCAAGACATGCCAATGGGACTCTTATATGCTATGTGATACACCTAAAGTTCATGGGGTGTTCACTTTATTCATCACACCATACTTGCTAAGCAAGCTATGCAAACTCTAATTGCCAAAATCAGTTCCTTAATTGCTAATGATAGGTATAGGAATGCCAAACCTACAAAGAATATAAGACCGAACAAAGGAAATCACTACAGAAGAGTCATTAGTATGAGTGGGGATTGCCTCAACCCACTTTGACAAATAATCCATAGCCTGTAGGATGTACAGGTAACCAAATGAAGTAGGACAAGGTCCCATGAAATCAATTCCCAAACATCAAAGACTTCATAGAATAATAAGGGTTGTTGGGGCATCTCATGCTTACTAGAAATATTACCCAAATATTGACACCTGGAACACTTTTTATAAAATTCATGGGCATCACAAAATAGAATGGGCCAGAACAATCCACTTTCTAAAACTTTCCTAGCAGTATGCTTAGCACTAAAATGTACCTTACATGTAAGATTATGGTAAAAAGTTAATACAGACTCAACTTCATAATCAGGAATGCATCACCTAATAATTTGATCACTACAAATGTGCCATAAGTAAGGATCATCCCATATATAGAATTTAATGCCTCTCTTAAACTTATTTAGTTGATGTTTATTCATGTTAGCTGTTAAAACATATGCAACTACATAATTAGCAACATCAGCATACCAAGGGATAGAAACAACAACCTCATAGAGCCTTTGATCAGGAAAATCATCTAAAGGTAAAGATGTTACTACAGGTGACAAAATCCTACTTAAGTTATCAGCTTCTATATGCTAGAATCCATGTTTTGATGATAACAAAGTGCCAATACATTGTTTTATAAAGGAATTTATGTTTTGAAGATGTAAACTTAAGCTCATTCAATTGTCCAATACATTTCACAAGTTTAAGGGAAGTTGTTGTGGAAATTGCCTGATGCTCCTGAGTGTGAAGGGTACACTCGAGTACTGATAGCATGAACACTAGAGTTTGGTGTCATATTCTTATAAGTATAAGATAGAAGCTGGTTCAGAAATAAGATTTCTACTTATACACTTGAGTGAGGAGGATGTACTCGAGTTATTTAGATTACAACACTTGAGTTTGATCTCTCTCTCTCTTGCAAGTTTGATGCAAAAATTGATGAAGATATGTTGATGCACTCGAGTGTCAGTAGCGCACTCAAGTTTTGGACAACTTGATGTTGGAAATTGTGCCCTAAAGGCCAATCATTGTACTTTGAACATTATTATTTTAATGAAATTTGTCCATTATGTTATCATGTTATTTGCATGTTAACTGTGATAATTGTATCCTTGGATAATTCATGAATATTGTCCTAAAATGTCCCTGGTCGGTCATCTATACAGGAGCAGAGATGAAACAAGCCCAGTATGACTTTGACAAGATATTGGGATACAAATCAAAGTCTTAGGCACTTGTAAGAGTACAAGGTGGTGGACCGAACCACTATGAGAAAGCTCCATGGATTAAGTCATAAGCTTTTCTCATGTATAACCACGTCACAATACCTTAGACCTGTGGTCATCATGGATTCCTATATGAGAGTTGCTAAGCTTTGAACTAGTCAAAAGTCACTTTTGACCAGGTGATGATAAAGGCTATGATCGAACTTGGTGGTTTTTCATGCAGAGGAATATGAATGATCAAGATGCAATTTGTCCCTCACATTAGTAGAGAGATATTATTGGGCCTCTCGATAAGTGAGTCTGAGAAATGTATGGCCATACTACAATGAAAAGGAGTTTCCATTTCAATTGTCAGGCTACTCAGGAATCGAGAAAGAAATGGTCGGGAACAAGAGGATAACATTATCCATGCCTTATCCTTGATCGATATATCGTGTGACAAAAGGGACATGACATGGTTGTATGACAGGTTGCATCGTGATAACGATCCTCATATGAATTGGGTAGTCGTAAAGTCTTGCTAGACGCCGCTTGCAACTTTTGGGTTAGTACAGTTATTGGCCCACTGCTAACTTCATATGGGCCTACAAGGTCGCACACAAGAATGGCCCAACACGAGATAATGTTTAATTTAGGGTGGACGAATTTTATATTTATATATATATAATATAAAATTTGTTAATAATATTATATAGATATATATATTCGAAATACATATCTTATATATATTATATATGTGTATATATATTATGATATTATTATATTGTGTTAGTTTTAAATTTAATTTATTAAGATATATTAAATTTAATAACTAACATGATAGAGATATATTATCTCATATTTAATTTATGAAGATAAATTAAGTCTAATGGCTCTTTATTTGGATTAAATAAATAGGTTAAATTAAAACTGTTGGACAGATTTAATTTAAACTGAAGTTATTTAATTAGCTCATCAAGATAATTAATTGTTGATTAATTTCAAAATTAATGATGATTAGTTTTGAAATTTGAATATAGCCCTCATTGGTTATAAACTTGATAGAGCAGATATACTCATACGCGCATGAGAATTCAGATCTGTAAGGGAAACCCTAAAAAAAGCATTGCAGGTGCTAGACACAGTCTCTGTTGCATGTGGTTCTCATATTTGAACAAATGTGCAGGGTCTAAAGGATAGTAGAAAGCTGAAGAAGGGCGAGGTGGACCTACGAGTTCGAAAAGTAGCAAGAGTTGCTACTTTAGCTATAGGCACTTATGAATTAGTTCTACCCAGTGGGCTTTTGTTAGTTTTGAACAATTACTATTATGTTCCTGCTTTGAGTAGTAATATTATTTCTCTTTCTTATTTAGATAAGGAAGGTTATACTTCCATTACTAGGAATGGTGAATGTTCTATTTATCGTAATGACACTTTCTATGCTGATGGTGATTTGCATGTAGGTCATTATATATTAAATTTGGAACATCCTAATAATGGGAATATCTATAACGTAACTACTAAAAGGATAAAATCAAACAATTTGAATTCAACCTACCTATGGCATTGTCGTCTCAGCCATATAAATGAGAAACACATTTCCAAACTCCATCAAGATGGATTTCTTAACTCATTAGATTTTGAATCATATGACACATGCAAATCTTGCTTATTAGGAAAGATGACAAAGGCACCTTTTACTGGGCATAGTGAAAGGGTCACTAAATTATTGGGCCTCATCATACAGATGTATGTGAACCATTAAATACAGCTGCCAAAGGAAGTTATGTCTACTTGATTACATTTATAGATGACTTTAGAAGATATGGCTATATCTATCTAATGAAACATGAATCTGAATCTTTTGAATGTTCAAAATATTCCAAAATAAAGTACAAAATCAACTTGGCAAAAAAATTAAGGTACTTCGATCTGATTAAGGTGGTGAATATTTGAGCCAAGAGTTCATTGACTATCTTAAGAGTTGTGGGATAATCTCACAATTAACTCCTCCAGGAACACCTCAATGGAATGGCCTTTCTGAATAGAGGAATCAAACACTATTAGATATGGTTTGATCTATGATGAGTGAAACATATCTTCCACCGTCCTTTTGGGTACATGCCCTAGAGACAGCTGCGTTCACACTAAATCCTGTTCTATCTAAGGTAATTGAAAAGACACCATATGAGATATAGACCGGAAAGAAACCAAGTTTATCTTTTCTCAAGATATGGGGATGTGAGGTATATGTTAAGCAATAAGCCTTTGATAAATTAGCGCCAGATCCTCAAAGTGCCTTTTCGTGGGGTATCCTGAAGAAATGAAAGGATACTATGTCTATAATCCTACCGATAACAAAGTGTTTATTATTCGAAATAGTAAGTTTCTAGAAAGAGAGTTTGTCTCTAAAACAACCACTGGGAGCAAGGTACATCTCGAAGAAGTTTGAGAGTCACAAGATAGTACAGAACCACATATGAACATTAGAGAAGACTCACAACAAGTTGCTGAGACTCCTCAAGTAACACAAGGTCCATGAAGATCTGATAGGACACGGCATCAGCCTCAGAGATATGGATTTCTGATTACTAAAGGCCGTGATGTGTTTCTCATTGAGCAAAATAAGCCAACCACGTTTCGAGAAGCCACAGTGGGACCAAACTCTGAGAAATGGCTAAATGCCATGAAGTTTGAAATGCAATCCATGTATAACAATCAGGTATGGACCTTAGTCGATCCACTTAAAGGTGTAAAAACCATCGGGGGTAAATGCGTTTTCAAGGAGAAAACTGATATAGATGGCAATGTAAATGTCTTCAAGGCACAACTAGTTGCAAAAGGATTCACTTAAACTCATGGTGTAGACTATGATGAAACCTTTTCCCCAGTTGCAATGGCCAAATCAATTAGAATCCTTCTTGCCATTACAACATATTATGACTATGAAATATGGTAGATGAACGTCAAAACAACCTTTCTTAATGGAAAGCTGCTTGAGGATGTGTACATGACACAACCTGAAGGTTTTATGCATCCAGAGGACTCTAGTAAAATTTGCACGCTTCAAAGATCCATTTATGGATTGAAGCAAGCATCTCGGAGCTGGAATCATCATTTTGATGTAGTCAAAGAGTTTGGATTCACTCAAAACATCGATGAACCTTGTGTTTACAGAAGGTTAATGGGAGTATAGTTGTATTCTAGTGCTTTATATAGATGACATCCTACTCATTTGGAACAACATTCCTACCTTGCAGAGTGTCAAGTCTTAAATATGAAAGTCCCTTTCAATGAAAGACTTAGGTGAAGCCACCTACATCCTAGGGATTAGGATCTATAGGGATAAATCCAAAAGACTAATAGGCCTAAGTCAGAGCATATACATAGACAAGATACTGCATAGGTTCAGTATGCAGAATTCAAAAAGGGGTTACATGCCCATGTCTTATGGCATCCATCTTATCAAGGATCTGTGTCCTAGTACACCTGATCAGCGATATCACATGAGTAAGGTTCCATATGCCTTGGCCGTTAGATCCATCATGTATGCCATGTTATGTACTCAACCGGATGTCTCACTTGCCTTAAGTATGACTAGAAGATATCAACAAGATCCTGGTGAGGGTCATTGCACTGCGGTCAAGAATATCCTAAAGTACTTAGAAGGAAGGCTAAAGACTTATTGTTTGTCTATGGTGAATTGGATAAAAAGCTCTATGTAATTGGTTACATAGATGTAAGTTTCCAAACCAACCAAGATAACCTTAAATCATAATCTGGATATGTATTCCTCCTGAATGGTGGAGCAATAAGCTAGAGAGCACTGTAGCAGATTCTGCAACAGAAGATGAGTATATAGCAGCATCAGATACAACTAAAGAAGTCATTTGGATCAGAAAGTTTATTACTGAACTAGGGGTGGTGCCTGCCATCTAAAATCCAATAGATTTGTTATGTGACAATAGTAGTGCTATTGCACAGGCTAAGGAGCCTAGGTCACATCAAAGGACCAAGCATATACTCAGCCAATTTAAACGTATTAGAGAAATCAATGATAGATGTGATATAAAGATATGCAAAGTAGCAATAGAAGATAATGTTGCTGATCCTCTTACTAAGCCACTTACATAGGCAAAGCATGTGCGTCATTTAGGACAATAGGAATTAGGCAAATTAATGATTGTACCTAGGGCAAGTGGAATGATGTTGGAAATTGTGCCATAAGGGCCAATCACTGTACTTTAAACATTATTATTTTAATGAAATTTCTCTATTCTGTTATCTTATTATTTGCATGCTAACTGTGATAATTGTATCCTTGGATAATTCATAAAGATTGTCCTAAAATGTCCCTGGTCGGTCATCTATGCGGAAGCAGAGATGAAACAAGACCAGTATGACTTTGATAAGATATGGAGATACAAATCAAAGTCTTAGGCACTTGTAAGAGTACAAGGTACTGGACAGACCCACTATGAGAAAGCTCCATGGATTAAGTCATAAGCTTTTCTAATGTATAACCACGTCATAATGCCCTTAGACCTGAGGTCATCACGGATTCCTACATAAGAGTTGCAAAGCTTTGAACTAGTCAAAAGTCCCTTTTGAATGGGTGACGATAAAGGCTATGATCGGGCTTGGTAGTTTTTCATGTAGAGGAATATGAATGATAAAGATAGAATTTGTCCCTCATATTAGTAGAGGATATTATTAGGCCCCTCAATGAGTGAGTCTGAGAAATGTATGGCCATACTACAATGGAAAGGAGTTTCCATTTCTATTGTCAGGCTACTCAGGAATCGAGAAAGTAATGGTCAGGAATAAGAGGATGACATTATCCATGCCTTATACTTGATCGATATATCGTGTGACAAAAGGGATGTGACATGGTTGTATGACAGGTTGCATTGTGATAACGATCCTCATATGAATTAGGTAGTCGTAAAGTTTTGCTAGACGCCACTTGCGACTTTTGGGTTAGTGCAGTTATTGTCCTACTGCCAACTTCATATGGGCCTACAGGGTCACACACAAGAATGGTCCAACACGAGATAATGTTTAATTTAGGGTGGACGAATTTTTTATTTATATATATAATATAATATATATATTATATAATATAATATAATATAGCCCTCATTAGGGTGGCCCAACACAAGAATGATGATTAATTTTGAAATTTGGATATAGCCCTCATATGTTATAAACTTGATAGAGCAGATATACTCATACGCTCATGAGAATTCAAAGCCGCAAGGGAAACCCTAAAAAAACATTGGAGGCACTAGCACGCAGTCTTTGTTGGAGAGCATTCATGTGGATACCGGTAGAGGGAGCGGATCTAATGTGTTGGCTCCTAGAAATCATGAAAACCCTAAGTTAAAAAAAGGTATGAGTTCTTTCTAACCCGATTTAAACGCCGTTGATAGATCCTCGATTAGGATAGGTAAAATTTTAAAATTCTTCTGCTGTGCTTGCCGATCCTGACGCTTAGCACTCGAGTCCAAGAAGTGTGTCCATGCAAGTGTTTCACAAATAGTCAAGAAAAAACAAAAACCACATGGTGCACTCGAGTACTAGCTCAACACTCGAGTATTGATGGTAAGTGCACTCGAGTACTGAAAGTGTTAGCATGAGAGTAAATAAGATCCTAAATCCATGAAGTGCACTCGCATTCCTGTATATGTACTTGAGTGAGGGACTGACACTCAAGTCCTACAGTAACACTTTCAAGTTAACCCCTGCAACCTTGCATTTTGAAGTAGGACTAGAAAACTTCATCAAGCTGATAAGTGATGGTGCACTCAAGTGAAAGGTAAGACACTTGAGTGTGATGTTGTACTTCTAGTGAAATCTTGACACTCTCGAACAGGAATCAAGTAAAAAAGTTTTGACCATTATGAACACTTGAGTGAGTGATTGTGCACTCGAGTCCAACATAAACACTATTGCAAGTGCAAGTTCATACTCGCAAGTATAGGAGATAAAATTTAGATTGTGCACTTGAGTGCAGATAAAAACCTCGTGTGTAGACATCAACACTTGGAAGTGTTCTATGAACTTGAAAGTGTGATCAAGATAACTCTGTATAGGCATGCAAAAATCAAAGAGCACTCGAGTGAAAACTCAAATACACTTGAGTGACAAGGAAGAACTCAAGTTCATCTGTCTTCCCCAAACTTCAATACATAGTCACAACGAACAATCCAAATATGGTTAAATGACATTTACTCATTATGTTTTCACTTGTTATTATACCTAAATGTTGTCCAATATACATTTCAAGTGTGAAACAGGAAAATGAATGTTCGAATTACATATTCAAATGAAAAATTTAATTGTGGCGAACATCATCATTACACACTGATTGCCGAACAACTGTCATCACATGCAGTTGACCTACCATAGAGTGTCTAAAAACAAATGCTTCATAATGGACTCTCCACTAACAACGAACACTCCACAACGACTAGCTCAAAATAGCTATAAATACATAGCACTAGCGGCAGACAAAAAAACAACACAAAACAAGAGCTTACACTAAAAATTTATGAAAGTCTCTATTTTCATATTTCTCTCTATATTCATATTATACTTCAATGATTATCATATCCACTCTGTAAAGGAGTTTGTAAACACATTTCAATTTTATTTTTAATCTTAAGCTAAAGGGACATTGAGAGGGTAGATTTCGTTAAAGAAGCTGTAAAAAGAACCCTAGTAAGACTTTTTGCTCATAATACTTACAAGGAGCAAGCAGTAGAGAACGTTGCTACTTGTAAGACTTACATGGGTGTAAGCAGAAGAGAACGTTGCTACTTATAAGACTTGCATGGGTAAGCAGGAGAGAAAGGTCCTCGAATTGCTTTGCTCATAAGACTTGTTGTAAGGGGGAGAGAAAAGTATGTGTTAGATATTTCTGCTTATAGTCCTTGAGAGGATAGTTATTGTCTTATGGTGTTCCGATAGCCTATTAAATCTTGGAAGCTTAGTGAAAATCTTGGAGGTATTGATCTCTGATGAATGGACACAGTCTTAGGGTTAGGTCGTACTAGTATAACTCTCTGTGTGGCAATTCTCTTATCTCTACCCTCTTATCATTTATCTTTATATCATCGTAACGCACAAAAAATTTATTAAATCACCTAATTCACCCCCCACTTAGGTGTAGCTTCCCTTTTTCATCATGTTCTCTATGTAACAACAAATTTCTGTAATCATTTTGATGAGATTTGTGCAATGAATTCAAACCACTAATCAATATTTTTTGTAAAGTTCTTTCAATTCCCAACCTCAAGACAGGATTCAAACCTGTACTTGAGTAGGTTTTTCTAAAAATTTCAAAATCTTCCAGAAGCATCATTTAGTGGTTTGCAACCTCATTACTACTCATTGATTCTTATCTTTATTCAATTCAATCAGAGTGATTCGCTACTCATTTATTTAGCCAGATTATCCCTTTGCTCATTCTTAGTTCACACATTTATATATTTATACAAATAGTGTAGCCACACAGGGCTACCAGAGTATTTGATATAATACACAACAAATCAATCTTTACTTCTTTACCATAACTCCCTCTTGTACAACTCCTTACAGTACTCTTATGTACTTCATCACTTCTATATGGTTGGTTGAGGGAGGTTGAGATTCAGGGCGAATCTCAGTAGTAAACAATGCTAACTATGAATGCAAGATAATGCTTAAACAATGCTAAATCTTGTTCTTTTTCAGATCTTCCAGGTAGAGTTTGCAATTCATCTTCTAATGACCGGGTTCATTGCAGAAATAGTATACTCCTCCCTTTGGAGGCCTTCTTGGGTGCAGGCTTGGTTTCGGGCTTGTTTGACTCTTTGGTCTTACCACCTGAGCCATTACCCTTCCATTTTCCCTTCCCTTTCTTTTTCATACCATTTCCTTTCCGAACCATCAAAACTGTGCTAGGCTTTTTCTTAATGCTTTGCTCATCAAGGATCTATCAACTACATCCTACCCAATTCATATGAGGATCGTTATCACAATGACCTGTCATACAACCATGTCACGTCCCTTTTGTCACACGATATATCAATCAAGGATAAGGCATGGATAATGTCATCCTCTTGTTCTTGACCATTACTTTCTCGATTCCTGAGTAGCCTGATAACAGAGACAGAAACTCCTTTCATCATAGTATGACCATACATTTCTCAGACTCACTCATTGAGGGGCCCAGTAATATCTCTCTACTAATGTGAGGGACAAATTCCATCTTGATCATTCATATTCCTCTGCATGAAAAACCACTAAGCCTAATGTAGCCTTTATCATCACTTGGTCAAAAAGTGACTTTTGACTAGTTCAAAGCTTAGCAACTCTCATGTAGGAATCTATGATGACCTCAGGTCTAAGGCATTGTGACGTGGTTATACATGAGAAAAGCTTATGACTTGATCCATGTAGCTTTCTCATAGTGGGTCGGTCCAGCACCTTGTACTCTTATAAGTGCCGAAGACTTTGATTCGTATCTCCATATCTTATCAAATTCATACTGGTTTTGTTTCATCTCTGCTCTCGCATAGATGACCGACCAGAAATATTTTATGACAATCTTTATGAATTATCCAAGGATACAATTATCACAGTTAACATGCAAATAATATGATAACAGAATGGAGAAATTTCATTAAAATAATAATGTTCAAAGTACAATGATGGGCCCTTAGGGCACAATTTCCAACAGCAATTAGATTGAAGGCCAGCGGATTTGCCTAACTCAGGTGACATGTGGTGCCTCATGAGTATGCCAACACTAAAGGCAAAAGGCAAGTGTCATCATGAGGGATATGTGTCACCTTCCTATCAAGCCAACACAAAAGGCACTTGGTACTTTGTCATGAGGAGAGGACACTGGTCACTCTGTTATGGTGCCACCACAAATTTTGTGTCTTCATTAGCTATAATGACTAAATTTGTTAAAGCTACTTTAATAAAGTTACTTTATTGGTGTCACTACTACAGAAAACACTTTTAACGTCCATCTTTTAGCCTTGTTAATGTCTAAAAACATGGGGATGTCTATGTAAGCAACATAGTAAATTATGGCAATAACGTCCATTAAAAAAGAGACGCCTAAAGTCTACACTTTAGGCATCCCTTTTTCTTTACAAACATTAAAAGGTTTTTTTTAAAAAAATCAGTATTTATATTCTTCACTGTCTAACAAATGAAAAATGTAGAAAATAGACCAAGAACTATTCATAAAGCACAATGTCTTTTACAAATGGTAAGAAATCATCTAGCACTAACTAATTAAATTGTTAACTCCCACAACCTAATTCTATGTGTAATAACAACTCTTACAACCTAATACCTATGTACAATAACAACCACAGAGTGTTAAAAAGTTGCCTATTACACAACAATTAACTAATATAAATAAAAACTTTACTTATCTATGTGTTAAAGAAGATGTCCAGCCAAATGGTCCCTGATCAAATTAATATCTCCATATAAACAGGCATCTTGACTGTCAAAAATCTACAAATTAAAAAATAAGCTTAGATAAAATAAATCAAGTAGATGAGTTAATTAGCAATTCAATTACAACACCAAAAATATTATCATTTGAGAATGAAAAAGCGATTACCTATTCAAAATTGCTTGTAATTCCACTTTAAATGATGTTATAGGATTTGTTTTTGGCTGCAACCAAAAACTCCTTGACTTGTTTTTGGCTATAGCGAAAGAATTTCTTGGCTATGGCCAACCCCCGATTTCAGCACTTTACATTTTTGAACAACGATAATGGGTCTAGCTCTTCCCAAACTCTTTAGGCTTTTGTTTGGGCTTCCAGTAGCCACCTAAAGGTCTCAAATGATAACCAACCCTAAGATTTTTGGAATTAATAATTAGAATAGGGAATAAACTGTTATCCTTGATTATGGTTATAGGATTTGATGACTGCCTTGAGCCTGACAAAGCTACACCCGAGAAAGAATGAAAAGAACAAGGCAGTGACTCTTTCTCCTATATCATGTGTAATGCTTTGTATGTATGTGCTTATCATTGAATTGTGATGCACGTGAATTACTACCATGTATGTTGATTATGTATACAACATAAGCTATTGTTATTATGAATACAGCGAAAGCTATAGTTATTGCACCATAGCAATGATAGTTATTGTTATCGTGCATATAGCGATGATTGCTATCGTTACTGCACCACAGATGTGAGGGCTGTCATTATTGTGCCTATGGTTGTAAGAGCTATCATTTGTGACGCAAGTTCACACATCATATGGATACAGCCGTGAGAGATATTGTTTGTGATGCAAGTCATGCATCACTATCATTATTGCTACTATTGCTGCTTTGTGATAATTGCTTACAAACTTTGTTTAATTTTGCATCATATACGTGAAATGTTACTATTAAGATTTGTATGAATCTCACTCTTTCTAATGACTAACATATAGCCAAGGCAAGTGGATCGAAGGAGAAGTAGGTGAACAAGGGCGACTAGTGCTCCCGACTAGGAGATTTGAGTCTTGTTAGTTGGTTATCATAATTTTTGGATAAATGTATATACTATGAATGATGTAAGTTAAGTTCAATGTAGTAGGGGTGGTTGTAACAACCATGGAATTGTGTATCATTTTGTAATCCCCAATATAGGAACTTAAATGGGCAAATATGCCCTGTAGTTCTTTTAGTGAATGAAACCCAAGAGTTATCGGGAAATTTTGTTATATACTTTGATATTTATAAATGGAACCTAGTTGAACAGTCGAAATAGATGCGAAAAGTGTATGTGAGACTATATGAAATAGGTTTTGAAAAGTTTTTGAAAACCCACTTTTTTATAGGACCGTACCCTATCTTGAAGTTGAGACCTTTAATAAGTTTTAAATTAACTATTGGTTTCCAATTTAACTTAATAGCATATTTTCAAACCTTATTAATGGCTTTCAAGGTAGGGGGTTGCATTTTTTATATCGGAGTTGAAGTTCCTGGCAATGGTAGGTTTTGCTAGAATAGTTGCCATAGTTTTTTTGTCATGGTGATGGTGGTTTGCATATAATATTCCTGTTATTAGTTGGTATGTGAGTTTTAAGGAGCAAGTGTATACACCTAGTGTGATATTTATGTTATGAATCATTTATGTTGGAGTGAAAAGGACACAATGGTTCAACCAAAGGTTAGATATTAGAACCAGAAAAGATTTAGTTGTTTATCTTCCAAAACTTAAATTCAAAGACGATGTGATTTGTGAGGCATGTCAAAAAGGCAAACAAACTAAATCTTCATTCAACACAAAGTATGAGGTTTCTACTTCTAAGCCTTTACAATTACTTTATATGGATTTGGTAGGTCTAGCAAGAGTAAAATGTTTTGGAGGAAATTTATACATTTTAGTAATGTCGATGATTTTACAAAATTTACATGGACTATATTTATGACTTCAAAAGATAAAACGTTTGTCGAATTTGTTATGTTTGATAAGAAGGTCCAAAATGAGAAAGGTATTTCTATTGTCTCTATCAGGACAGACCATGGAGGAGAATTTGATAATCAACTCTTTGGAGATTTCTACAACAATGAGGGAATAGATCACAACTTCTCTGTACCTAGAATGCCTCAGTAGAATGGAGTAGTAGAAAGGAAGAACAGAGTCCTCACAGAAATGGCAAGGGCAATACTCAATGAAAAAGAAATGTCATAAGTATTCTGGGTGGATGCAATGAGTACGACATGCTATATTTTAAATCGAGCAAATATTCACAAGTCAATTGGAAAGACACCATATGAACTCTACGAATGAAGAAAGACAAATCTTGCTCATCTACACATCTTCGGATGGAAGTGCTTCATTCACAACAACGATAAAGAAAACTTAGGAAAATTTGATTCAAAGTCTGATGAAGGTTTATTTCTACGATATTCTAATAGAAGTAAAGTATATAGAGTTTTTAATAAAAGAACATGTACTGTTGAAGAATCCATTCATGTTGTGTTTGATGAACTTGATTCTCAGATAAAGCATTTTGATGAAGAAGAAATGGATTTGATGAAGAAAAACAAAACTATTTAAAATCAGAATGATTTTGAAACAAATGATTTTCAAAATAATGTGTCGATGATCATGCTCAACCAAAAGCATGGAGACATATTAAAGATCATCCAATTGATCAAGTAATTGGAGATATTCACAAAGGTGTCAAAGCCAGAAATAAAACTTTTAATGAGGTAACTTTTTTTGCTTTTATTTCTGAGATTGAACTTTCTAATATTAAAGAAGCATTATCTAACAATAATTAGGTTATTGCTATGCAAGAAGAATTAAATCAATTTTAGAGGAATCAAGTTTGGGATTTGGTACCTCGATCTAAAGATCACTCAGTTATAGGAACCAAATGGGTTTTCAAAAACAAACTTGATGAATTAGCAATCATTGTGAGAAATATATGAGGAAAGGCTATAATCAAGAAGAAGGTATTGATTATGATGAAACATATGCTCCAGTGGCAAGATTAGAAGCAATATGAGTACTCTTAGCCTTTGCTTACATTAAAGGTTTAAACTTTATCAAATGGATGTGAAAAGTGCTTTTCTAAATGGTTATATTATGCAGGAAGTATATGTAGAACAACCTCCTAGTTTTGAAAATCAAACAAAGCCTGATCATGTTTTCAAACTTACGAAAGCTTTATATGGTTTAAAACAAGTACCTAGAGCTTGGTATGAAAGACTAAACAAGTTTCTTCTTGATCAAAACTTTGTCAGAGGAAAAGTATATACAACTCTTTTTATCAAACATAACAAAAATGATCTCCTAATTGTTCAAATTTATGTTGATGATATTATTTTCGGTGCTACTAATGAATCTATTCGTCAAGAATTTTCCAACCTATGCAGGGAGAGTTTCAAATGTATATGATCAGAGAATTAAACTTCTTTCTTGGACTTCAAATAAAGCAAAAGAAGAATGGGATATTTGTATCTCAAACAAAATATTTGAATGAATTATTGAAGAAGTATAGAATGAACAATGCTAATAGAGCTAATACTTGAATGATCTCCATAAAATTGTTGGATGCTGACGTAAAAGGCCCTGACTTCAACATCACTCAATATAGATGAATGATCAGTTCATTACTTTATCTAACAGCAAGCAGGCCGGATATACAATTCAGTGTTGGAATGTATGTAGGGTATCAATCTGCTCCTAAGGTATCACATAAAGAGACTGTAAAAAGAATCTTTAAATACATAGGAGACACTGCAGAACATAGCCTATAGTATCCAAAGAGAGGAAACAGATATTTGATAGCCTATTCAGATTCAGATCATGGAGGATATAAAACTGACAAAAAAAGTACCAGTGGACAATGTTAATTCCACTGAGGCTCTCTCATATCATGGTTCAGTAAGAAGTATAACACAATGTCATTATCTTCCACTAAAGCTAAATATATAGTTGTAGCAAGCTGTTGTTCTCAAGTACTATGGTTGAAGCAATAACTTCAGGATTTTGGGAAATACTTAAAGGAGATACCAATTTACTGTGACAACACTAGCACTATTAGTTTAGCCAGGAATCTTGTATGACATTCAAGGACCAAGAACATAGATATCCAACATCACTTCATTCAAGATTACATATAAAAGAAGGATGTTAAAGTAGAATTTATACCGACACATCTTCAACTCGCTGACATATTCACAAAGCCGAGAGATAAAGATCAATTCTTATATATATGAAGAGACTTGAGAATGGTTAATCCTAATGAGTTGTAAGTTTTCCTTGTTAATTATTATAATTAATGTAAGTTTTGATGATAATTATACTAACTTAGGTATTGGAGTATATAGAAAATGTTTTTGCACGACTGTCACTCAAGTGTTGGATGGCTCACTCGAGTGCAAGGCACTTTAGCACTCGAGTCAGAGATGAATTCTTGAGTGTGGAACTATATCATACACTCTACTTCTAGCCATGAAAAATAAGGATTAATAGAGTATGCAAGAACTCTGGCACTCACTTGAACTACTAAAAGTGTCAAACCTTACATGAGTAAGGAAGAATATCACTTGAGTGATATAAGATCATACCTGAAGAGCAACAAGAACACTTGAGCACTTACATGCTTAAACCAAGTACACATTTACATGCTTTATAAACTCTCTGTTTGGCACTCAAGCCCTAAATCGTATCACTGAGTGTTGTATGAATAACACTCGAGTATTAGGGTTGTCACTCGAGTAATGTGACTTATATCAAATAAGCGATAGCTCAGACCATCGTACTTCCTCTTCTTACTCAAAGCGTCTCTTCACTCGACAAACATAACTCTTCATCTCCAATCATTTCCCACCGATTAAAAGCCTCAAGTCTATTCAAATTTCAGTTCCAAACCCGTAAATCTTCATCAAAAGGTCATATTTTTCATTATTTTCCTTTTTTCTTGCCTTAACAGAAGAAAAATTCTAAAAATCTTCTTCAAGCTTTTTCTGTGCTGTTAATTCTTCTATCCAGTTTTGAATTGTTCAAAATAGTTAGAACAAAGATTCCTCAAGTTTCCCAAAACTCTCTAACTCCTTCACCTCCTTATTCCAAAGCCAGGAAGTCAGAATTTGCAATGGCAGCACCTTTTTATACTTTATCTCCAACACCATCTCTATCTTCTACTCCAACACCGCCTCCAAAGTCCAAAATCACTAAGAAAAGAACTCTGGCTAAGAAGGTTCATATTAAGCCTAAGGTAGCTAAGGAGACTCAATCTCAACCAAAGAGATAAAAGGGGGTTGCCTTCAAATAACCTGTAGTTACTCATTCTCAATTAAAGAAAGTAAAGGGAAGAGGAAAGACCACTGCCACAGAAGATCCTCAAGATTCTTCCTTTGATGATTCCTTCAATGTGCACCTCCGATAAGCATTGGACAAATCGAAACTTGATGCCTTGGTAGGCAAGATTGCCTCCTAAGCCGGTGCTTTTGGTTCTCATCATGTTGGCTAGACTAGTATAGCTGCTTCAAGAGTACCTTCTACTTTATAGGCTCTAGAGAAAGAACAAGTCACAAATCTTCCAGAAGGCTTCAATGTTAGGGAATTGAAGCCACTTGATTAGAAGGTATATGATTCTGAGTTTGCTTATAGAAATTTTTGCCATATAGTTTATGTCAACTTTGATTATGAAGAAAAGTTGTAGTCTAGATTTTCAACCTTTACTTGGTTATTATGATCCCTGGTTGAACATACATCTTCCATATTCCCTTTCTGTTATGAAAACTTTTTATTGCAACTTGAACGTCCAAAATATAAAATCTAGGGCTAGAGAGTTGATAGAGGAAGCAATGTCTACCACTGTTAGAGGTCAACATATTATGATATCTCCTTCTGTCATAAATGATATCCTTGGTTAAGTTGTACCCTATTCCAATCCTCCTACACTCTTTGCTAATGAAACCTTCAGGCAATTAAGGCCAAATGATCTTATAGGCCCTCTTAACTTTAAGCCTATTGACATGCCTGACTCTATTTGTGCCCTTCATTACATATACACCCGTAGCATTGTCAATAAATCCAAAAACTACACCTATTTTGCTTAGAGAGACTACTATCTATTGGCCTCCTTTCTAGTTGGTCAACAAAGAAATGTGGGGGAACTTATTTTTAGTGAGATGAGAAGATTTAAATTTTCTTTATCAAGATCTGCCGCAATTCTATATCCACAACTTGTGTCTCTAAGAGGGTGATCATACTGAGGTTTGGCAAGATACAATGACACATATGGGTATCAATCTTCCAGTGAGCCAAACCAGGGCTACATCTGAGAGAGAAGCCACTCCATCAAGAGAAGATGAGGCTCAGTCTTCTACACCTGGCCTAATTCTACTCCATCTTTTCTAAATGCTTCTTTACCAAGCTATCTGGTCAAAGTGGTCAATCAAGCTGTGACAAGCCAATAAAAGGAATTGTTAAATAAATACAAAAAATTGGTAGACAAGCTGGAAACTCATGTCATAAGATTGGTAGACAAGGCTAATGCCATTTTGATATGATGTTCAAGGTATAAGAAGATCAGTCTCTAAGAATCATTGACATGGAGATCTACTTGCGTACTCATCTTCTGACTGATTCTATTGAGGTCCTCTAGAGTCTACTCCTACTACGGCTTCACCTTCCTAGCCTCAGACACTGAACTTTTCACTGACCCTCATTCAAACATTGATGTTACTTATGACTAGCCATCATCCTCAACACCTACAGCCACTGCTCCTCAGCCATCATCTCCACCTTTTGTGCCTGAGCCATTTGACCCATCCATCGCCATGGTGATATATACCCCACCATTTGATCTTACTTTCCCTCAGCCCCCTTCTGCTACTGACAAAACAAGGGAGAAGGATATGTGATGGTTTTGAGCTACTCTGGTTTGATATGGGAGTATTTTGGTTTAAGGGGGAGTATTAGGTAGTTTTTCTGTATTGGGGTAGGTTTTTTTGTATTTGAACTTTTTTGATTTATTTGGATGTATTTGGGTTTCATGGGTAGATGTTACTTGATGTTGCTTACAGCTTGCCATTGTACTCTGCAACTTCATTAATCAATATATGGTCATTTTCATAATTTTCTAAGTTTTCTGTTCAAATATTATGGTACTATGACTTATCTTGTCTTAAGTGTCCATTGGAAGTATTGCACGAAGTGCAAAAATCTAAAAAATAAGTCTAAACTTTAGTGAATATGCATTTGGAATTTTTGAAAGTGTTTTAAAAAATATTCACTTTAATCAAGTTTTTAAAATCTATCATAAAGGTTTTGTCATCATCAAAAAGGGAGAGAATGTTAGATTCCAAGTGTTAATGATAACAAAAGATCATTTTGTGTTGTGGTAAAAAACTCATGTCTTGCAATGGTTGAAAATGTTACCAAATGCATCTCATAAAGTTCAGAGGTCATTACTGTGATTTTAACTGATGCACTTAAGTGATAAAGATAGTACTCGAGTAATAAGCACTTTTGCACTTAAGCACAAGCAAGTGTTAAACTAAAAGTGTTTGACAGAAGCAGACTCTAGCTTAAAATACCAGGACAACTCTAGTGATGGACATAGCACTCAGTGATAATGTGATTTACACTCAAGCATGAAGGCACACTCGTGCAAGTGTTTAATAGAGAGTAATGTCAGAGATTGGATATCATCGCTGCACTTGAGCACATACTTAATACTCTAGTGATAGCCTCAAGTTCACTCAAGTCTTACCAAGTGTGGTACAGGAAGTGTTTACCTGAGAGCAAGATAAACTCAAAGTGTAAAGTGCACTCGAGTCCAAGCGAATGAAGCATAAAAAGTGTTTGCTCAAGAGTAAGCCAATGCATGAAAGAGCAAGTGTACCTAAGTGGAGAGTACTTGCACCCAAAGTGACACATCAGCACCCGCTAGTGAGAAATCCAACTCTCTCCATTCCTGATGCAAGTACTGAAGTGAAAGAGTATTTTATACAAGAATATACTATTCACTCGAGTGAGGCCTCACATCACCTGCAAGTGCAAAATCACACTCTTTAACAAATAGGATGCGAGTGTTATCCAGAGATGAGAGTTCATAGTGCAAGATACATGTGTACTCGAGTGAGGACCCACATCACTCGCAAGTGTGAAAATACACTCTCTCAAAATCATATGGAAGTGCAACACAAAAGCATACGTGAAAGAGCAAATATGAAGATTCACTCGAGTGAGACCAAGTACACTTGAGTAATACTCTGTCAGAAGCCAAAACGCAACAGACTTACAACGACCAATCCGAACATGGTTCAATATTATTCATTCATTCTATTTTCACTTGTTAACATTATTTAACATATATTTTAAGTGTGAAATAAGAGTTTAATCTTTTGAATTAGAAAGACTCAGAGGAAGTCAAACAACGGAAGATAGAATCATTACGACCAACCAAGCACGTACCTACCATGATATCTTGTTCAAATATTTCAAATCTACATATGCTGTGTTGGAAATTATGCCCTAAGGGCCAATCATTAAACTTTGAACATTATTGTTTTAATGAAATTTCTCCATTCTGTTATCATATTATTTGCATGTTAACTGTGATAATAGTATCCTTGGATAATTCATAAAGATTATCCTAAAATGTCCCTGGTCAGTCATCTATGCGGGAGCAGAGATGAAACAAGATCAGTATGACTTTGATAAGATATGGAGATACGAATCAAAGTCTTAGGCACTTGTAAGAGTACAAGGTGCTGGACCGACCCACTATGAGAAAGCTACATGGATCAAGTTGTAAGCTTTTCTCATGTATAACCACGTCACAATGCCCTTTGACCTGAGGTCATCATGGATTCCTACATGAGAGTTGCTAAGCTTTGAACTAGTCAAAAGTCACTTTTGACCGGGTGATGATAAAGGCTACGATCGGGCTTGGTGGTTTTTCATGCAGAGGAATATGAATAATCAAGATGGAATTTGTCCCTCACATTAGTAGAGAGATATTATTGGGCCCCTCGATGAGTAAGTCTGAGAAATGTATGGCCATACTATGATGAAAGGAGTTTCTGTCTCTGTTATCAGGCTACTCAGGAATCGAGAAAGTAATGGTCAGGAACAAGAGGATGACATTATCCATGCCTTATCCTTGATCGATATATCTTGTGACAAAAGGGACGTGACATGGTTGTATGACAGGTTGCATCGTGATAACGATCCTCATATGAATTAGGTAGTCGTAATGTCTTGCTAGAGGCCACTTGCGACTTTTGGGTTAGTATAGTTATTGGCCCACTACCAACTTCATATAGGCCTACAGGGTCACACACAAGAATGGCCCAACACAAGATAATGTTTAATTTAGGGTGAATAAATTTTATATTTAGTCCAAAACCTAGGCCTACATCTAGTCCTCAGATATATTTATATGCACATGAGAATTGAGAGCCACAAGTGAAACCCTATGAGACATTAGAGGCGCTAGCACGCAGTCTCGGTTGGAGAGCATTCTGTGGATACCGGTAGAGGGAGCGGACCTGAGGTGTGGGCTCCTAGAGATCGTGAAAACTCTGCATCATCAAAAGTTATGAATCCTTCCAACTTGGTTTAAACGCCGTTGATAGATCCTCGATTAGGATCGGTGAAAATTTTTAAAATTCTTCCGCTGTGCCTATCGATTCTAACACATAAGACTTACAAGGTATAAGAGTAGAGAACGTTGCTGCTTGTAAAACTTATAGAGGTGTAAGCAGGTGAGAATGTTTCTGCTCATAAGACATGTATAAGTAAGCAAAAGAGAAAGGACACAGGTTTGTTTTTCTGCACGTAATACTTGTCGTAAGGGGGGATAAATTTCTAAGTGTTAGAATATTTTGCCTGTAGTCCATTCAAGGATGATTATTGTTTTGCGGCGTTCTGAGAGCCTATTGAATCTTGGAAGTATAGTGAAAATCTCAGTAGGTCTTGATATCTGAGGACTAGATGTAGGCCTAGGTTTTGGGCTAAATATAAAATTCGTCCACCCTAAATTAAACATTATCTCGTGTTGGGCCATTCTTGTGTGCGACCTTGTAGGCCCATATGAAGTTGGCAGTGGGCCAATAACTATACTAACCCAAAAGTCGCAAGCGGCCTCTAGCAAGACATTACGACTACCCAATTCATATGAGGATCGTTATCATTATGCAACCTGTCATACAACCATGTCACGTCCCTTTTGTCACACAATATATCAATCAAGGATAAGGCATGGATAATGTCATCCTCTTGTTCCTGACCATTACTTTCTCGATTCCTGAGTAGCCTCATAACAGAGACAAAAACTCCTTTCATCATAGTATGGCCATATATTTCTCAGACTCACTCATTGACGGGCCCAGTAATATCTCTCTACTAATGTGAGGGACAAATTCCATCTTGATCATTCATATTCCTGTGCATGAAAAACCACTAAGCCCAATTGTAGCCTTTATCATCACCCGGTCAAAAGTGACTTTTGACTAGTTCAAAGCTTACAACTCTCATGTAGGAATCCATGATGACCTCAGGTCTAAGGGTATTGTGACGTGGTTATGCATGAGAAAAGCTTATGACTTGATCCATGTAGCTTTCTCATAGTGGGTCGGTCCAGCACCTTGTACTCTTACAAGTGCCTAAGACTTTGATTCGTATCTCCATATCTTATCAAAGTCATACTGATCTTGTTTCATCTCTGCTCCCGCATAGATGACCGACCAGGGACATTTTAGGACAATCTTTATGAATTATCCAAGGATGCTATTATCATAGTTAACTTGCAAATAATATGATAACAGAATGGAGAAGTTTCATTAAAACAATAATGTTCAAAGTACAATGATTGGCCCTTAGGGCACAATTTCCAACATCCTCCCACTTGCCCTAAGTGTAATCATACTTGCCTAATTCCTATTGCCCTAACATGATGCTCATGCTTTGCCTGTGCAAGTGTCTTAGTAAGAGCATAAGCAACATTATCTTCTCCTGCTACTTTGCATATCTTTATATCACCTCTATCATTGATTTCTCTACTAAGATGAAATCACTTGAGTATATGCTTAGTCCTTTGATGTGACCTAGGCTCCTTGGCCTGTGCAATAGCACCGCTATTGTCACAGAACAAATCTATTGGATTTGAGATGGTAGGCACCACCCCTAGTTCAGTAATGAACTTTCTGATCCAAACGGATTTTTTAGCTGCATCTGATGCTGCTATATACTCAGCTTCTGTTGCAGAATCTGCTATAGTGCTCTGCTTGGAGCTCTTCCAGCTTACTGCTCCACCATTTAGGAGGAATACATATCCAGATTGCGATTTAAGGTCGTCTTGGTCAGTTTGGAAACTTGCATCTATGTAACTGGTTACGCAGAGCTCATCATCCAATCCACCATAGACCTAAAATAAGTCCTTAGTCCTTCTTAAGTACTTTAGGATATGCTCGACGGCAGTCCAATGACCCTCACCAGGATCTTGTTGGTATATGCTGGTCATACTTAAGGCAAACGAGACATCCGGTCGAGTACATAACATGGCATACATGATGGATCCAATGGCAGAGGCATATGGAACCTTACTCATGCGATCTCACTGATCAGGTGTACTAGGACACAGATCCTTGCTAAGATGGATGCCATGAGACATGGGTATGTAACCCCTTTATGAATCCTGCATACTGAACCTATACAGTATCTTGTCTATGTATGTGCTCTGACTTAGGCCTATAAGTCTTTTGGATCTATCCCTATAGATCTTAATCCCTAAGATATAGGTGGCTTCTCTTAAGTCTTTCATTGAAAAAGTCTTTCGTAACCAAGACTTGACACTCTGCAAGGTAGGAATATCATTCCCAATGAGTAGGATGTCATTTACATAAAGCACTAGAAATACAACTATGCTCCCACTAACCTTCTTGTAAACACAAGGTTCATCGATGTTTTGAATGAATCCAAACTCTTTGACTACATCAAAATGATGATTCCAGCTCCGAGATGCTTGCTTCAATCCATAAATGGATCTTTGAAGCTTGCAAATTTTACTAGAGTCCTCTGGATGCATAAAACCTTCAGGTTGTGTCCTGTACACATCCTCAAGCAGCTTTCCATTAAGGAAGGTTGTTTTGACATCCATCTACCATATTTCATATCATAATATGCTGCAATGGCAAGAAGGATTCTGATTGATTTGACCATTGCAACTGGGGAAAAGGTTTCATCATAGTCTACACCATGAGTTTGAGTGAATCAAAATTGCAACCAGTCGTGCCTTGGAGACATTTAAATTGCCATCCATGTCAGTTTTCTCCTTGAAAACCCATTTGTACCCAGTGGTTTTTATACCTTTAGGTGGATCGACTAAGGTCCATACTTGATTGTTGTACATGGATTGCATTTCATACTTCATGGCATTTAGCCATTTCTCAGAGTTTGGTCCCACTATGGCTTCTTGATAGGTGGTGGGCTCATTTTGCTCAAAGAGCAACACGTCACGGCCTTCAGTAATCAGAAATCCATATCTTTAAGGCTGATGTCGTGTCCTATTAGATCTTCGTGGACCTTGTGTTACTTGATGAGGCTCAGCAACTTGTTGTGAGTCTTCTCTAATTTCCATCTGTAGTTCTGTACCATCTTGTGGCTCTCGAATTTCTTCGAGATGTACGTCGCTCCCACTGGTTGTTTTATAGACAAACTCTCTTTCTAGAAACTTGCCATTTCGAATAACAAACACTTTGTTATCGGTGGGATTGTAGACATAGTATCCTTTCGTTTCTTTAGAATACCCAACGAAAAGGAACTTTGTGGATATGGGTGCTAATTTATCAGAGGCTTGTTGCTTAGCATATACCTCACATCCCCAGATCTTGAGAAAAGATAAACTTGGTTTCTTTCAAGTCCATATCTCATATGGTGTCTTTTCAATTGCCTTAGATGGAACACGATTTAGTGTGAACGCAGCTGTCTCTAGGGCATGTCCCCAAAAGGATGGTGGAAGATCTGTTTGACTCATCATAGATCGAACCATATCTAATAGTGTTCGATTCCTCCATTCAGAAATGTCATTTCATTGTGGTGTTCCTGGAGGAGTCAATTCTGAGATTATCCCACAACTCCTAAGATGGTCAATGAATTCTGGGCCCAAATATTCACCACCTCGATCAGATCGAAGTGCTTTAATTGTTTTACCAAGTTTGTTTTGTACTTCATTTTGGAATATTTTGAACATTTCAAAAGATTTAGATTTATGTTTCATTAGATAGATATAGCCATATCTACTAAAGTCATCTATAAATGTAATGAAGTAGACATAACCTCCTCTGGCAACTATATTTAATGGTCCACATACATCTGTATGTATGAGGCCCAATAATTCAGTAGCCCTCTCACTGTGCCCAGTAAAAGGTGCCTTAGTCATCTTTCCTAAAAAGCAAGATTTGCATGTATCATATAATTCAAAATCAAATGAGTTTAGAAATCCATCTTGATGGAGTTTAGAAATGTGTTTCTTATTTATGTGGACTAGACGACAATGCCATAGGTAGGTCGGATTCAAATCGTTTGATTTTATCCTCTTAGTAGTTACGTTATAGATATTCCCATTATTAGGATGTTCCAAATTTAATATATAATGACCAACATGCAAATCACAGTCAGCATAGAAAATGTCATTACGATAAATAGAACATTTACCATTCCTAGTAATGGAAGTATAACCTTCCTTATCCAAATAAGAAAGAGAAACAATGTTACTACTCAAAGCAGGAACATAATAGCAATTGTTCAAAACTAACAAAAGCCCACTGGGCAGAACTAATTCATAAGTGCCTACGGCTAAAGCAGCACTGTTTCCAACTCGTAGGTCCACCTCGCCCTTCTTCAGCTTTCTACTGTCCTTTAGACCCTACACATTAATACAAATGTGAGAACCACATGCAGTATCTAATACCCATATAGAGGAAGTAGAAAAATGAATGTCTATAACATAAATACCTGAAGTGATAGCCTCGCTATCCTTCTTGTTCTTTTTCAGATCTTCCAGGTAGAGTTTGCAATTCCTCTTCCAATGACTGGGTGCATTGCAGAAGTAGCAGACTCCTTCCTTTGGAGGCTTTGCCTTCTTAGGTGCAGGCTTGGTTTTAGGCTTGTTTGACTCTTTGGTCTTACCACCTGAGCCATTACCCATCCATTTGCCCTTCCCTTTCTTTTTCATACGTTTTCCTTTCTGAACCATCAACACTGTGCTAGGCTTTTCTTAATGCTTTGCTCAACAGTTTTAAGCATCCCATGCAGCTCAGAAATTGATTTCTCCATGTTGTTCATGTTGTAGTTCATAACAAACTGGTCATAACTCTCCAGGAGTGAGTTGAGGATCAAATCCGTAGCTAACTCCTAGCTCATGGGAAATCCAAGCCTCTCAAGGTGACCAATATAGCCTTTCATCTTTAACACATGAGTACTAACTGATGCACTTTCAGCCATTTTGCAGGAATGTAAGGCCTTTGTGGTCTCATACCTTTCTTGCCTTGCCTGTTGCTGGAACATTTCCTTGGGATGTATAATCATCTCATGAGCCTCCACGAGTTCCATATCTCTTTGGAGCTCTGGAACCATAGTGGCAAGCATCAGGCAACCTATATCTACAGAGTCATCCTTATGCTTTGTGTAAGCATCTCTCTGAGCTCTTGGAGCATTGGCTGCAGGCTCCTCAGGAATGGGTTGATCTAGGACATAACCCTTTCTTTCCTGCTTGAGAACAATTCTCAAGTTCTTGAACCAGTCAAGAAAGTTTGTCCCATTGAGTTTGTCCTTCTCAAGGACCGATCGCAACGAAAGTGTAGCAGTATTACTAGTCAACATGATTCTACAATTAAAATATGCAAAGTTAGTTAGTAATCTCTTACTAAATTAACAACCCTCAATATAATAATTAGTGGGCTAAAATCCATATTTGGCTTAAACTTAAGTCCGCTTTGGCAAGACGCTTAAATTTATTTAGGTAGGTAACCTATTTACCAATTACATCACATGTAACTCTTAGATCTTTATGGGATTTAATTATCATATGATCCAGCATGTTTAACCCCATCTAATGCCTTGAGATTCAAAACTGTTTTGTTAATCTCAAATAAGTCAAAACAATAATGAATATTATGAGTAGCACCATTACTCAAGCTTGTCTCATCAAGATAACTCAAGTGCATCCACTTTGGTGGTTTCCACAATTGAGCGATCTAGGTTTTGACAAGTATTCATTAATTGACAGCATTATGACTTAAGATTTGATTCAAAGGGCTTAATTAATTAGTTTTGTTTATATGGATGCAATCATGGTTGTATCTCATACAGATAAATACATATAAACGTAAAAGTAATCATGCAATGATCTTATCAAAAGTAGAATTTAAACATGACACAACATGGCTTAACTAACCTAAAATCCTCCCAAGCCAATGAGAGGACTTCTCTAAATAAAAAAAAATACATTGAGAGAAACCTTGTTTAAACATTCGAGGGGAGTGAGATGAGAAGAGAATGTACATCGAGAGTATTTAGAGGAAGGCATGGCATGCATGCCGTATTTAAATATTACAACCTTTGTAAAATTCTAAAGCCATGTTGTTCACCATACCCAAACAAGGATAAATAACAAACCACAACAAGAATTCATACAATATGAAAAGCAATAAATGTTGTGATTAGAT
The DNA here is from genome assembly GCA_963855925.1 of Inga laurina. Lineage (NCBI taxonomy): Eukaryota > Viridiplantae > Streptophyta > Magnoliopsida > Fabales > Fabaceae > Inga > Inga laurina. The sequence goes on from OY979703.1 coordinate 48,624,027, forward strand.
TACATGTTTCAAAACTGAAAACGAAACAAGTTCAAGATTCAATTTAAACGAAAACGAAAATCAACGGAATTACAAGATCACATCTTTCTAAATAATTTCGTTTCGTATTAACCAAATCACATGCATATTCGAGTGTTTCTTATAAACATACGTACACATCCCATATATATCACATGTATAAGAATCATAAACTCAATTTAAATGCACAATTGATCCGGCTTTGATGCCACTATTAGGATCGGTAGGCACAGCGGAAGAATTTTAAAATTTTCACCGATCCTAATTGAGGATCTATCAACGGCGTTTAAACCAAGTTGGAAGGATTCATACCTTTTTTATGATTCAGAGTTTTTATGATCTCTAGGAGCCAACACGTCAGGTCCGCTCCCTCTACCGATATCCACAAGAATGCTCTCCAACTGAGACTGTGTGCTAGCGCCTCTAATGTCTCCTAGGATTTCACTTGCGACTCTCAATTCTCATGTCCATATGAATATATCGCTCTATCAAGTTTATAACCTATGAGGGCTATTTTCAAATTTCAAAATTAATCATCATTAATTTGGAAATTAATTAACAATTAATTATCTTGTTGAGCTAATTAAATGAATTCAGTTTAAATTAAATCTGTCCAACAGTTTTAATTTAACCTATTTATTTAATCCAAATAAAGAGCCATTAGATTTAATTTATCTTCATAAATTAAATCTGAGATACTATATCTCTATCATGTTAGTTATTAAATTTAACATATCTTAATAAATTAAATTTAAAACTAACACAATATAATAATGTCATATAATATATATATACATATATATATAAGATATATATATTTCGAAAAAATATATATCTATATAATATTATTAAATGTAACAATATCATATAATATATATATACATATATATATATATAAGATATATATTTCAAAAATATATATATATCTATATAATATTATTAATGAATTTTATATTATATATATATAATTCATCCACCCTAAATTAAACATTATCTCGTGTTGGGCCATTCTTGTGTGCGACCCTGTAGACCCATATGAAGTTGGCAGTGGGCCAATAACTATACTAACCCAAAAGTCGCAAGCAGCCTTTAGTAAGATATTACGACTACCCAATTCATATGAGGATCGTTATCACGATGCAACCTGTCATACAACCATGTCATGTCCCTTTTGTCACATGATATATCGATCAAGGATAAGGCATGGATAATGTCATCCTCTTGTTCGTGACCATTACTTTCTCGATTCCTGAGTAGCCTCATAACAGAGACAGAAACTCCTTTCATCTAGTATGGCCATACATTTCTCATACTCACTTATCGAGGGGCCCAGTAATATCTCTCTACTAATGTGAGGGACAAATTCCATCTTGATCATTCATATTCCTGTGCATGAAAAACCACTAAGCCTAATGTAGCCTTTATCATCACCTGGTCAAAAGTGACTTTTGACTAGTTCAAAGCTTAGCAACTCTCATGTAGGAATCTATGATGACCTCAGGTCCAAGGCATTGTGACGTGGTTATACATGAGAAAAGCTTATGACTTGATCCATGTAGCTTTCTCATAGTGGGTCGGTCCAGCACCTTGTACTCTTATAAGTGCCGAAGACTTTGATTCGTATCTCCATATCTTATCAAATTCATACTGGTCTTGTTTCATCTCTGCTCTCGCATAGATGACCGACCAGGGACATTTTAGGACAATCTTTATGAATTATCCAAGGATACAATTATCACAGTTAACATGCAAATAATATGATAACAGAATGGAGAAATTTCATTAAAATAATAATGTTCAAAGTACAATGATTGGCCCTTAGGGCACAATTTCCAACATCAGCATCATAGTATCGACAAGGCAACACATTATCATCAGGAAGTATGTCTTTAAAGGGCTCAAGCATTTCTGAAAAACTCTTGTCGCTCCATCCATACCGTGCTTTCAAGCTTACCAATTTCAATACAGCTTTCAGCAATTGGTATTTTTTACACCCTGGGTACAGCGGCTTCTCAGCATCACTGCACATATTACCATATGCATGTGATTGTTCAAAAGCCTCTTCTCCTACATCACGAATAATATCCTCTATCCGATCATCCATATCCGTGCCATTATCATCACAAGTCACTTCCCCCTATTGAGATGCACTTGGCATTTCTAATTGTTCACCATGCCATACCCATACTACATACGTCTTACGAAACCCTTCACAAATTAAATGTGTATTTATATCTGCAGCACTTAATCGCTTCTCATTCAAAGATTTTACATAAGGGCAATAAAACATCACACTATCATCATCGGCATTTCTTTTTGCAAAGTCTAAAAAACCCCTCACCCCAACATCATATTCAACACTCGTCCGTTTAGCTTGTATCCAACTACGATCCATATATTCCAACACCTTTTCTTTTGTTTTCTACTTTTTCCCCTGGAAAAGGCAGGAGCATTATGAGAGCATGCAATCATTACACAGAACCACACTTTAGAAATCCGAACAAAACAACCAGTTCTTTATTAAAATTAAGGCTTTCAAAGTTCAAACTAAGTTTATTCATGAAAACTAATTCTAAAAATTGAAATCCCAAGTAGGTATAGTTTCAAAATATTCTTTTCAAAGGGCTAAGAAAATGGTACAATTAGTCTGTGGAACACATGAAAACCAAGAGTAAAATTCTATAAAACTGAACTTTGTAGGGAAAAAACATTAATTTCTCTGGTATCTAGTTAAGGGAATAAGAAAGTGCAAGTACCAAAACCCCTACTGCCCTCTCACATCCACGAAAGGGCACAACAAAATAAATTGTCCCAACCATTACTGAAGTCTAAAGTAGAAACTCTCTAGCCCAGAGAGAGAGAGGGTGGAAAAGAAATAGTTTATGCAATTTTATCATTTAGATTACAAAAGTAATTAAACTTGAAAGGATTCATATGCAGTCTATATTTTTCTTCTCTCATTTGTGGGAGGTACCTTACAACTTGCTTATAGTCATAGGGAGGCTAGTGTTCCAAGAATGGGTCATCTTTTTTCTTCAAGTATAAACAAGAGTGTTGACTTTTTTACTTCTTTGAAATATAAGAAACATGTTGGTGACAAATTTATATGAATGGGGTTGAAGAAGTTAGATATCAACCACATTCATGCATATTGAATGTGTGATGACAAGAGCTGGCAATATTGCTCTTATAATTAATATTCTAATGGATTAATTGAAGGCACGTATGCACTAAACTAATATTAAAGGAACACAAACTCATGTCGCATTGCCCTTGTACGTATCCCTCTATTATATATATGCTCATAAAAAAGCAATAATGATTAATATAGCACCCGATCATTACCTATATATATGATATATTCCTATCCTTCCCAATTATTTATGTTCCTATATTTTATTCATCATAATGGGTCCAAAAGTAGTACACAAAAACATAAAACAAGTTTTTTAATAAAACAACTGTAAATGGTCCCGCTAGATCCAGCACTTGCAAGCAAATAATTAGATTAATGTAACTAATCATATTGAAGAATCGTGCCTATGACTTAACCCTTAATGTTTATGGATATAATTATAGAAACTAAACACTTGTTAATAGTGCAGTGACCACCACAAAGAGACAACAGTGTTGGTTTATAATTCCCTCATAATAATTCTAATTTGACTTGTCTGTTATAATCATTTTCTATCACACTCGCACTTCAAGGCTAAAAAACAATCAAATTAACTGCAAATGTTAAATTTAAGGTAAGGCACTAACAATGGCATTCAATAAACCAAATCCTGCCTGAACAACTATTCAGTTTTCACCAAAACTTTTGCTCATACAATCGTTGCCAAAACTAAGCAAGATTTCTAATATATTTTAAGTATGGTGAAATTGCTCGTCCTCTGCAGAAAAAAAGTATCAAAACCTCTCAAACCAGCAAGGCCAACATAAATATTTCACACGTCTTTAAAACCTCTCAGACCGAGACCAAGGGAGTAAATATTTCCTACTGTTCGGCCTCCCATCATCATTATCCTAGCTATGACATTTCTTATACCTAAAATTTAATCTTAATATATATATATATATTTGGTAGATTGTCTGTGAGATATCACCTAAGAAAGGTACTGGTTTCCTGACATGCACATATATATTACTCCCTCATTTCCTTAATAAAAATACCCACTTTAATAAATTGTCACTTGTCAAGCACAGAAAACACACGCACAAAAGAGAGCTCTACATACCTTTCTCGATACTTGCCAATAACCGCAAAAGCTTGGTCTTGTTGGTAACAAGTATGGTGACAATCTCAGGAGGCTTCCATATTAACTTTAATTTCTCCTTTCAAACATTTTATCAAACACCTAATGTGCATTCACATTCAAATAAAGTCATCAAGCTTATTAAACAAACTTTTTTAGCTTGTTCCCATTTTTCCCTATGTACCACGAACAACCACAATTCAATGAAGAAAATTTTTGAAAATAAAAACATACCCTCACAAACAACAATCACAGATTTAAAGAAAGATGAATTTTTCAAACGTAACCCACATAATGGTGTTTTATCGAGTTGAGGAAGGAGGAGGAAATGAAGGAGAATTCCATGATCTCGCATAGCATCAACAATAGAATAGAGGAGGAACATAATGGTGTTTTCTCCTTTTTTGATAGGGATTTAAACACCAAACACACCAAAAAATTTATATTAAGCTACTGTTTAGTTGATCCCCATTGCTAGCCTAGGTCGATGACCAAATCTGGAGGTAGTACAGCTTCTATATAGTAATTGTAGAAGGGGAAATGTAGAGGACGATGAAGCATACCTCAGAAAAGAGATTGAAGATGAAGATGTCCCAGAAATGTAGTGAATAAGCAGGGACGACAGCACCCACGACAATAACCACGAGCAGCTGAAGCAATGTATGATAGTACAGTGACCGAAGAGCGACAACGGATTTGATTCAGAATTGGATCAGGTAAGGGACGAGGAGTCGACGGCTGAGGAGAGAAAAGATTGGGATCAAAGTAGCTTGGGTGATTCATAATGGAAGGGATCGATTTCAGAATGGAAGAGGGCGGGAGTATGAGCTGAGGCACTGCGCGAAACTAAATTAGAGAACATATTTTAGACTGGTTAATAGGATAACCGGTCTAAAATAAGTTTTTAAGACCAATTGCATAACAACCGGTCTTAAAAGTCCACTTTTAAGACCGGTTGTTAGGGAACCAGTCTTAAACACCTTTTTTTTAGACCGGTTTTCCTGTTAACCAGTCTAAAATAACTATCTTTTAGACAGGTTCTCTCAGTAACCGGTCTAAAAACTAAAATCCTTAATTTTTTTAGATCGGTTAGTATAGAACCGGTCTAAATAATATTTTTTAGACCAGTTATTATAATAATCGGGCTCCCAACTTGTTTATAATTATGAAAATGCCACCGCGCATTTCTTTTAGACCTGCGTCCACTACAACCGGTCTAAATGGGCCGGTCTAAAACACCTTTTTTATACTAGTGTTTGTTTAATTATGCATCATATACATGAAATGTTGCTACTGAGATTCATAAGAATCTCACTCTTTCCAATGACAAACATACAGCCAGGGCAAGCAGGTCGAAGGAGAAGTAGGTGAACAAGGGTAACTAATACTCCCAACTAGGAGATTTGAGTCTTGTTAGTTGGTTATCATAATTTTGGGATAAATATATATATTGTGAATAATGTAAGTTAAGTTCAATGTAGTAGGGGTGGTTGTAACCACCATAGAATTGTGTATAATTTTGTAATCCCTAATATGGAACTAAATCAGGTAGATATGCCTTGTAGTTCTTTTAGTGAATGAAACCCGAGAGTCATCAGGAAATTTTGTTATATACTCTGATATTTATGAATGGAACCAAGTTGAACAAGCTAAATAGATTCAGAAAGTATATGTGAGACTGAATGAAACAGGTGTTGAAGTATTTTTCAAAACTCATTTTATCACAAGACTATACCCTGTCTTGCAGTTGGGACCTTTAGTAAGTTTTGAATTAACCATTGGTCTCCAATTTAACCTAATGGCACATTTTTGAACCTTAATAATGGCTTTCAAGGTGGGGGTTACAATACGATCCAACATGTTTAATCTCATCTAATGCATTGAGATCCAAAATAGTTTTGTTAATCTCAATTAAGTCAAAACAATAATGAATATTTGTGAGAAGCATCATTACTAACGCTTGTTTCACCAACATGACTCAAATGCATCCACTTTAGAGGAACCTACAATTGAGCAATGCAGGTTTTGACAAGTATTCATTAATTGACAACATTATGACTTAAGATTTAATTTAGAGGGCTTAATTAATTATTTCATGTATATGAATACATATATGATGGTTGTATCTCATACAAATATGCATACATATGTAAAATATGCATGTAATGATCTAATCAAATGAAACATAATTTAAATGTGACACAATATGGCTCACCGAACCTAAATCCTCCCAAGCCAATAAGAAGACCTCTCTAATAAGAAAACAAAATACATTGAGAAACCTCTTTTAAACATACGAGGGGAGTGAGATGAGAAGAGAATGTGCATCCAGACTATGTGGAAGATGGCACGCCATGAAGGCTATATTTAAAAAAAATTACAACCTTTGTAAAACTAGAGCCATATTGTTTAACATACCCAAACAATTTTAGAAATTAAAACCATAACAAATGACAATTCACACAATATGAAAAGCAATAAATGTTATGATTATGTCACCCTATGAATAGTTAGCCATAGTGATCCCATTAGTTGCTTATTGAAATTAAAAGTGATCCCAACTTTTAATGATAATTATCCTATTAGTACTAGAAAGAAAGAGGCATTGTATGGTTGGCTTCTATAATAGCTTCCTCATATTTTGCTTGATTTTCAAGTTTTTTTGACACTAACAGTAGAGGCATCACATGCCTCGAATAATAGTTATGAATTTTCTTAATCTATTCATCCTTAACATTTCATGTAAGAGATTCCCAAATGTTTCTACTCAACATCCTGCCCATGAGATTTTGAATCTAACAACCCTATAACAAAAGAGTACCAAATCCAGGCAATGTTTTCCTTGGTCTACTATCTTTCTTAATTAATCACCATCAATTGAATCCAAAGCAATATATCACATACAACTTATATATCACATATATAATTTATAATCGAGATGAAACCTCAAACTCAACTTCAACACACAATTGGCCTAGCTCTGATACCACTGTTAGGATTAATAGGCACAACGGAAAATTAAAAATCATAAGTTTTCAATCCCTAATACAAATTAGTCAATGACGGAAAAATTGAGTAGTAGATAAGCATACCTTTCTTATGTGTTCAATTTTTCTTCTCGATCTCAAGGAGCTAACAACCCGGATCACCTCCCTCTACCGGTATTTGCACGAATAGGAATCCAACATGAACAGCGTGCTATCGCCACTAACTTCTCTCTATAGAGTTTTCTTTTCTCAAGGCTCTCTATGTTTCTTTTTTCATCACCGGTAGAAAACCCTAGATCACCTTTCTTTATAATGAGTCAAGGTTTTCTATTTTATAATGGATATTGAATTTTTACAATTAATCGTAATGAATTTCAAAGTCCATATCATATCAATTAACACTTAATTGTCTTTTTATAAGCAAATGAAATAAATATATTTTAATTAACTTTGTTCAATAGTTTTAATTTAACCTATTTATTTAATCTGAATAAAGAGCCAATGGAAAAAGATTTGATTTATCTTTATAAATTAAATTTGAGATATTATATCTTTATCATATTAGTTATCAGAAAAAACTAAATTTAAAGCTAGCATAATATAATAATATTATCATATATAATATATACATACATACATATATATTTCAAAAATACATATGTGTATATATAATATTATTAATTTTCTTTTTGAATATATATATATATATGTATATATATTTATTCATCTACCCTAGATTAACCATTACATTCATTAAATCTAAACATATATTAGATTCAATGAATCTAGATATTATAGCTTATGTTGGGCTATTTTTGTATGCGACCTTGTAGGCCTATATGAAGCTGGCAATATGTGTAACAACCTTCATTTTCAAAGCGTATGGACGTCTTAAATGTAGTAATATCTTTTCGAAAATCATTTTTAGATGTGGTCTCATTATTTTACGATTCATTTTAAGCCATCGTTTTTGGTTCATATCTTCTTATCAATTCAAGACTGACTACACTTAAATACAAATTAAGTACAATCTCCAAAATAGATAACCAACAAAAAATTAAATTCTAAGTCCTTTGCTTCATTCGCCCGTATTTACCTTCTTGCCTGAGGAATTACTTGCCCGAGTTGAAAATTTGTTTTGGAAAAATAGGGTGAGACTCATGAATCTCATTAGTAACAGATATCACTCAGATAAAATGCACATATATCATGCCATGTCAACCAAATTTATAGTACAATCAACATATTCAACATTCAGAGATAGATTCACAATATGTAGAAAGCATAAAGTTACAAATTCATGGACAACCATCCCTTGCCACAATGCTGGGAAATTCTACTGGGCCTTAGCCCTTCTCATCTGAATGTTTTACATTCATAATGGTACAAACATTTATATAACATATCACATAATATGTGAGGGATAAATTACTACCTGAAAATTTTTCCAAATCTTGATCTTAGTTGATGTGCTTTGGATGTCCTAAGCAAGTGTCAAATCCTATTAATTATAATTTACGGATAATGAGTTATTACTTAGTCTAATTCCTTCATAAATCTTTTTCTTATGTTGGTTATCGTTAGGGTCACAACATTAGGCCCAATATGAAGCTAATGGGCTCAAGCTACTCCAAATGCTTAACTGAACTCTTAAATGTCCAATTCTATTACAAAAACACTTTGAATTTTCACACAATTACCAAAAGCTGGCAGATTTTTCACTGAACTTGGAAAAATCATAACTAATTCTAGAAAAATCAAATTGGGGTGATTCAAAATACTATATCACCCTTATTAAGTCTATTTTAAGAGAAACATATTTTCAGTAGCCATATTACCGTGCACACTTCCTAGTTTTTTGTTTGCCCCTACTGCCAGAAAATATGACCAGTTTTAAAGGTCTATTCAAACACTCATAACCCCTAATATACTTATCAAAATCCTTTATAATATCTATCAAATTCAAGCTCTTCAAGTGTACTTTAACTCTGGAAAATCTCAATATCATCATATGAAGTTTGGACATGAAATGTTCTCCAAAACAAAACTGCTGGATGAAAATGCACATTGGCAACTTTGTTACACAAGCTAACTTAATTTCCAATTTTTGAGTCTTTAAACCAGTCTGTCAAAAATTATAACTAGAGCCTATTCCTACACAATTTTTTGCGTATAATGCAATGGAAAGCTCAAAAATACCAAAATCAAACCCCCTCACCCAGTTTTACTTTTGACTGAAATATATGCTCAAAAATAACAAAAATCTAACTTTTTGATTTTAACTACCGATAAGCCTAATACTTTAACAAGTATCATACATCACTTTCTATATGATTATAACATCTTCCTTCTTCAAAAACACCCTTTGGATGAAATACATGAGTGGTTCAAGAGTTAAGAAAAACTCAATAAATCACAAAGTATTTGGTTCAAAAGAGAGCTTACGCTTACCCCTTCGTGTTTCTACAAGTGGTTCAGTATTCTGGCGGCACTCTGGTAGACTAACACAAAACACCTCCGATGAGAAATATAAGACCATAAAATTGAAGCTTATTGTGAGTAGAGGAAGTTTCTTGAAGGACTTACCGAATGATAACGGCAATTCTGGGTCAGAATTTGCTACGATAGTCAGGAGAACTCACTATTCACTCCTCCTTCTCTCTTCTTGTGTTCTTAGTTCATGAAATCAAGTTTTTCTTTCTGTAAGGGGGCTGAACGAAATTTATCTCTTAAAAAGGGAGGAATGGTTGTGATTTAATCATAAAAGGAGGTGTTCTTATATTGAGCCAAGTGTCACAAAGTTAGAGCTCAAGATTGCCACGTGTTGTGCAACCATTGGTCTTCCATTTTCTCTTTCTTAGGTAGGGCATAAATGGTCAGGGGGAGGGGGAGGCCTGAAAATTTCCCTGGACTCCTGGGTTTGGTGCTTGACTTGTAAAGTAAGTGACCTGGCTGGAGACTGGCGAATTCCTCGGACTCAGCCGCTAGGTGGCATACTCCAGAGATGACAACACGAAAGACTTAAAGTGGGTGTAATGATGTGTAATGATGAGGGACACATGTCACCTTCTCATTTGGCCAACATAAAAACATGTTATTACTTTGTAATGATTTTGGGATACTTGTCATTTTCTTATTTGTCCAACATGAAAGATGTGTCATCATGTGTCATAATGAGCTATCATTACATACTTTACTAAAGTCCTTTTAATAAAGTTGCTCCATCGGTGCATTGCCCAGAATTCCACCCGGAACCCAAGCGAGATTGTGGCATGCATAATGAGGCATGCCACGCAATGCCCGAATTCCTCTGAACTCGCAATTGATGCCCTTCTACCCTTCAGCCATCGATGAATTTTTCTCCAACTTCTTACACTTGTAATTTTACAATCCTTACTTCTCAATTTCTGTGAATGACACAATAGACATCTGGGAATTCTGGAAGTAACTCTACCTTTAATTTGTAAATACCAATATTTATTTATGCCACTATTTCCATATTTACACATTTTTAGTATTACAAAATTTGGTATATTACAATGGGTCAATAACTATACTAACCCATAAATCATAAGCGGCCTCTAGCAAGACATTACTACTACTCAATTCATTTGAGGATCGATAAATCGATGCAACCTGTCATATAACCATATCACGTCCCTTTCACTACATAATATTTCTATCAAGGATGAGGCATAGAGAATGTCATCCTTCTATTATTGACCATTACTTTCTCGATCCCTATGTAGTCTGACTATAGAAATTGATAGAAGTTTTCATTGTAGGATGGCCATACATTTCTTAAACTTACTTATCGAGGGGCCTAGTAATATCTCTTTGCTAAAGTGAGGAAAAAATTCCATCTTGACCATTAACATTCCTCTACATGAAAACCACCATGCCCAAACATATATCATCACCAAGTCAAAAGTGACTTTTGACTAGGTCAAAGCTAAGCGACTCTCATGTAGAAATCCATGATGATTTTAGGTCAAAGGGCATACTGACATGGTTATACATGAAACAAGCTTATGACTTGATCTATACAGCTTTCTAATAGTGGGTCGGTCTAGCACCCTGTACTCTTACAAGTGCCTAGGACTTTGATTCGTATCTCCATACCTCTTTAAAGTCATACTGGTCTTATTTCATCTTTACTCCCACATAGATGACCGACCACAGACATTTAGGACAATTATTATGATTTATCCAAGGATAGTTATTACAGTGAATATGCAAATAATCTTATAACAAAATGGAGAAGTTATTGAATAATAATGTTCAAAGTATAATGATTGGCCCTTATAGCACAATTTTCAACACCTATATGGTTGGTGAGTGATGTCAAACCCCTTAATATTTTGAAATTTATTAGAGTACTAACGAGCAGTTCAATGGGCAAACAGAAATAGCATAAACATATTAATATAAAGAACTTGATTATCTTACTGGAATCCCCATAGGGTTTGCATGTAATATTTATAGAATCCAAAATAACATAAGAACTATAGGTAACCAACGCTACTACTAAGATAGATCTGGGATCTTCAATTGCTGGTGTATACTTCCTTGCCCTTAGAGCCATTGTCTCTCGCTAAATAAATTTTTAAATATTTGGAAAGGGGTGAGATTCATACAAATCTCAGTAGTAATACAAAACCATTATAAAAAATGTGATAAATAAACATGTAATGCACCATATAATGTAACATAACAGATATACTATAAACATGTCTGTTTGTTTGCCGTTTAGGATTAAATGTCAGTTTGTCCCTACTAGACACACGATATACACTAATCATGATCAAATAAAAATTTGACCCTTACTTGTTGTAATGTTTCAGAGCAGATAACCGTCTGTCCGTACTCATCTCATTACCTCAGCTAGGTCATACTTGGCATGATGGTACTTGTGCTTTTCCCACTGGGTGGTACTTGTGGTTTTCCCACACCACAGCTAAGATTTGTAACAAACAATTCATATCACAGAACATGGCAACACAAAGCATATAAACAATCACATAGGACATGAGAGAGATTTACAACCTGAAATCCTCTTGCAACTATCTAACTACTTTGGTCTAATGATTCTTGATCTGGCTTGGGCAAATGTCAAATCCTTAAATTCCAAATTTTATAATAAATGTGTTATTACTTGTTTATGTCTCATCCCTAAATTCATATAGTTGCTATCTCCACCAAAACTCATAATTAACAAAATGCCCTTAGGAATCCTGTCTAATTTCCTTTATACCCAGTATACTTGTACTTTACCAAAAATTATGACCCAAGCTATTTCTACACAATTTCACATGTATAATCCATTTTTTACCTTAGTTTTGCCAAAACCACACTCCATTTCCCAAATTACTCTTACAGCCACATATGTTAGGTTTTTAGGGGCAAAATTGTTAATTCACACCCTAAATCCTCCACACTTCATTTTGAACATGTTCCCTACACAATTTTTCATTCTAAACATAATGGGAACATGAAATCCGTCAAATTTCAGTAAAACACAGTAAATCACCCCCAATCAAAATTCAAGAAAAATTGGAAAAATTGGAGTTTCATGATTTTATTTAACAAAACACCTTCTTTTCACCCTAATTCACTTCTTGAATCCTTTAATTACACTTCCCACATGATTAATCAAAACTTGGACAACACCTCCCCTTAGGGTTTATGACTCCCAAATCACAAAATCATGACAACCAAGCTAAACAATCTACCAAATCACCAACAACAACCACTAATCAACAAGTAGATCATGATTTCTTGAATTATCTCTTGATTTTCTTCCTCCTCCTCCTCAATCGTCCCCTCTTCTTCTTCTTTTTCCTTGTTTTACTTCTTGCTTCACGTGATTTCAAGAAGGATATGAGGATTAGAAGAGCTTCCCAAGGATTTAAAGAAAAGAACGAGTGAATTTTGCTTGCAAACTAACCTAGGTTTGCCTCCTGAATCCTTATCTTTTCTTTTGCTCTTTCTCTTCTTCAAGATGTTGCTCTCTCTCTTTTCTCTATATTTGGCTGAAATTTTGGCCCTTTAAAGTGTCTAAGAACTTCTTGAAATATCTCCTTCCACCTCCGTAAAATAATAATAATTTAATGTAATTTTTGAACATGTCTTGAATAAAATTTCATCCCCAAGATTTGCTATATGAACATATTCATAAATTCTGGGTAACGTCTTTACATGTCTTCCTTCATTTCCTATGTAGCTTCCTTAGGAGATAATCCCTTCCAAATTACTTTCACAAATGGGATATACCTAGGGATTAACTCTTATATGCTTGAGTTGTTTCTCCTACCAATTAATGATCCAGCCAGGTTCCACCCCATATGTAAGATCATCCCTCACATCCACATCTTTATATTCAATTACATGCTCAGGGTCTAGTTGATACTTCTTTAATTGTGAGACATAGAAGACATCATGTAATTTGCTCAAATTTGGGGGTAAAGCTATTTGATATGCTACTGGCATGACTCTTGCCAATATCTGAAATAGACCGCTATACCTAGGGCTTAACTTCTTCACCTTTAATGCCCTACTAATAACATTAACAGGTGAGACTTTTAAAAACACATGATCTTCGACTTCAAATTCTAAAGGCTTCCACCTCTTATTGGCATAACTTCTCTGACTTCTTTGAGCAGCTAGCAATCTTTACTTTATTAATTTAATCTGTTTTGTTGTTTGATCTACTATATCTGGCCCATATAACTTCCTATCAGACAACATAAGGGCGATTAACACTTCCTTTCAACAACATTTTATATGAAACCATTTGAATGCTCGAATGATAGTTATTGTTGTAGGAAAATTCTATAAGTATAAGGAATCGATCCCAACTTTCTTTGAAAGCTAATACACATGTCGTTAACATATCTTCTTGTAACTCCCTACCTTAAAAGCCATTAATATGGTTCAAAAATGTGCCATTAGGTTAAATTAGAGACTAACAGTTAATTCAAAATTTATTTAAGGTTCTGACTTAAAGACAAGGTTCGGCCTTGTGATAAAGTGAGTTTTTAAAAAATTTTTAAAACCTATTTAAAACGGTCTCACTTTCACTTTTTGAATCTATTTGTCTTGATCGGTACTGTTCCATTCATAAATATCAAAGTGTATAACACAATTTGTAATATCCCAAAAAGTGATTAAGGGCTAATGACTTTAAAAGTGGATGTAATTATTGTTGAAATAACACTTTTAGAGAATATGTGATGGGAATTTGGATATTTTAATGATTCCAATAGCTTCCTTGTGAAAATTCATGTGGGGAGAGTGTTTATTGTGAAATTGGAACCATTGGGAACAATTGTGCAAAAGTTGAAACTCTGTACAGGGCAGCCAATTTGTATGGACGTTTTAAATAGGTAAATGGTGTCTAAAAATTCTGAAATTTTCCAGTCTTAAATTTCACATGTCAAGCTTCAAAATGGACATATAAGTTGTATCATTTTGATTTTTGATCTAAGAGTTATGGATTTTTGAAGTTTGCCCAGCGAAATTAAGTATTTTCTGGAACAACATGTAAATATTGAAATTCTGGGAATTTTGTGATTCCATGCAGAAACATTATATATTTTTCCTTAAAACTAGACTCAATAAGGGTTCCATAGGCTTTGGAATCACTCCAATTCAATTTTTCTAGAAATAGTTATGATTTTTCAAAGTTTGGGCAGAAATCTGCCAGAATTTCTGAAAAATCCGAAATTGTTGGAAATTAATCATTAATTAAATATCATATAATATATGATATTAAATAACATCAGCCTTCCTTCTTCAGACATTTTCGTGCTGTTCCAGACCTGAAACAAGAGAGAGAAGGTGAGAGAGTTTAGAGAGAGAAAGGGAAGAAATCTCACAAGGTAAGCCGATTTCTCTGGCGATTTAGCTCCTAACGCGTATAACTCTGACTCTAAGCTACTCCTCTTTATTCTTTAAGGTTTTGAAGCAAATAATTTTTGGTTCAAAGAGGCTAGGGTTCAGCCAAATTTGGGAAAAGCTAGTGGGAGCTTGAGGTAACTTCCAAACTTTCGTATATTGCTTATTCTGGCTGCTGTGGGCAATTTAATCAGTGAAATTTCACCGGATTGCCATTGGTTTTATAAAGTTTGGAAATGATATGGCCTAGGGGTTATGCTGCCCAAATTGGGTCTTAATGTTAGTTTTAACCTAATGTAATGGTTAATAAAATGGTTAGGAGTAGAAAGGAACGCGTTTACGGAGCCGAAATCGTAAAACCCCGATTTTCCCCGGAGAACTCATAAATTTTGGCCAGCTCTAGAAATGGGTCTTAGAGTTGGATTTTCAATGATTTGATGGTTCCATTGAGTTCAGGGGCAAAAATTAGGTGGGGTTACAGTTGGTCACTTTTTCAGAAAAGACCGAAAAAGCATAATTACGAAAACGCCCCTAAAACTCTTAAAGTGGGGCTGCCAAGGGTAAATTTGTAATTTAACATTGAATTTGATAATTCCGAGTATGGAAATGGATTCCTTGGGCGGAAATATGTTAGGATAGCCCAGATTAGAATTTCAGGAAAAGTGCAACCGGGCCGGGTACGGCGGGCCCGGGCCGGGTCCCCGGGGGTAGTTTTGTAAATTTTCATTATAGACTCATATAACCCCAAGTAACACTATGGAAGTGTCTAAATGGTGCATTTGGAATTGTAGGATTCGATATTTGCCGCCCTCGGGAGCCAACTGCGCCGAAGGACGTCAAGAAAGGACAAGGTAGTGACTCTCTCTCTCTTATACTTTGTGTAATGCACTGTATGTGTGTTGTATCACTGTTTTATGATGATTTCTGATGCTGCTGCGGTTACAGCTGGTGATAGCTGTCATTTACAGCACAAGCTGTCATTTACAGCGTAAGCTGTCGTTATTGTGATTACAGTGTAAGCTGTCGTGATGTTGATTATTGATTATAGTGTAAGCTGTCGTGATGTTGATTACAGCAAGAGCTGTCATATTGTGTATACAGCCGTGAGTGCTGTCGTTTGTGGTGAAAACCATGTATTTGTGAATTGCTGCTGCTGTTGCTGTTTGTGATTTATGTACATACTTTGTGTTTATGCATTGTGTGAGTGGTTTGTTACTACTAAGATTCTCTCGAATCTCATTCTTTCCTATGACTAACATTTCAGACAGGGCGTGTGGCTCAAAGGAGAAGCAGCCAACCCAGAGCAATTAGGACGCTTAGGGGTATATAGTTGAATTGGAAACGTTGGTTATGTATTTTGAACTTGGGATTACTGTATATTCTGAATCAGGAACACTACATACGATTTTGGTTGCGTAATCCCCTAGTGTATACTTATAAACCTTCAGGTTTTTATGCATAGAACCCGGGAGTTGCCGGGGATGCGGTTATACACTCTGATATGATTGAATGTATATTAACTGCACAGGTAATTATATTCGAATATTGAAATTGAGACTTGGATGGGAAAAAAAAGAGTTTTGAAAGTTTTGTATAAATTTTACTGTGAGACAGAAAGTTTAAAACGAGGTTAAAGCATCCAATGGTCTCTAATCCGATTTAAATATGTGTTATCGAATTATAATTACGTGTTTAAAGTCAGGGGGTTACACAATTCCTAATGACTCTTGGGTTTCACATATTTACTAACAATTTATAAGGTATGATTGCCTGTTTCAGTCCCCATACCAAGAATTACATACCACTTTACAAGTTCACATCAAAACAATATGTACAATAATAAAAAATCTGATAACTAATATGAAGCTTTAATTCCTAACCATGAGCACTAGCCGCCCTCGGTTACCTGCTTCTTTTTTGACTGGCTTGCCTGAGTTGTATCATTAGAAAGAGTAAGATTCACATAAATCTCAGTAGTAATAATTCACTAAAGTAATATATAATAATAAAGCATGTTAGCAAATCACAAAGCAGCAGCATAATAGCATCCACAACAGCAACACATTCGTGACTTTTGCCACATTAACGACAGTTCTCACAGCACTAAGCACAAACAATAGCTTCCCTGTATACATCTTTACGATAGCTTTCGCTGTAATCACGTTCAGGATAGCTTTTGCTGTATTCACATTCACAACAGTTTTCACTGTATTCATATTTAGGACAACTTTCACTGTATAAATATTAACATTCGTCACAATTCAATGATAAGCACATACATACAAGCATTATACATGATATAAGATAGAAGATAGAGAGTCACTACGTTGTTCTTTCCGTTCGTGCGAGGGCACTGTTTTCTCACGCTCAGGCCGGATATCAAGTCCTATAAATCATAATCAAGGATGACAAGTTATTTCCTATTTCAATTCTTAAATAACTCCAAAACACTTGGGGTTGGTTAGCATTTAAATCCCCTATGTGGCTATAAGAAGCTTAAATAAAAGCCTAAAAGGATTGGGATAAGCTAGACTCGTTACCGTCGTTCAAAAATGTAAAGTACTAAAATTTGGGGTTAACTGTGGCCAAGAATCCTCTAGCTGCCTCCAAACAAAGGTTAGAAGCTTTTGGGTTATGGCCAAGAATCTTCTAGCTGCGACTAAGAGTAGGTCTGACACTTTTTGTCTGCGGCCAAGAAAATTCTTATTTCTTAGCTGAACTTCCAAAACTCAACTAAATCCACAAAAATCAAAATAGAATGATTCCAAGTCCTACTTGAAGCTTTTTAAGTCCTTTATAAAGGAAAAAAATGAACCACTACCATTTACAACTACAAAGATACAGAATTCAACGGATTTCCATACTATTTAACTTCCAGTTTCAACCTTAGATTTTGGAAATACATAACTTCCACCACACAAATCAGAATCATACCCATTTTATGTCTTCTTAAAGTTTGGCATATGCATTCTAAGACTAGAAAGTTCCAGAATTTTTATACACCGTTTACTCATTCAAAACTTCCATGCAATCTAGCTGCCCTATATAGAGTTTTCTTCGACAAAACTTCTAATTTTTCAATATATGTTTCCAAAAGTAAGAATTCATAACTAGGGCTACTTCCTACACCATTTTTTGCATGTAATCTAATGGAAATATAAAAACCACCAAATTCACATTCCTTTCATATGTTCAATTTTGGACAGAATTTACACACAATTCAAGTTCATTTATCCAAACCGCAACACAAGACACCATGACACTCTATAACCTTAATGTACACAAAAATTAGGTCAATTTTTACTAGACAAGATTCATAACCAATTATCACAATATATATATATATATATATATATTTCAAAATATTGCTTTTGCTTACTTCCTTCACTATCTCTTGCTTGATCTTTGATTCTCCAACTACTAGCTTTTCTTAAGTACACAAAACACCTCCCCTTGAAAATCTAAAATCATAGGATTAAAACACTTATCAAGATGAACAAGTTTAGAGAAGAGGTTTTTGGTACTAGAGGCCATCTACATGGTCAAATGGAGCACATATACCTTGATTTTTCTTTCTTTCCTCCTTTACCATGGACGTCTAAGAGCTTGGAGAGAGAAGGAATGATGCGATGAAATCAGATTTTTAATCCCTCTTAGCCTATAAACCAAACTTAAGGAAAGAGAGGGAGAGGAAGAGTAAAAAATTTTGACCTCTAACAATTTGACATCATCTAATGGTATCCATGGTGCCAAGTGTCAACATCTTGTGGCTTCTTCCAAATGTATGAAACCATGTGATTATTCTTCCTAGTTCCATTAGCCATTTAGTCATACCACATGCTCTTTTAATTATTAGTAAACTTTTCTCTTCGGTTGCTGACTAATTGGCTGATAAATTTCTTTCTTCCCGTTTTGCCCCTGACTATGACAATTCCTTTAAATTACCTCTTAACACATTATTTGACCCCATTTCCTCATGCCATACGCCCTCCCTTCACTTTTAAGTCACTTTAAGCTTTGTCACTATAATTGAGCTTAGCTATAGGGTTTGGGCACTGTATACTGCTAATTTGGGTCATAATTCATATTATATTCCCCAAAATCGCTTGGCTATATTAATTACATTCACTTTGGAGACATTAAGCCCTTATACACATTTTAGGGCATTACATCTTCTAGTGTTTTTATTGTTCTTTATGCTTGTCCATCTGTCTGAGGATGATAGGCCGTACGAAATTTGAGTTTGGTACCTAAAGCCTCGTATAATGATCTTCAAAACTTGGAAGCAAATCAAGGATATTGATTTGAAATTATATTCTTCAACATTCAATGCAATCACACAATCCTCTTGACATACATCTTAGCCAGCTTATCAGGAAAATAACTTATACTAATTGGTAAGAAATGAGCTGTCTTCGTGAATTGATCCGCAATTACCCATATAACATCATAATTCCTAATCTTGGGTAATCCTGTCACAAAATCCATGGTAATGCTTTCCCATTTCCACTTAGGAACTTTGGGGTTTTGTAGAAGCCCTGACGGTCATTAATGCTTAACTTTCACCTTCTGGCAAGAAAGGCAACGAGCCATAAATTTTGTCACATCTCTTTTTTTTTCTCGGCCACTAATAAATGGACTTTAAGTCATGATACATTTTAACTTCTTGTAGGTGCAAAATATTTTTGATTTTGTATGCTTCATCCAGGATTTGTCATTTTAGTTCTATTTACGGTGGAACATATATCTACTTTCTGTATTTAACTAGTACACTCAGAGACATATCATATTGCTGAGTTTGTCCCCTTTCAATCATGTTCCTGATGGAATATGCACCTTCATCTTACATCTAAGCTTTCTTAATTTCTGTTCTCAGATCATTTTCTATATAACTGACATTGTTGATACTAATTATAATCTGATTAAACAGTTTGAGATCCCTAAAATCTTCAATCAGTTTCTGCTCTTGAATTATTAAGGCACCACCTGCACTATATTGTGGCTTAATGTGTCTGCCACTATATTAGCCTTTCCTGTATGGTATTTAATTTTTAGGTTGTAATCTTTAAGAAACTCCATCTATCTGTGCAGTCTCATGTACAACTCTTTTTGATCATATAAGTATTTCAAGTTCTTATGGTCGCCTTACAACTTTACAATTGCCCCATAGAGATAGTGTCTTTAGATTTTCTGGGCAAACACAATTGCTCCTAACTTAAGATCATAAGTGGGATAATTTAGTTAGTGAGGCTTCAGCTAATGAGAGGCATATGCGACAACTCTGCCCTGCTATATCAGGACACATCCTAATACATGTCTGCTCGCTTCACTATAGACACATAGGTCAAATGAATCTTCTGTAATAATCGGCAAGACCCAAAAAACTAAGAATTTCAGCAATAGTCTCTGGCCTCTTCCGGTTCAGTACTGCTTCCAATTTGTTAGGATCTATTGAGACCCCTTATTGTGAGACTACATGGCCTAAAAATTTAACTTCAGAAAGCCAAAACTTATACTTGCTCAGCTTTGCTTAGAGTTACTTATCTTTCAATATGTCCAATACTGTTATGAAATGCTCTTCATGTTATACTTTTCTTCATGAATATACTAGAATATCATCAATTCATACTACTATGAATTGGTCCAGATACAAATGAAAATTTGATTCATATAGTCTATAAACACTACAGGTGCAATGGTCAACCCAAATGGCATTACTTGAAATCTATAAGGACTATATCTAGTTTTGAAAGCCGTCTTTGGTACATCATTTGATTTTACACTAAGCTAATGATACCATAATCTCAAATCAATTTTGAAAACACGTGGGAACCAGATAACTAGTCAAGTAAATTTTCAATTATGGGAAGTAGGCATTTCTTCTTAAAGGTCACCTTGTTTAACTCTCTATATTCAATATAAAGTCGTAGGCTTCCATCTTCCTTTTTGATAAAGAGTACTAGATCTCCCCATGGTGAGATACTAGGTCAGATAAACCCTTTCTCAAATAGCTCCTCAACTTTCTTTTTTAATTCTGCCATTTCATTTAGAGCCATCTTGTATGGGGCTTTAGATATTGGTCCCACTTCAGGCTTAGTTTCAATTACAAACTCCACTTCCCTTTCTAGGGATAGTCCTCTGATACCTTTTAGAAACATTTTAGGAAACTCATTTACTATAAGGATATTATCAAGTGATGCTTCAGCTTTTGACTGCATTAAAATGAATACTATATACCCCAACAACCTTTATCCAAACATTTTTCAACTTTAGCTACTAAGAGAAAATTAAGATTGACTTCTACACTAACATTTGCTTGTGGATTAGGATAAATGATCCTTTTGCTTATACAGACTAGTAAAACATTATTTACTGTCAATCAATCAATACTGAGAATTACTTCTAGTCTATGCAATGGTAAACAAATCAGATCCATCGTTGACTCGCATCCTTTGACATTTACTATGCAATTCGACAAACATCAGAAGTTGTAATATCCTGAATTATTACTTTGGGCTAATGAATCCTCAAGTGGTGTAATTATTGTTAATCCAATGTTTATATGGTATATGATGTAAATTGTGATGTAAAAGGTACTTGATGATGGTTTAGTAAATGTTGTGATAATCAGGGGCAAGATGGTAAATTGCCAACCAACTGGTCAGTCACCGAAGAGGAAGTCTATGAATTTAGTTGAAATTATTGTGAAAGGGGTTAGTTGTTTAAGAGATTCCATACATGCATGCACATGGAAGGAGTAGGAAGGAGGTTAAGATGAGGACAAATGTCATCTTAGTGGACATAGATCTTGGTCAACATTTTAAAATTCTTTTTCTTCCTTCTTTCTCCCTCGAAGTCGGCTATTAGGCATGGGGCAAAGGGAAAATCTGATTATCTTCATCATTCTCTCATTTTCTCTCTCTCCAACTCCATTTTCGATGAACTCAAGGTAGAAAGAGGAAGTAAAGGTGAGATTTTTACATGATACTTGGCCTCTAATGCTTTAGACCTCTTCTTTAATATTGTGCACCTTGATGAGAGCCTCATGGTCATGGTTTCATAATTTTGAAAGGTGGTGTTTTGGTGTTGAACAAAATTTGAAAGTTGGGGAAACAAGGATTTGATCTTGGCAAGTTGAAGAGGTGAGCACTTGTGATATTTTGAAATATTTGTTATAATTTTTTATTAAGTTTTGCAAATTATGGAAATTTTACCCAGATTTCATAAGAATTGGATAATGAATGAATTAGTTATAGTAATGTGTGAAATGGTGTTTGAATGCAGTATAGAGACTTCGGTTTAATGGGGATTTGAAAAGGGAAAAGTTTGGTCATTAGGTGATTTATGTGCAATGCGCAAATCCTAGACCAAATGAGGTGATTGAGTGGAATTTGAGTTGTTTTGAGGTTACCAATAGGTTCCTTAGGAGATTTTGTGTGGGAATGAGCTTTGGTATAAGTTTTGGAACTATTGGGATCAGGTTTGGTAAATTTGGACAACTCTGACAATTGCTGCATTTCTGGGTTCTGATGAATGTCACTCAATTGAGTGAGGGTCCCACTCGAGTGCAGCAACATAAATTCTCTTTTCCTTCTGCATTTTGCTTGGTTTTTATGGTGGGAAGCTCGAGTGCACTTCCCAATCCGTGAGTGATATAGGTCATCACTTGAGTAAGAATGGGTTCACTCGAGTGCAAGTGTATGTTCATACTAAGGGTTGCTCTTGGTCAATCACTTGCAAGCAAAATTCCAAGAGTGTGATCTGACACTCTCAAGTGTTATGTTCTCACTCGAGTGGTAGGGGTAGTACTCGAGTGAGCTTTCTCTTATAAGTTGGGTGTACTCTTGGCAAACACTTTTGGTGTTTCACTTTTGGAACTCGAGTGAATTTGAGGTCATTACTCTAGTGCAGGCCGTTACGCTTGAGTGTTGTAAGACTTTCAAGTCGTTAGTGGTGCTCTTTGTCAAACACTCACGAGTGTGAGCCACCTTCACCCGAGTGCAAGTCTATCATCACTCGAGTAAAGCCATCATCACTCGAGTGAGCCATTCAAAAATTAGTGTCTTGCTTCCTAAAAAGGCATCTTTAGGGTAGTTTCTCCTAACCCTTTAGGCATATGTTTGGGCATTAAATAGCCACCTAAAGAGTTTACATGAATACCAACTTAAAGTACTATGGAATTAATAACTTGGAAAAGAGATTAATCGATTGTCCCTAATTTGATTTATAGGATTTGACATTTGCCGCCCTCGCGAGCCCTCGGTGTCAAAGAATGTCCAGAAAGAACAAGGTAGTGACTCTTTCTTTTATACCATATGTGATACATTATCTGTGCGTTGCATCATTTATTTGTGCTGGATTTGGATGCTGCTATGTTTGTAGATATATGTATGCACCGCCGTGCCAATAGTCCTTGAGTTGCTAACAACAGTTCGGGTTAGGACGGTATGCCTTCCCTGCAGTAAAAGGGGATGAGGGTAGAGTGTGATTTGAATTGCTGCTGCTGAGTGGTGATTTGCTTACATGCTATGTAATTACATGTGGTATGAATGGTTGTTTACTACTAGGATTCTCTTGAATCACATTCTTTCTATTGACTAACATTTCAGATAGGGCAAAAGGCTCCAAGGCAAAGAGAATGACCAAGAGTGGCTAGGAACCTATAGGGATATTTGATTTGGGTTATGTTGGTTATTCATTTTGGATAAGGATTACTGTATGATATTTTTGAGTTGTAAATGGTTTTTGAATATATAGTGATGTAATTCCCTAATTGGGAACTGAAACCCTATAGATCTATATATAGATGAAACCCAGGGGTTGCCGGGAATTAAGTTGTACACTCTGATATGTTAAAATGTGATATAATTGCACAAGTAATTATATTCGATGTTTGAACTTGAGACCAGGATAGAAAAGAAGTTTTGAAAATTTTGTGAAATCCCTACTACAAGGAGGGAATTTTAAATGAGTTTTAAATTATCTGGCAATCTCTAATCTATTTTATTATGCATTATCAAATCTTAATTACGCTAATTAAGATAGGGGATTACAGTTGTGACAGATCTAACACCTGTAGGCGTAGATGCAACTAGATCAGATAGTAATTGATACATACTCAGGCATAGCCATTTTAGAGAGTCATATGTAATACATCAATGACTAGCATCCAAATCATACAATAAACCTTGAATTAATTAAGGAGATTTTTATGCTCCAACATTCTTCCACTACCTTATTAAATTCTGTAAACACTTTGGAGACTAGCTTTTCTTTCAATTCCAATCTCAGTCCCTGAATCATCATATCTGAGCTCTTGCTTTCATTATCACGGTACCTCAGATAAGAAGAGTACTGAGACAACTGAATAAATGAAGCTAGATACTCATCAAAACTTTCTTTCACATCTTGTCAAATCAAAAGGAACTATGCTTCCTTTCAATTCTGATTGATCGGGGGAAGTTATTTATAACATAAAACTTATAAATCATTGTATCTCTTGCTCTTCTCCTTTATATTATATAGCTTAACATGTACAAGTAACATCCTAAGGGTCACCCATCCTAACAATTTCCTAGCCCAAACATACTTAACCTTTATGTACCGATGGAAAAATGCTGGTACTAGCTCTAACTACTTCCGAGCATTGGCACCCCGTGACTGCTCTTGTCCTAATAAGTTGTTTTAACCATCTTCGTGCTACTGAATACAGGATAGAGACGCTATATCAATACTGTTAAATGTAATCAAACATGTACTCTGTGATGTGCTCCATGAAGGCAAAAAAATTTGTTATTCGGGCCTCGTTCCACAATTTCATTCTTCTTCCAAGCCCAAAATACAATATTTAGAAAGAAATATATCTTTGTGTAGATCCAAATATAATCCAGAATCTCAAAAAAAAATATCCATGACCCTAGTATAATTTTTCTATTTCATCTAAGTATGCTAGATACTGATCTACTGGGGTGTCCCAATCATCAAAAGCCCATAGGTTATGCCTCTGACTTATTTGTAAAATCCTCAATCCGATCATAGATCATATGGCACATATACAGTTTAGACTCTGGAACCGGTAACGGAATCCCGATCCAAGTCTGACCATCAGTCCATGGTTGATCGGTGTCTCTTATTAATGAGCTCACTAATCGTGCTAGTCTAGGATGAGGCCCGAACACTAGCCTTGGTCATACCCACTTCCTTGGGGTTCGTAACATCCTTGCACCATCCTCAGTCTAGTATTGTAGTACTTGTTGCCCTTCGAGTATTTGTTGATTCTCAGGAGGCTCTCTGATAGCTCCTTTCTTGCATATTTCCTGCTGCCATATAACTAAGACCATATCATTACACTATTCTGCTATGGCCAAAACTGCTTGCTCTAATACAAAAAATGTCAAATACCTTAATAATTTGACATTTATCATATTAGTAACGCACAGTTCAATGGGCAAATAGAAGTAGGATAAACATACTGATATAAAGTACTTGATTATATTATAGGTATCCCTACAAGGTTTGTACGTAATATTTATAGAATCCAAAATAACATAAGAACTACAAATAACCAACACTACTTCTTGGACAGATCTAGGATCTTCAAGTACTGGTATATACTTCCTTACCCTTAGAGCGCTGTCTCTCGCTGAATAAATTTTTAAACATTTGGAAAGGGGTGAGATTGATGCAAATCTCAAAAGTAACACATAATCAATCATATAAATTGTGATAGATAAACATGCAATGTGTAATATCCTGAATTTTGGGACTAAAGGCTGGAGAATAAGCCTGAATAAACTAAACTATTAATCCCAGTTCAAGAAGTGTGCCAACAATATACAAGAGCTATAATGACTTTTCGAGACTAGTTTGGGAACTAAAGTATGGGATTTAGTTTCAAATGGTTAGGGTAAAATACCCAACCCCGTTATCTAAAGTCAAATGGAATCTAAAGCCTAACTTAGATCCAAAAGAGAGGGGATGATATCTTGGAAGAAGAAAGGAATAAAGAAAAAAGAAAGAAAAGAATTAATTGCAACTTAGTGAATATTGCCACAATCTAGGGGAAAAGAGAAAATTGTCATTTAATCTTGAGGTTAAAATTGGAAGACAAAATGAAGGGCCAATATTTGTTATTCAAAAGTAAGAAGTAATTATAAGATCAAAAAGCAAATTAACCCTACTTACATAAGGGTTAAATTTTAGGCAACAAGGGTAAATAAAAGAAGGAAGACAAGTTGGTCAATTGGTCTAAGTGTCAACTTTTCCAACTTGGAAAATTAAACGACTAATGGCAAGACAAAGAGAAGCAAGAAGGTCAATAGTTTTTCTTCCATTTTGGGCAGCAAAATTTATCCCAAAAGCAAGAAGGGAAGAGGAGGAAAATTCAACATAATTACAATAAGAATTTACCACCCATGGTAACTATTTGGCTTGTGCAAGAGGAGTTAATTCGTGGCGACATATTTTCTCTTTTCTTTTTGCCAATTTTTAGCAACTATTAAGTGATAAGGGAAGGTAAATTTCCAAACATTTTTCTCTCTCTCCTTCCTTCTCAAATTTCGGCCAAGCTAGCAAGAAGACAAGAAGCAAAGGCAACCTTCTAGCTTTATTTTCTCCCTCTTAACTACTTATATGGCTCAAATACTCTTCATAAACATTGTTCTCCTTTATGATAGCTTTATTCCTATGGTTTTAAAATTTCAAGGGGAGGTGTTTTCAGTCATCTTGCAAGAGCCAAAGGTGTAGAATCGAGAAAATAGCTTAAGAAGGAACTAGAGGTGAGTAAAAGTAACATTTTGATATATTAATGTCTTGGTTGGTTGAGTTTTGTTGAGTGGTTTTGGCTGCCCTAATTTTGGCCTTTTAGGGTTTGTTAGGGTTCTTGAAGGTTTCATCATATACATATGATTATATATTGTTTTAGAAGCAAATGAACTAAGTTTGGTGATTGAAATATGAATTGGTAACTTGTGGCATCAAAATCTAATTTTTGGTATGAATAGGACATTAAGAAGGAATAGGAATTTGATCATTTTGATGTTACTATAATGTTCTACATGAAAAATTGTGTTGGAATAGCCCTCAGATATAAATTCTAGGTCATTGGAATACAATTTGAAAAATTGCAATATTGCTGTCCAGAAAGGTTAACATGTGTGGCAGATTGTTCACTTTATGTCTTGAGTAAATGAATTATGTCCAATGCCTATGATATTTTCCATAATGAAAGTAGACTTTTAAAGCTATAATTTGATAGGTCATATAAGTCATTTGGATCTGTATACTACGAGTTATGAATTTTTTAAGTTGGTCATGTGAAAACTAACATGTTTCTGGACAGTGTCCAATAACTGGTAATTCTGGATCGATATGCATCCAATTGGCAAAAGGGAATATTTTTTTAATGAAAGTAGACTTAATAAGGGTCACCTAGCCTTTAGAACAACTGTAATTGGACATGTGTACATAAAGATGTGAATTTTCAAAGTTGGTTGAAAATTCTGTCAGCTTTTAGTGAATATGCGAAAATAGAAGAGGTAATGGAACAATGTAATTACCTAGAACTCTAAGGGTAGACATAACCAATTTGGGTTAGGTTGACCTTAATGGTTCTTCATTTGACTAAGTAAAGTAACCCTAATGGTATGATTATATATCTAGGGCTATGAGAAGTCAAGAAAGAAAAGAATGGAAGAATTTCCAAGAAGCTATAATGGTTGGAAGAAAAGGGGACAAGAAGAGGACACAAGTCCAAAAGGTAGTTAAACTCTCCTAACTTGCATGTATTTGATATGTGTATGCTTGAGTGATGATATGTGCTATTACTTTAATGAATTGTATGGAACATATGTGAATGGTTGAAGCTTTGTTTGTACTTAATGTATGGCCATAAGTGTATTGTAGGGTATTGAGCATGTAGATGTTATTATGTTGGCATGAATTTATGTAAGCAAGCATGTCATACACTAAGCATTATCCTGCATGCATAAGTTAGCATTGTTTGCTACTATGACTCCCCTGAATCACACCTTCCCCCAACCAACCATACAGGTATGAAGCATATAAGAGGAGTGCATGAAGTTGCGCAAGAAGAAAATGTGATAGGGAATTGAAGAATGTTACGTGATAATTATTTATGTGTGAATTATCACTATATGAGAATACTTGTATAAACATGTCTTGGATGGTGTATATATGTGTGTACATGTATGTGCGAGGAAGAATGAGTAGAGAAATAAATAGAGGTAACTCTGATAAAAAGGAACGAAAAGAATTTAGTAACCTCGTGAATTGAATTAAATAATCTGGTAATTAATGAATGGTGACCCTATGAACTTAAGATTAAGTCCAGCTTTGGGGGCCTTAGTAACTTTTTCCCCCAAGCTGGTAATGCTTCCATAATGCTGTATAAAGGAGTCTTGGCATGGGTGTTAAAAAATGCATCATATAATATAACAGAACAGATATACTGTAAACATGTTTGTCTGCTCGGCGTTTATGATCAAATGACTGTTTGTCCCTATTGGCCACACAGTGTACACTATTTAGGATAAAATGACAATTTTATCCTTACTTGTTGTAATGTTTCGGAGCAGGTAACTATATGTCCACACTTGTCTCACTACCTCAGCTAGGTCCCATTTGGCCTAATGGTACTTGTGCTTTTCCCATACCACAACTAGCTTTTGTAACAAACAATTCATATCACAGAAGTTGGACACTTATCAGAGTACTAATGTGTATTTCAATGGGCAAAGAGAAATAGCATAAACATACTGATATAAAGTACTTGATTATATTACAGGAATCCCACAGGGTTTGTATGTAATATTTACAGAGTCCAAAATAACATAAGAACTACAGATAACCAACACTACCGCTTTGACAGATTCAGGATCTTTATTTCTTGGTATATACTTCCTTTCCCTTAAAGCTGCTATCTTTTGCTAAATAAATTTTTAAATATTTGGAAAAGGGTGGGATTTATTTGAATCTCAGTAGTACCACACAATCAATCATATAAAATGTGATAAATAAACATGCAATGCACCATATAATGTAACATTATAGATATACTGTACTCATATCCATTTGTTTGACGTTAAGGATCAAATGATTGTTTCTCCCTACTGGCCATACTATATACACTGTTCAGGATCAAATGACAATTTGACCCTTACTTGCTATAATGTTCCGGAGCATATAACTGTCTGTTCGTACTTGTCTCGCTACCTTGTTGGGTCCCACTTGGTCTGATGGTACTTGTGCTTTTTCCAATGCCAAAGCTAGGTTTTGTAACAAATAATTCTTATCACAGAACATGACAACACACAGCATATAAACAATCACAGTGTATAAAAGACAGAGTTACTACCTAAAATCCTTTCCAACTGTCTAACTCACTAGTACAGAAAAGGGTTTTTAGACCGGTTAAAATAGACTTTTTAGACCGGTTTTAGATCCGGTCTTGATATAGCCAGTCTTAAAAGTATGTCATTTTTAAGACCGATTTTGAAACCAGTCTTAGAAGTCTAACTTTTAAGACCGGTTATATTAATAATCGGTCTAAAAATAACAATTTTAAGACCGGTTGTCATGAGCACCGGTCTTAAAAGACCTCTGGTGGAAGGGGTTTTAGAGAAATTTTTAAGACCGGTTGTTAAAAATAACCGGTCTTAAAAGTAATTTTAAGACCGGTTCTTTTCAACAACCGGTCTTAAAATTACTTTTAAGACCGGTTATTTTTATAACCGTCTTAAAAGTGTTAAATTTTTTTTAAATGTGTGTGATTAGGTTTTTACCAGAACGCATCCTTGAATTGCTACCTGCAATGCCATACTTGTTAAGTGCCATATGGTGTTCAGTTTGTTTCCACTTACAATGTCCTTTTGCTTTAACTTTCCAGTTACTATTTCCTTTTGCATCATCCTTCCACTTACCAGTTCTACTTACAATGTTCAGTAGGCATAAATGAATTCAACCATGTCATATATATCCTGCAACCAACAAGCTAGTGAATTCATCAAAATATACAAAAATCATCTTAAAACCAACAAACATGTCAAATCATGCAACCAACAATATTTGTACCCAATTAACCACCATGTCAATTCATCAATTACAGAAAAAAATTCCTCAGTTTTACAAGAACTCACTGTTATAAAAGTTCATAAATGAATTCAGCACAACATTTGTGAATGTGCTCAATATCTTCTTCTAGAAAAGGGTTAGCAAGTTCAAACATTTGAAACACCAAAGCCAGGCAAAACATTAAATTCACTTTAAAAAAATAATAGTACAAAATTTTTGAAATATATATATACATTTACCTCTTCAGTAAGTTCTGTTGTGCCTAGGGTAATAATATTATACATGTGCCTCAGAATATACATCCCAACAAGTTGGACCCCGGTGGTTGCCTACGGGTCTGAAAAATAATATGATATCATTAAAACAAGTATAAAATTAAAGCATGACTTATGGAGCCAAGAAACACTCAATTGCGGTTTCTTACCTCACGCATAGGCCTACCACAAGTGTGTTGGAATGACCGCATAGCCCTATATCATCAAAATCACAAAGGTTACTTATTTTACACAAATTCCATAAATTTTGCACACAAAAGGTAATTAATAATGCAAGAAAACTTACGAGTTCAAGCTTTTCTTCAATTCACTAGTTGGCTTGCTGTGGTGGAGGGAGCATAAGAGGATGACAGAATAACTCCTCTTGCACAAAATAGCCAACTGCCAATGATCACTGAAAAAAGGGAAAACTTTTAAGCAAATATAAAATATTATGTATAGTATGAAATATAAATTTGTCTTACCCATGTAAATATGGAGCCAAGAAACACTCAATTGCGGTTTCACTAAGCCTGTGCAATAAGTATATGTATCTGATAGAAGAAGTGGTCCCTTTATCGTAGAGTTGATGAGGGCATAGGAGTCCAAATTTATCGGTTTTTCCAAAGTCAACCAACCTGTGATGCATCAACCTATAATAATTCAAGCAGGGACATT
This sequence comes from Inga laurina, assembly GCA_963855925.1. Lineage (NCBI taxonomy): Eukaryota > Viridiplantae > Streptophyta > Magnoliopsida > Fabales > Fabaceae > Inga > Inga laurina. The sequence goes on from OY979703.1 coordinate 48,655,206, forward strand.
AAATCAAAGTTTAACGGCGTAATTTGTAAAATATTAACTCCTAATTTGAGAAGATACTTACATCAAAAAGAGCTGGACAATCGAAATTGTAAGCTGTTGTAGAGGAGCTACCAGGGACATTAAATCATCCCTCTCAAGATAGCAATGCGCTCCTGACTTGCCAACAGCTGACTCAGTAGGCCAATCTCTTGTTCTAAAAGATGTATCATATGCCATCAGAATCACTTGCTGCATGACATTCAACGGAGCCCGTGAAACATCTTGAGTGGAGGGAGGTAGAGGTGGAGGCGGAGGCAGGGATTCCTCAGCTCGATCAGAAACAAGGTTCTTTGGCCACAAGATGAAAGAGTTGATGACATTGCCCACAACCATGAAGTCATCAACAGGGATAGGGAGAGGTGCATCTGCAACGATCACCTCTTCAACTGCCACTCTGACTTGATCATCCTTTATTTCTTGGTGGTGGACAATTGATCCCATGTTGTGTACGCTCCCCCGTGCAACCAATCGTCTCAGAGGATCCTCCACAAACAAGTCACAAGGCTCACCAATTTGGCCGTCAGGACCCTCTGATGACTGACCAATGCAACTCCCTTTAGTGCTCTGTTTAGGGTTTAGGGAATGAGCCTGGGGAGCACTGGTATTTGCTTCTCCTGTGCTCACCAAGATCATCCATTCCTCCTTCATCTTGCTGAATATTTCTTCAAATCGTGCATCAAATGATGCTTCTGCCTTGGCCCTAGCTTCCGCCCTCACAGTAGCCAATATACACTCTATCTCCTCCCTAGTCACCATACCACTTGAGGAACGACGTGAGGGTGCACGAAAATAATCCCTTATGCCTACCCCTCCTCCAATCCTCCTGACACAGCCGGGATGCTTAGGTTTTCCTGTAGTTACGGTCAGGATGTCATTCCTCCCATCCAACCTAAATGATCCCTCGGCTTGTTTTTTTTGAAGCTCCTCCTATAAGACAGATGACAAATGTTAGAAATGAAATTTGTTTACTAAATAATTAATAACAACAAGTTAACAACAATACTTACAATTTTCTCACTGACTACACGAGATTGTTCACTCGTATAAGACCTGCTCCTCTTTTGGTGAGCGAACAACCACTTCTCTTCTCGACGTATCGGAGATAGTGGAGAAAGAAGAACAGAAGGATTGGATTGAGCAATCATTCTTTCTACCACTCTCTTGGGCCTTTTTCCTTTTTTCCTGTGAATAAGAAATCAAAATTAAGTCATTGTAAATCAATAAAGACAATTCATAATTCATAAGCAAATCAATTGCAAAATAAGTCAACAACTCACCAATGCTTCTGGAGTAGTCTAAAGCCGTCTAAATTCTTGCCAAGTCTGTCCGTCAATAAAAGAATACTGCTCGCACGGATTAGGAAGAGGCTGACCTTCTTCCACCTCGATATGCACGTAATTGTTGGCTAGATTTGTCCTAAACTTCCTCCAGCGTTCATCACAATACATCATTGTCTTGTCATACAAGACTTCACTCTCAGGAATGTTGTAAGTGAGCTGGATAGTTTCCCAAATATGTCGCTTTACACCTCTATCGACATTTCTCCACTCTCTATCAAGATGCTAGGCTTGTTGCGTGCTAGGAGGCCGACAAAACTCCTATACCGTTGGGCATTAGGCCCAATTGGTTGCCAATATCTATCAAACTCAATCGGAATCTTTCCCCCGGTATTCCGATTGAGAGGAATGTCTCTCAATCGGGTAGCTCTCCTACCCCTTTGTCTAGGCCAGTTACATGGCTCATTGTGTTCCTAATTCAAAGCAATGCTAGGCTCGCTTTGATTTGGATTAGTTGGATCAGGAGTGAAAGAGGCAAGCTTCACCCAAGAGGGGGGGTGAATTGGGTGATGTTATAAATTTTTCGCTTGATGTGGAGATATGAAAAATGTAGTAGATAGGTAAAGTTGAGAAGATTTGAACACAGAGAGTTATATTGGTTCGGCCTAACAACCAGGCCTACATCCAGTCCTCAGAGATCAAGACCTACTGAGATTTTCACTATACTTCTAAGATTCAATGGGCTCTCAGACCGCCACACAGCAACAATTGTCCTTAAAAGGACTACGAGCAGAAATATTCTCTCACTAAGAAATTTCTCTCCCCCTTACGACAAGTCTTACGTGCAGAAAAATAACCTATGACCCTTCTCACTTGCTTATGTATACAAGACTTATGAGCAGCAACGTTCTCTCCTGCTTACACCACTGTAAGTCTTATAAGCAGCAACGTTATCTTCTGCTTGTATCTTATAAAACTTATGAGTGAAAGGTTTAACAAGGAATTCTCTCAACTGCTTCTCTCGTAAGGAAATCTATCCTCTCAAGGTCCCAATACCTTGAGATCAAATAAGCATAAAGTTTGAATTGAATGAAGACTCTCTTACAGAGTAAATAAATAAACACTAAAAAACAATATGTATACAGAGAATAATTTGTGAATAATAGAGACTTGTGTATATGCTTGTGAATTCTTGTGCTTCGTTCCTCTTGACAATCTCTGAATCTCTGTATTTATAGGTGTTCAGTTTCTGCCCGTTTGAGTAATCATCATTTGAGGAGCGGGGCTTTGCAACTATAGAATGGCATGCGTACGTTTGAAAACTTTTAATGTAGTAGGTGTGTGTTTGTCGTAACGTTGTCTGCCGTTGTTTGACTTTCCTTCATGTCTGTTTATTTCAACGTTCATCCTCCTGTATCACACTTATAATTCATTTAAAATGATGTTAGACAATGATAATAAGTAATGATGATATGCATAATTAACAATAAACTATATTTGGATTGAACGTTGTGAGACTTGGTATTTTGGTGATCTGGCAGAGCATCACTCGAGCATGAATGGCTCACTTCGAGTGATCTTCCTATTTTCCTCTTTGTGCTTCAGTTATCGGGTTGTGCTTGCATAGGATTTCAGAGAGTCAGAATTCTCACTCGCAAGTGATGTGTGGTCTCACTCGAGCACAACTACTCCTGCTCGAGTGATCTTGCATTTTCCACTAGGAGTGTCTTCTCGGGTCATCACTCGCATATCATTTTAGCAGAGTGAGATTTTGTACTCGCGGGTGATGTGGTCCCTCACTCGAGCACACACACTCCTGCTCGAGTGAGATGCATATTCTCAAGGAATATGCTCTCAATACCAACACTCTCATCAGAATTGGAGAGGGATAAATTTATCACTCGCAGGTAATGTGGGCCCTCACTCGAGCACACAGACCCCTGGTCAAGTGAGAAAAATATTCTCAAGAAATATACCATTTATACAAGAACTCGCATCAGATTTGGAGAGGGATAGATTTTATACTCGCAAGTGCTGATGTGTCACTAGAGCATATGAAGTTGTGCTCGAGCACACTTGCGCTTCTCTGAACTTCATGACTCTCGGCCAAACACTCACAGTCTCTTGCTCGAGTACAGAACACTCATGCTCGAGCATTGATGTCTCTGCTCGAGTGCATCAAGGAAGAAATGATAATACTTGCTCGCGGCCAAGCACTCGTGGACCTTCACTCGCATGTGCTCGAGTGAGAATGGCTTCTCTGCTCGAGTGCAAACTCCAGTGCTCGAGTGAATCAGTGAACATAACAGTGGCATGCCTCTCGGGTGAACACTTTCTGGCTTTCACCCGCACCTGCTCGAGCACAGAAGGGATCTATGCTCGAGTGCAAAGCTCATGCTCGAGCACTCCAGTTCAATTTGATAGCAGACACTAGAAAACATTCCTATATGCATTTGGTAACTTTGTAAACTTTTCTTAAACTTATAAAAACATGATTCGCACACAATTGACTTTTTGTTATCATCAAAACTTGGGATCTAACATTCTCCCCCTTTTTGATGATAACAAAACCTTTGTGATGGAAGTTTAAGAAGGATTGATTTAAGATTGAAAATTCCAAATGCATATCAAGTTTTATTTTAAAGTTCAAGTTTTCCTACAATACTTCCTCTGGACACTTAGCAACCAAGATAAGCATAGTATGAGGCAAATAACTTAATAACTCAGAATAACTTGAAACATGAAAATAGTCATTAATATTAAACTTGAATTCAAATTTTTACTAAGTCAATAACTCATAATCCAAAATAACATCAAATCCTACCCCATACAGAAAATCTACCCAAACACCCAATACACCCATACAGAAGAACTCAGAATTATCACACATCCTTCTCCCCCGTTTTGTCAGCATCAGAAGGGGGCTGAGGAAAAGTGGTACCAGGAGGTGGAACAAATGAAACCAGGGCAGTGAAAGGGTCAATTGGTGGAGAAGATGGCTGTGGTACATAGGATGAGGGAGGTAGTGAAGGCGATCGATCATAGGTGATATCAACATTAGAATCTGGATCGGTGAAGAGAACATGTGTCTGAGGATAAGGAGGTGAGGTATGAGTGGTCTCAGGAGGCACCTTTGAAGATGAAGATGGGAAATGAGAGCGTAAGAAAGTCTCCATATTAGTTATCCTCTGTGACATTTCATCCTGAGTCTTGAACATTAATTCAAAGTTGGTATTGGCCTTATCTACCAACTTGATGACCTGTGACTCTATCTTTTCCACAAGTTTCTCATACTCAGTCACTAACTCCTTCTTCAGACTTAATACAGCTTGATTGATTGCCTCAGTCATATGGTTGGAAAAAGAGGCATTAATGAAGGAAGGAGGAGGAATAGGACCCTGAGCAGATGATTGCTCCTCATCACCTTTTGATGGAGTGACTTCCCTCTTAGATGTGGCTTTGGTTCGACTCACCGGAAGATTAATACCCATATTAGCTAATTGAGTCTTACCAAACCTTGATATAATCACTCTCTCTGTTCCTTCCAAATACCAAATCTTGTTTTTCATTAGAATGAAGGATACAAGCTGAGGGTATGGTATGGTTGCGGATTTTGATGAAGAAAATTGAAATCTTCTCATCTCGTTGAAGATAATCTCCCCTACATTCCTTTGTTGCCCGGCAATTAAAGAGGCCAACATATAGTAATCCTTTTAAGCAAAATGGGTAAAATTTTTGGACTTATTAACTATGCTCCGGGAATATATATAGTGAAGGACTCTATGAGTATCAGGCATATCAATTGGTTTAAAGTTTAGAATGCCTATGGGATCTTTTGGTCTCAAAATCTGGAAAACCTCATTGGCTGAAAAAAGAAGGTGGTTCAGGAGGAGGTGCAACATACCCAAGCAAGTCATTTATGATCTTAGCAGATATCATAATAAATTTTCCTCTCACAGTAGTAGACACTGCTTCCTCAATTAATTCACTAGATCTAGACTTATAATTATAGGACTTCATGTTGTAATAAAAAGTTTTTACGACAGTGGGTGAGTATGGCATACGGATATTCAGCCAGGGAGCATAGTATTGAAGATAAGGATATAAGTCCAAATGGCAATTCTTCTTCAAATACCTTCTGAGACAATGCCTTTAGTTCCTCAACAATAAATCCCTCAGGAGGACTGGTGATGTGATCATCCACTGGTGCTTGTGAAGCAGAAGGGGCTCCTGAAGCAGAGGCACTTGGTTGCCTCACTTGGTGTGAACTTGAAACACCGGCTTGAGAAGCGATCTTTCCAACTAACTTGTCAAGTTTGGACTTCTCCAATGCTTCCCGGAGTTGTTTGTTGAATGAATCACCAGAGGAAGAAGATGATTGTTCGGGTTGCTCTGTTTCCTTTTTCTTCCCTTTTCCTTGTACTTCCTTGGATTGAGACCTGGTAACAATAGGTTCCTTGAACACCACACCCTTTGGTTTCTTTTGAGGAGGTTGGACTTTCTTTGAGATTTGAGGCTTTGGGTGAGGTTTCTTAGCCGGAGTCCTCTTTTTTGTTTTGGGTTTAGGAGGAGGTGACGGTGAGGAAGAGATTTTGGGAGAGGGAGGTGTTGGTTCTGGGGTACCAGATGCACTGGCAGCAGAATGAGTAGGAGAAGGAGAGTGAGATCTTTGAGAGATAAAGGGCATTTTGGTTCTTGCCATTGTAGTGAGAGTGAAGAGAAGCAAGAACTCACAGAATATTTTGTGAGTGAAGAGACGAGGAAACAGAAATCAGGGCACCAAATGAGAAATACAGAGGATGAGAATCACCTTTTATAGAAGATTAGAGAGTTGTAACAGTGATTTGAGGCAAGTGGATGTGATTGATTGAAGAGAAACGGTTGGAGGTGAAGAGTTGTGACCTTCGAGTGATGAGACACCTCGAGTGAGAGCAGGATGTGCGATGTTCTGAGCTTCTGCGTAACTGATATAAGTGACAGTGCTCGAGCATAAACCCTAGTGCTCGAGTGATGTTCATACTTTGCTCGAGTGTGTTCTATCTGTGCTCGAGTGATATTCTGGAAAATTTAAGAAAACATGTAAAAACGTACCTGGATTATGGATTTCTTGCTATATTTTGTATCTTTGTACGCAAATCCTCCAAGATCATTTGAGTAACCATGATTTGGATTGCTTTTTGAAAGAAATTCTTCCTCTCTACTTGAGCAGGCACTCCTCACTTCAAGCATGTTCATATCATGCTCGAGTGAGAGTTCCTCACTCGCGAGTGAGTTCGATTCTCACTGTTGCTTCTGAGATAAACTCTTGGTATTCTTATTTCCTCTGTTAACCTCTGTTTTACATATCAAGAAGCAGAGTATTTTCAACAGTGCTGTGCTCGAGCAGAGCTATTTGTGCTCGAGTGAAACAGCTTATCACTCGAGCAGCACTCTCAGTGCTCGAGTGACAGACCTGCAAAATGATTTTTAACACTCCGATGCCAAAGTCAGTATGGTTATCATCAAAAGGAACATTTAATTAAAATATTTAACAAGAAAACTTACAACTCATTGGGATCAACCATTCCCAATTCTCTTCGAATATATAAGAATTGATCTTTTGCAATTGGCTTTGTGAAAATATCCGCAAGTTGAAGATGAGTTGGTATGAATTCCACTTTGACATCCTTCTTTTGAACATGATCTCGAATAAAGTGATGTCGAATGTCTATGTGCTTGGTCCTTGAATGTTGTACAGGATTCTTGGCCAAGCTTATCGTGCTAGTGTTATCACAATACATTGGAATTTCTTTTAAATAAATTCCTAAATCTTGAAGTTGTTGTTTCAACCATAACACTTGAGAACAGCAACTTGCCACAGCTATATATTCAGCTTCAGTCGAGGATAAAGAAACTGTGTTCTGCTTCTTGCTGAACCATGATACTAGAGAGCCTCCCAGAAATTGACATTGACCACTCTCTTTCTGTCAGTTTTATATCCTCCGTGATCTGAATCTGAATATGCCAATAAATACTCGTTCCCTCTTTTCGGATACCAAAGACCAAGCTCTGAAGTATCTCCTAGATATTTGAAGATTCTTTTTACTGTCTCTGCATGTGATACCTTGGGAGCGGATTGATACCTTGCACACATTCCCACGCTGAACTGACTATCTGGCCTGCTAGCTGTGAGATAGAGTAATGAGCCAATCATTCCTCTATACTTAGTGATGTTGAAGCTAGGTCCCTTTACATCAGCATCCAACAGTGTTGTAGAGCTCATTGGAGTATCAGCTCCGTTAGCATTATCTAATCCATATTTCTTTAACAACTCTTTCAAATACTTTGTCTGAGATATAAATATACCATTCTTCTTTTGTTTGATTTGAAGTCCAAGAAAGAAGTTCAATTCTCCCATCATGGACATTTCAAATTCTCCCTGCATAATCTTAGAGAATTCTTGACACATAGATTCGTTAGTAGCACCAAAAATACTATCATCAACATAAATTTGAACAATTAGAATATCATTTTTGTTATGTTTAATGAATAGAGTTGTATCAACTTTACCTCTGATAAAACTTTGATCAAGAAGAAATTTGCTTAGTCTTTCATACCAAACTCTAGGTTCTTGTTTCAAACCATATAGTGCTTTCTTAAGTTTGAAGACATGGTCAGGTTTTGTTTCATCTTCAAAACTAGGGGGTTGTTCTACATATACTTCCTCCATAATATAACCATTTAGAAAAGCACTTTTCACATCCATTTGATAAAGTTTAAAACCTTTAATGCAAGCAAAGGCTAGGAGTACTCGTATTGCCTCCAATCTTGCCACTGGAGCATATGTTTCCTCATAATCAATACCTTCTTCTTCATTATAGCCTTTGGCAACCAATCTTGCTTTGTTTCTCACAATGATTGCTGATTCATCAAGTTTGTTTTTGAAAACCCATTTGGTTCCTATAACCGTATGGTCTTTAGGTCGTGGAACCAAATCCCAAACTTGATTTCTTTGAAACTGATTTAGTTCTTCTTGCATAGCAATCACCCAATCATTGTCAGATAAAGCTTCTTCAATATTAGAATATTCAATTTTAGAAATAAATGCAGAGAAGGTTACCTTATTAAGGATTCTGTTTCTGGTTTTGACACCTTCATGAATATCTCCTATAACTTGATCAATTGGATGATCCTTCATATGTCTCCATGCTTTTGGTTGAGCATGATCATCGACATATTCTAAATTTTGAAAATCATTTGTTTCAAAATCATCTTGTTTTGAAATAGATTTGTTTTTCTTGATTGAATCCATTTCTTCTTCATCAATAAGTTTTGTCTGAGATTTAATTTCATCAAACACAACATGAATAGATTCTTCAACAGTACATGTTTTTTATTGAAAACTCTATAAGCCTTACTTCTATTAGAATATCCTAGAAATATACCTTCATCAGACGTTGAATCAAATTTACCCAAGTTTTCCTTACCATTGTTGTGAATGAAACACTTACACCCGAAGATATGTAGATGAGCAAGATTTGGCTTTCTTCCTTTGTAAAGTTCATATGGCGTCTTTCCAAGTGATTTGCGAATATATGCTCGGTTTGAGATGTAGCAAGAAGTACTCATTGCATCTGCCCAGAACACTTGTGACATTTCTTTTTCATTAAGTAATGCTCTTGCCATTTCTGTAAGAACTCTGTTCTTTCTTTCCACTACTCCATTTTGTTGAGGTGTTCTAGGAGCAGAGAAGTTATGATCTATTCCTTCGTTGTTGCAGTAGTTTTCAAATAGTTGATTATCAAATTCTCCTCCATGGTCCGTCCTAATAGAAACAATAGAAATACCTTTCTCATTTTGAACCTTTTTGGCAAACATAATAATTCAGCAAAAGTTTCATCTTTTGAAGCAATAAATATAGTCCATGCAAATCTTGTAAAATCATCAACAATTACTAACGTATATAAATTTCCTCCAAAACTTTTTACTCTTGCAGGTCCTACCAAATCCATATGAAGTAATTGTAAAGGTTTTGAAGTACAAATCTCATACTTTGTTTTAAAAGAGGATTTAGTTTGTTTTCCTTTCTGACATGCGTCACAAACCATTTTATCTTTGAATTTGAGTTTGGGAAGACTAATAACTAAATCTTTTCTAATCAATTTATCAAGTTGATTCATATTGACATGAGCCAGATCAATTTATCAAGTTGATTCATATTGACATGAGCCAGACGCTTATGCCATAACCAACTTTCCTCTGATCGACTAAGAAAACAATTTTCAAGAGAATTTGAATTTAAATCAATAGTATAACAATTACCGTCCCTTTGAGCTCGGATCTTTGCTTTGATAGATTCTTTGTTTAGTGGCAGATCTTTCTTGTTCACTATCAAGCATTCTTTTGAGTCAAAAATCACCCAGTTATCTTTTTCAGTGCTTTGACTTACACTCAGAAGATTGTGGCATAATCCCTCAACATAATACACTCCGCTGATTTGAACACCATCGGATTTTCCCACTTCACCAATTCCAGCAATACGTCTAGATTGATTACCTCCAAATGTTACCTTTCCTCCTTCTCTAGTTTCTAGCATGGTGAACTTATTTTTGTCACCAGTCATGTGTCTCAAACATCCACTATCAATATACCATTTGTTCGCTCGAGATGCTTTGAGACAAACCTAGAATAAAATGATCAAGTTTTAGGTACCCACACTTTCTTGGGTCCTTTGTGGTTAGTATGTGATGTATGTGTCCCTTTCGGAACCCATTTATATGTTCCAACAACTTGTCCCTTTTTGAAATAACATGATGAAGTATAATGTCCTTTCCTGTTACAATAATTGCATGATACGAATGGATTTGATGTATGCACAGAATTCCTGAAATATTTAAGATATGCTCTACTATCCCTCTTATATCCTTTATTCTTATCATGAACAGAATTATATCCAATTCCAGATTTATCAAAAGAAACTTTCTGAGAATTTAAAATAACTTTAAGAGTTTCACTTCCTTTAGTAAACTTTTCAACAATTTTTGTTAAATCATCTATTTTCTTATCTTTTTCTTTACACATTTCATATGATGATATGACTGTACTTTCTAATTCTTTTACTTTCTTCTTATAGTTAACCATTCCTTTAGCTACTTTGATGTACTCTGTACGCAATGCATTATATTCAGATAACAATTCATCATAGGAAGGTTTAGAATCACTTACCTCAGAGTCTGATTCTTCTTCCTTGGCTACCAAGCATAGATTTGCTACTTCATTGTTGTCACTTTCTTCGTCTGACGAACTATCACCCCATATAGATGATATATATGCTTTCTTTTTCAGCTTCTTTTTGTCATTGTTTCTGAAACATTCAAATTTGATGTGTCCAGGTTTCCCACATTCATAGCATACTATCTGTTGTTCTTTGTTTTCTTTCTTGCTTGGTCCACCTTGATAGTTTTTGAAATTCTTTTGACCTCTTCTGTAGAACCTCTTGAATTTTCTCACGATCATTCTCATTTCATCATCATTAGGGACATCTTCATTTTCAGAAGATTCTTCTTCTTCTTTGATAGCTTTAAGTGCAACTCCCTTTTTCTTTTTATCATCGAATTCTTCAAGTTCCTTTTTGAATCTCAACTTACCTTCATACTCGGAAAGACTTCCAAAGAGAGCAGCTACGGATCTCATAGATTCTCCTTTAGCTTCTTCAATAGCTGTCACCTTCACTTCCCATTCTTTCGTAAGAATATTAAGAATCTTTCTTACCTGGGAATTTTGATCAAACGACTTTCCAAGAGCAGATAATTGATTAACAAGATGAGTATACCTGAGTTCGAATTCTGATATACCTTCTCCAGGTTTCATACGAAATAAATCATATTCTGTAATTAGAGTATTGATTCTATTTTCTTTGATCCCAGATGTACCTTCATGAGCAATTTCAAGAGCATCCCACATATCTTTGGCAGTTGGTAGAGTACATATACGAAAGTATTCTTTTTGACTAAGAGCACTATGTATCATTAAAATAGCTTTACTATTTAATGTTACTAACCTTTTATCATTCTCGTCAAACTCCTCTGGACTCTTCTTAACAGCCCTATCTTGGATTTTCTTCATTGGAACATAGTCACCATCTTGTATTACATTCCACAAGCCGTACTCATTAGCCATCACGAACACTCTGAATTTAGCTTTCCAGAACGAAAAATGTTCTCCAGCAAAACCAGGAGGTCTAGTGATTGAAGCTCCGTCTGGAAGAATGTTTTCACCCATTGATGCCATTTATCGGATCCTTCTCAAGCTGTTAGGCTCTTCAGAGAAGACCTTGCTCAAATACCAAATGAAAGAGGCAAGCTTCACCAAAGAGGGGGTGAATTGGGTGATGTTATAAATTTTTCGCTTAATGTGGAGATATGAAAAATGTAGTAGATAGAGTAGAGTTGAGAAGATTTGAACACAGAGAGTTATACTGGTTCGGCCAAACAACCAGGCCTACGTCTAGTCCTCAGAGATCAAGACCTACTGAGATTTTCACTATACTTCCAAGATTCAATGGGCTCGCAGACCGCCACACAACAACAATTGTCCTTGAAAGGACTATGAGCAGAAATATTCTCACACTAAGAAATTTCTCTCCCCCTAATGACAAGTCTTACGTGCAGAAAAATAACCTATGACCCTTCTCACTTGCTTATGTATACAAGACTTATGAGCAGCAACGTTCTCTCCTGCTTACACCACTGTAAGTCTTATGAGCAGCAACGTTATCTTCTGCTTGTATCTTATAAGACTTATGAGTGAAAGGTTTAACAAGGAATTCTCTCAACTGCTTCTCTCGTAAGGAAATCTATCCTCTCAAGGTCCCAATACCTTGAGATCAAATAAGCATAAAGTTTGATTTGAATGAAGACTCTCTTATAGAGTAAATAAATAAACACTGAAGAACAATGTGTATACAGAAAATAATTGGTGAATAACAGAGACTTGTGTATAAGCTTGTGAATTCTTGTGCTTCGTTCCCCTTGACAATCTCTGAATCTCTGTATTTATAGGTGTTCAGTTTCTGCCCATTTGAGTAATCATCATTTGAGGAGCGGGGCTTTGCAACTGTAGAATGGCATGCGTACGTTTGAAAACTTTTAATGTAGTAGGTGTGTGTTTGTCGTAACGTTGTCTGCCGTTGTTTGACTTTCCTTCATGTCTGTTTATTTCAACGTTCATCCTCCTGTATCACACTTATAATTCATTTAAAATGATGTTAGACAATGATAATAAGTAATGATGATATGCATAATTAACAATAAACTATATTCGGATTGAACGTTGTGAGACTTGGTATTTTGGTGATCTGGCAGAGCATTACTCGAGCATGAATGGCTTACTTCGAGTGATCTTCCTGTTTTCCTCTTTGTGCTTCAGTTATCGGGTTGTGCTTGCATAGGATTTCAGAGAGTCAGAATTCTCACTCGCGAGTGATGTGGGGTCTCACTCGAGCACAACTACTCCTGCTCGAGTGATCTTGCATTTTCCACTGGGAGTGTCTTCTCGGGTCATCACTCGCATATCATTTTAGCAAGAGTGAGATTTTGTACTCGCGGGTGATGTGGTGCCTCACTCGAGCACACACACTCCTGCTCGAGTTAGATGCATATTCTCAAGGAATATGCTCTCAATACCAACACTCTCATCAGAATTGGAGAGGGATAAATTTATCACTCGTAGGTGATGTGGGCCCTCACTCGAGCACACAAACCCCTGCTCAAGTGAGAAGAATATTCTCAAGAAATATACCATTTATACAAGCACTCGCATCAGATTTGGAGAGGGATAGATTTTACACTCGCAAGTACTGATGTGTCACTCGAGCATATGAAGTTGTGCTCGAGCACACTTGCGCTTCTCTGAACTTCATGACTCTCCGCCAAACATTCGCAATCTCTTGCTCGAGTACAGAACACTCATGCTCGAGCATTGATGTCTCTGCTCGAGTGCATCAAGGAAGAAATGATAATACTTGCTCTCGGCCAAGCACTCGCGGACCTTCACTCGCATGTGCTCCAGTGAGAATGGATTCTCTGCTCGAGTGCAAACTCCAGTGCTCGAGTGAATCAGTGAACATAACAGTGGCATGCCTCTCGGGTGAACACTTTCTGGCTTTCACCCGCACCTGCTCGAGCACAGAAGGGATCTATGCTCGAGTGCAAAGCTCATGCTCGAGCACTCCAGTTCAATTTGACAGCAGACACCTGAAAACATTCCTATATGCATGTGGTAACTTTCTAAACTTTTCTTAAACTTATAAAAACATGATTCGCACACAATTGACTTTTTGTTATCATCAAAACTTGGGATCTAACAGGGAGTGCCCTCACTAGGACGACTCATTGTCTAAAAACACTTTAAGAACACTATTTAAGGCAATTTTGCTACACGGTGCTTATTGTTATAACATGTCACTATCTACAAAGGCAATTTCCAAGTTATGCAAACATGAACAAATAATTGTAATGCACAAGTTGAAGGAGGAATGGTTAATTGCAATTAATCTGGTCATGAGTAATAAAGATTTATTCAGATGGTAACAATATCATGTATATTCAATATATATAGAACTATAATAAGTAATGACTTTAATTTATCAAATGGCAACAATTAAGGTAATAAAAAACTAATTTCACAAAAAATTCTCCTTATACATTGACAAGTGTTAGAGCGTTGCTTGATATTGAAGATAACAATATAGTTTAACAAGTAACAACCTTATTTACCTATCAAATGTAATCCCAAGCTAGTTCTCAGAAACTTCAAAGTCTTGAGTTGGGTTTGGAGAAGCAACATGATACAAGCCAACATCATATCCACCTACTTGCTAGCTAGCCTTAAGGCTGAAACGATATTTTGTGATTTCCCAATGGAGAGGCTGAATTCAATCAGAGTTAGTGAACAAATAATTCCATCTTTCTTATTTTCTTGGCAACTTCATTCTAAATGATACTAGTCATTAGTTTAGCTATTTGAAATACATCTAATCCAATATGTACGTTCGTTCATGTTCACATGTTGCGGCTGCTGTTTGCAAATGGAAAACCACCAAAATATACAACTGTACCTTAAACCTTTGCTTGAGGATCCTCTTATTCCTCTGGATTTGAACAGTCCTTGGCCACTTGCTACATGAATCGAACAAAGAAAATGGAGGATAAGTATTCTCACAATTTCAATGAAAAACCCAAAAACGAAATGGAAACACAAACCTAACAATAAAAACGAGGTTGAGAACGAAACCAATCAGAGAGAACAAATGACGATAGCCTTCCGATAATGAATTCAACAGTAAATCTCTGTTGACGGCGGCGAAGTTAAGGACGGAGAAGAGAAGGGGAAAGGAGGAGCTACCGCGAATAGACGCAGGGGTTTTGCTGATGCGCTTGACTCTTGAAATGAAATTTCAGAGCTAAATTTAGGCAAGTTTTGAAATCCAGGTCAGTTTTAAGACCTGTTTTCAATTACAACCGGTCTTAAAAGTAATATTTAAGACTAGTTATTAATACATAACTAGTCTTAAAAATTGAAACTTTGTAAGACCGGTTATTAATTAAAAACCGGTCTAAAATTTTGAATTTTTAAGATCGGTTTTAATTTACAACCGGTCTTAACAATAAAAAATATTTTATTTTTATGATTGTCTTTAATTCAGATAATATTTTCTAGACCGGTTATTTTTAAAACCGGTCTAGAAAATATATCACATATTTTTTTATTGTATATACTTTAAGACTAATTGTTTTGTAATCGGTCTTAAAATTAGTTTTAAGACCGGTTTTTTATATAACCGGTCTTAAAAGTATTTTTAAAACCGGTTATATTAATAACCGGTCTTAATATTTTATCATAATTACAAAAATGCCACAAGTCATATTTTTTAGACCTTATCCGATGTAACTGGTCTAAATGTTGCGGTCTAAAAACCCTTTTCTGTACTAGTGACTACTCCAATCTAATGATTCTTGATCCGGCTCGAGCAAATGTCAAATCCTAAAATCCCGAATTTTATAATAAATAAGTTATTACTTATTCATGTCTCATCCCTAATATCATATAGTTGGTTATCTCCACCAAAAATGCATAATTACCAAAATGCCCTTAGGAATCCGATCTAATTTCCCTTTAAACCCGGTATAACTGTACTTTACCAAAAAATTATGACCTAGCCTATTTCTACACAACTTTGCACGTATAATCTATTTTTGACCTCAGTTTTGCCAAAATCACACTCCATTTACCAAATTACACTTGCAGCCACATATGTTCAGGTTTTAGGGGTAAAATTGTCATTTCACATCCAAAAGCCTCCACACTTCATTTTTCACATGTTCCCTACACACTTTCCATTCTAGACACAATGAGAACATCAAATCCATCAAATTCAAGCCTAAACACAGTAAAACCTTCTTTTCGCCCTAATTCACTTCTTGAAATCTTTAATTACACTTCCCACATGATTAATCAAAATTTGGACAGTACCTCCAATTAGGGTTTATGCCTCCCAAATCAAAAAATCATGACAACCAACCTAAACAATCAACCAAATCACCAACAACTTTGAATCAACAAGTAGAACAATGTTTCATGAATTGCCTCTTGCTTTTCTTCTTCTTCTTCTTTCTTAACTGCCCCCTCTCCTTCTTGTTTCTCCTTGATTTTCTTTTGGTTTCATGTGGTTCCAAGAAAGATTTGAGGATTAGAAGAGGTTTTTGAGCATTTAGGGACAAGAACAAGTGAATTTTGCTTGCGAACTTACCTTGATTTACTTCTTGAATCCTTGTCTCTTCTTTTGCACTTTTTCTTCTTCAAGATGTTGCTCACATCATTAAAGCCATAACAGCAAGTGTCACACCCCGCCAGGCCATACACACGGCTCCAATATGGCCCTTACCAACTGCAGTGGACTCACAAGGATATAGGCGCACCCCTTGCTCTTTCCTTTTGCCTCCTTACGACTCAAAATCTTAACCTGGGGGTAAGTATCAGAGTTCGGTGAGAGGTAGTACCATTGAGAGTTTGAGTCGTGGGGAGGCGAGAGGAAAATAGAAGGGGTGCGATTATATCCTTGTGAGTCCACCACTATCAGTGAGGGCCACGATGAAGCCATGTGTGTGGGTCGACAGGGTGTGACAACAAGTTATTACACATGGCTTGTCTATCATACATAATCTTTATAGCTTTCCCCACTTTATGTTTAACACACTATGTGCTTTAGTCCCTTATAAGTTGGGTCTCTTTTATGGTCACATTAAGTTCTAAGACATATCTCTACTCTTTGGACCCAACATGTCACAATTTCCTCAAATGCCATAAACTTGTAGGGCAACATAATCTGCTAGATTTGTCACTTCAACTTTGAAAATTTGTAACTCAATCTAGAAAAATCCAATTGAGGTGGTTCAAGATCATATGGAAAGCTCTTTAAGTCTTCTTTACAGAAAAATATCATCCACTGCCAATTATAGGCCCAAAATTATTGAAATCCTTGAATATCAACATTGCTTCAGGATTCAATCCATATTCAATACCAAAAATTTGGCAGATTATCAACTTACAATTTATAAACCCAAATGACATATATTATATATCAATTTAAAGCTTAAGATGTTTACTTTCAAAGTGAAAAATATCATGATCATTGGACAATGTCTAACTATTCAAAAACACCTCAAAAGCAGTATGCCTTTCAGGAAACAAAATCTTGTAGCAACTAACTTTCAATCCCAAAGTTGGTGTTTTGTGTCCAATTATCAAAAGATCAAAACCACAGGCTATTTCCACATAATTTTTCTCAAAAAAATCCATTTCTAACGTCAAATTCATCAAAATCCAACTCTAGCCCTAAAAACTAGGGCTAGCCAAATCTAAACCCAATGTAACCCAAGTTGTGTTTTCCCAATTTCAACCTCAAAACATGTGATTAATCATCATTAAACCTCATTTAACATCATGCTCATCATTAAACACCCATTAAAGCTTCAAATCCCCTTCTTGGGCAAAACCTTAAGGCGTCTATAACTTCAAAAATACTCATCAAAACGTCAAAACACTATACTCAAATTAAAGCTTACGATTACTTCTACTCGATTCTCCAATCAGTTATTGATTCCGACATCATTTCCACCAACAAGGTGACCAAACACCTCTGATAAAAAATCTAGACCCATAAAAACATGGCTTTTGATAAGTAGAAGAAGATTTGTCTTCTTTTCTTCTTTAACATGCTTAGGCAGATTCAATTGTTAAGGGAGAGGGAATCTGATGTATTCATCCAGCTTTGAGTATGATGTTCGAGAAAATTGGGTATGTAGCCGGATAGAAGACCGGTGAGTTGCATTGGCTTTTTCACCTATATCAGATGTCCAACAACAGATGTTGGCATATGATTGGTTAATCAGGGCAGAAAGTTAAAAGATACTTTAATAAAGCTATTTTTTGATACAAGGCCGCTCGACTTTGCGACAAGTGTCACTTCTTCCCTTGATTGTTATCATGTATCTTGGAGACTGCCAAGAGGAAGCCATATATCCCTTATGTCTCATAATTTTGCCACGTACATGCCGGAATGTCCTAGACATCTGACACTAAGTCGTGTCTCTTTAAAAATGTAGCGTACATGCACCTACCCAGAAAATGCCTTGGCGTACCTACATAGCATATTTTATCCGACTAATTAGTCATATATGTCTATGTCTTCAAGAATGCGCCACATATGTGCCTGTATGGCATAAGATGCCGCCACATACCTCAAAAACTACCACTTATGAGCCTCTATGTCTTATGGCACATCGAGTGTACATAGACACTGATAATGTTCATCCGACCACACACATACACAACCACTAATTATTGCCCCAACTCAAAAGCTTCTTTATACATGTAGGACTCAAATGGTGCCACATATGTCTCTTGGTGTCACCAAAATGGCGCAGAGTGTGCCAATATGGCCATATATTGGCATCTTTTATCCAACTACTTATACGCACTGAGCCCTATATAATTTGGAACTCGTTCTCAAACCACATGGCTAAATCATATAGTTCCATAAAACTCATTCTATCTTGGGGCTCTTACCAAACTGGGCTTAGTAGTTTTCTTAACTTAGGCTTATTCTTAAGCCTCTAGGCTCAAGATTCAGGGTGTAACACTCATCCTTAGACCCCTTTATACAGCACTGCGGAAGCATTACCGTCTTAGGGAAAAAATGTAAGTCAGGTTGTAACACCCTTACCTTCATATTCATTTGATAAGTCTATGTGTATAGCAAGTTGAACCGTTAAGCCAGGAATTCAGTCCTAGAACTAATACGCTTTTTAAAACAGTTATAAATCCCACATTTAAATCAAGGTTTGAATCTATAATTGAATGAGTTTTTCTGATGAATTCAAAACTTTTCAAAATGGTTTCATTAAGGTTCATAATTCAATTATAACTCATTAGTTCTTAATTCCTTTTATTAAAGTATGCAAGCATCTCTCCACTTATTACTCTCTTGGTTATGGGCCTTTTTAGTGTATAGATTCCCTAACCCAATTCCTTTATCATAACAGCGTATGTACTGGTTTACCATGTGATTATATGGCTATTTCTGCTACTGATACTATAAATATTGCAGTTATGTTCTCTAGTCATGAACAACATACATAAGATAAAAAACAAGTAACCAATGGGACTTTCAATGTTGACCGCAATCCTATACTCATCCACAACTATCTTCTTGCCCCTCAAGCCACTTGCCTTTATTGTAGGTTAGTTATTGGAAGTAATAGGCATTCAATCACATAAATATAAGAACACAGAGCATTCCCCACAGTCATTATATAACATCCAAATAGAAATCAATATTCAAAACACATCATGCAGCAATTCACATTACCATTGCAATAGGTATATAAATCACTTGGCCCCGAGTGTTCACTATGCACAATAGGCCCCAGGATTTCACTCGTATATAATAATAATTTTCATGGCCTAGGCGTCTATCCACGCAATAGGCCCTAAGTGACCACCACTCAAATTATAAATGCTTCCAAAACTCATAATGAAACCACAAACATGCAACGTATCTCATAATATATGAAATAAATAGTTACTACTTGGTTACTTTTGTTGAAGGGTGTGTTGGGATTGGTAGGCATAGAGGAAGAATTTAAAATTTTTACCAATCCTAATTATGGATTTATCAACAGCGTTTAAATCGAGTTAAAATAATCATACCTTTTATGTGTTCTGGGCTTTCGATCACTAGGAGCCAACACCTCATATTCACTCCCTCTACCAGTATCCACACGAATGCGACTCCAACACAGAGTGTATGCTAGCACCTCCAATGTCTCCCTAAGGTTTCCTCATGGCTCCCTTTTCTCATCCATACAAGGGTTATCCTGCCCTATCATTTTTATAACTCAGAAGGCTAAATTGGATCTTCAAAATTAATCTTACTTAATTTTGAAATCAATTAACACTTAATTATTTTGATGTGCTAATTAAATAAATTCAGTTTAATTAAATCTGTCCAACAATTTTAATTTAACCTATTTATTTAATCCGAATAAAGAGCCAACAGAAATAAATTTAAATTATCTTTATAAATTATATCTTTATCATGTTAGTTATTAATTTGAATTTATCTAATAAAACTAAATTTAAAACTAACACAATATAAAAATATTATCATATAATATATATATAAGTATTTCAAAAATACATGTATATAATATATTAATTTTCTTTTCATGAATTTTATATCATATACATATATATAAATATAAAATTCATCCACCATAAATTAAATATTGTATTCATTGAATGTTAAACACATCTTAGATTCAATAAACCTAGACATTATAGCTTATGTTAGGCTATTCTTGTGTCCAACCTTGTAGGCCCATACGAAGTTGGCAGTGGACCAATAACTGTACTAACCCATAAATCGCAAGCAACATCTAGCAAGACATTACGACTACCCAATTCATATGAGGATCATTAACATGATGCAAAATGTCATAAACCATGTCATGTCCCTTTTGCCACATGATATTTTAGCCAAAGATGAGGCATGAATAATGTCAACCTCCTATTCCTAACATTACTTTCTTGATTCTTGCGTAGTCTAACATTACAAATGGAAACTCCTTTCCATCGTTGTATGGCCATACATTTCTCAGACTCACTTATTGAAGGGCCTAGTAATATCTCTCTACTAATGTGATGGACAAATTCCATCTTGACCATTCAGATTCGTCTGCATGAAAACCATCAAGCTCGATTGTAGCCTTTATCATCACGCAGTCAAAGGTGACTTTTAACTAGGTCAAAGCTTAGCGAGTCTCATGTAGGAATCTATGATGATCTTAGGTCAAAGGGCATAGTGACGTGGTTATACATGAGATATGCTTATGACTTGATCCATGCAGCTTTCTTATAGTAGATCGGCCTAACACCTTGCATACTTACAAGTTCCTAAGACATTGATTCGTATCTCCATATGCCTTATCAAAGTCATATTAGTCTTACTTCATCTTTACGCCCGCATAAATGACCGATCAGGGACATTTAGCACAATCTTTATGATTTATCCAAGGATACAATTATCACTATTAACATGCAAATAATATGATAACAGAATAGAGAAATTTCATTAAATTAATAATGTTCAAAGTACAATGATTAGCCCTTTGGGCACAATTTCCAATATCCTCCCACTTGCCCTTAGTACAATCATTAATTTGCCTAATTCCTATTGTCTTAACATGATGCTCATGCTTTGCCTGTGCAAGCGGCTTAGTAAGAGGATTAGCAACATTATCTTCTTATGCTACTTTGCATATCTTTATATTACCTCTATCATTGATTTCTCTAATAAGATGAAATCACTTAAGCATATGCTTAGTCCATTGATGTGACCTAAGTTCCTAAGCTTGTGCAATAGCACCGCTATTATCACAGAACAAAATTGCATTTGAGATGGTAGGCACCACCCCTAGTTTAGTAATGAACTTTTTGATCCAAACGGCTTCTTTAACTGCATCCGATGTTGCTATATACTCAGCTTCTGTTGCAGAATCTGCTATAGTGTTATGCTTAGAGCTCTTCCAACTTTATGTTCCACCATTTAGGAGGAATACATATCCATATTACGATTTAAGGTTGTCTTAGTCAATTTGGAAACTTGCATCTGTGTAACCGGTTACATAGAGCTCATCATCTAATCCACCATAGACGAAAAATAAGTCCTTAGTCTTTCTTAAGTACTTTACGTTATTCTTGACGGCAGTCTAATGACCCTTGCCAGGATCTTATTGATATCTGCTAGTCATACTTAAGGCAAATGAGACATCTGGTCGAGTACATAACATAGCATACATGATATATCCAATGGCCGAGGCATATGGAGCCTTACTCATGCGATCTCGCTGATTAGGTATACTAGGACACAGATCCTTGCTAAGATGGATGCCATAAGACATAGCCATGTATCCCCTTTTTATATCCTGCATACAAAACCTATGCAGTATCTTGTCTATATATGTACTCTGACTAAGGCCTATTAGTCTTTTAGATCTATCCTTATAGATCCTAATCCCTAAGATGTAGGTGGCTTTACCTAAGTCTTTCATTGAAAAGGACTTTCAAAACTAAGACTTGACACTCTGCAAGGTAGGAATGTTGTTCCCAATGAGTAGGATGTCATCTACATAAAGCACTAGAAATACAACTATGCTCCTATTAACCTTCTTGTAAACACAAGGTTCGTCAATGTTTTGAATGAATCAAAACTCTTTGACTACTTTATCAACACAATGATGAGATGCTTACTTCAATCCATAAATGGATCTTTGAAGCTTGCAAACTTTACCAGAGTCCTCTGGATACACAAAACCTTCAGGTTGTGTCATGTACACATCCTCAAGCAGCTTTCTATTACGAAAGGCTATTTTGACGTTTTATAGTCATAATATATTGCAATGGCAAGAAGGATTCTAATTCATTTGGCCATTGCAACTAGGGAAAATCTTTCATCATAGCCTACACCATGAGTTTGAGTGAATCCTTTTGCAATCAGTCATGCCTTAAAGACATTTACATTGCCATCCATATCACTTTTCTCCTTGAAAACCCATTTGCGCCCGATGGTTTTTACACCTTCAGGTGGATCGACTAAGGTCCATACCTGATTGTTGTACATGGATTGCATTTCAGACTTCATGTCATTTGGCCATTTCTCAAAGTTTGGTCCCACTATGGCTTCACGATAGGTAGTTGGCTCATTTTGCTCAATGAGCAACATGTCACAGCCTTTAGTAATCAGAAATCCATATCTTTGAGGCGATGCCGTGTCTTATCTGAGGCTCAGCAACTTATTGTGAGTTTTCTCTAATTTCCATCTGTGGTTCTGTACTATCTTGTGACTCTTGAACTTCTTCAAGATGTACCTTGCTCCCACTTGTTATTTTAGAGACAAACTCTCTTTCTAAAAACTTACCATTTCGAATAACAAACACTTTGTTATAAGTGGGATTGCAGACATAGTATCCTTTTGTTTCTTTAGGATACCCCACAAAAAGGAACTTTGAGGATATGGGCACTAATTTATCATAGGCTTGTTACTTAACATATACCTCACATCGCCAGATCTTGAGAAAAGATAAACTTGGTTTCTTTCTATCCATATCTCATATGGTGTTTTTTCAATTGTCATAGATGGAACACGATTTAGTGTGAACGCATCTATCTCTAGGGCATGTCCCCAAAAGGACAATGGAAGATCTGTTTGACTCATCATAGATCAAACCATGTATAATAGTGTTTGATTCCTTCATTCAGAAATGCCATTCCATTGTGGTATTCCTAGAGGAGTCAATTGTGAGATTATCCCATAACTCCTAAGATGGTCAATGAACTCTTAGCTCAAATATTCACCACCTCAATCAGATCGAAGTGCTTTAATTGTTTTGCCAATTTGGTTTTGTACTTCATTTTGGAATATTTTGAACATTTCAAAAGATTCAGATTTGTGTTTCATTAGATAGATATAGCCAATCTACTAAAGTCATCTATAAATGTAATAAAGTAGGCATAAACTCCTTTGGCAACTATATTTAATGGTCCACATACATTTGTATGTATGAGATCCAATAATTCAGTGGCCCTCTCACTATGCCCAATAAAAGGTGCCTTTGTCATCTTTCCTAATAAGCAAGATTGGCATGTATCATATGATTCAAAATCAAATGAGTTAAGAAATCCATCTTGATGAAGTTTGGAAATACGTTTCTCATTTATATGGCCTAGATGACAATGCCATAGGTAGGTCAGATTCAGATCGTTTGATTCTATCCTTTTAGTAGTTATGTTATAGATATTCCCATTATTAGGATGTTCCAAATTTAATATATAATGACCAACATGCAAATCACTATCAGCATAGAAAATGTCATTATGATAAATAGAACATTTATCATTCCTAGTAATGGAAGTATAACCTTCTTTATCCAAATAAGGAAGAGAAACAATATTATTACTCAAAGCAGGAACAAAATAGCAATTATTCAAAACTAATAAAAGCCTACTGGGCAGAACTAATTCATAAGTGCTTATGGCTAAAGCATTAAGTCTTGCTTTTTTATCCAACTTATAGGTCCACCTCGCCCTTCTTCATCTTTCTACTGTCCTTTAGACCCTGCACAATTGTACAAATGTGAGAACCACATACAATATCTAATACCCATGTAGAAGAAGTAGAAAAATGAATGTTTATAACATAAATACTTGAAGCGATAGCCCCACTATCCTTCTTGTTCTTTTTCAGATCTTCGATGTAGAGCTTACAATTTCTTCTCCAATGACTGGATTCATTGCAGAAGTAGCAAACTCCTTCCTTTAGAGGCTTTGCCTTCTTGGGTGCAGGCTTGGTTTTGGGCTTATTTGACTTATTATTCTTACCACCTGAGCCATTACCCTTCCATTTGCCCTTCCCTTTCTTTTTCATACCTTTTCCTTTCTAAACTATCAAAACAGTGTTAGGCAAATTTGAGGTCAAAAGAATGAAAGTTTGGTGACGGTCTCGGAATTGCTTAAAAAACCCACATACCCCTTCCTTTTTCAATGAGGATTCTTGAATGGCCAATATTGTGGTCAAACTCATCTTTTTGGGCCCTTAACGGACAAAAACAAGTTTTAGGCTAATTTGATGACAAAAGAATGAAAGTTAGGTCACTGTCTCGGAATTGCGTGAAAACCAACATACCCACTCCATTTTTCATGAGGATTCTAGAATGGCGAATATTGTTGTCAAATTCATCTGTTTGGTCCTTTAACAGACAAAAACACGTTTTTGGCTAATTTGATGTCAAAACAATGAAAGTTTGATCACTGTCTCGGAATTGCGTGAAAACCAACATGCCCACTCCATTTTTCATGAGGATTATAGAATGGCCAATATTGTTGTCAAATTCATCTGTTTGGGCTCTAAATGGACCAAAACACTTTTTAGGCTAATTTGAGGTCAAAATAATGAAAGTTTGGTCACTGTCTCGGAATTTCGTGAAAAACCACATACCCATTCATATTTTCATGACGATTCTAGAATGCCCAATATTGGTTTCAAATTCATATGTTTGAGCCCTAAAAGGTCAAAAACACGTTTTAGGCTAATTTGTGGTGAAAAGAATGACAGTTTGGTCACTGCCTCGGAACAGCGTGAAAACCCACATACCCACTCCATTTTTCATGAGGATTCTAGAATGGCCAATATTGTTGTCAAATGCATCTGTTTGGGCCCTAAGCGAAAAAAACACGTTTTAGCCTAATTTGAGGTCAAAAGAATGAAAGTTTGGTTAATATCTCGGAATTGCGTGAAAACCAATATACCCACTCCATTTTTCATGAGGATTCTAGAATGGCCAGTATTGTTGTCAAATTCATCTGTTTGGGCCCTTAAAAGACAAAAACACGTTTTAGGCTAATTTGATGTCAAAAGAATGAAAGTTTGGTCACTGTCTCGGAATTGCGCGAAAACCAACATGCCCACTCCATTTTTCATGAGGATTATAGAATGGCCAATATTGTTGTCAACTTCATCTGTTTGGGCCCTGCACAGACAAAAACACGTTTTAGCCTAATTTGAGGTCAAAAGAATGAAAGTTAGGTCAATGTCTCGGAATTGCGTGAAAACCCAAATACCCACTCCACTTTTCTTGAGGATTCTAGATTGGAAAATATTGTTGTCATTTTCATCTATTTGGGCCCTGAAAGGACAAAAAGACATTTTAGGCTAAATTGAGGTCTTTTGAATGAATGTTTGGTTACTGTCTCGGAACTGTGTGAAAACCCACAAACCCACTTCAGTTTACATGAGGATTATAGATTGGCCAATATTGTTTTCAAATTCATCTGTTTGGGCCCTAAACAGATGACATCAACTTTATGGGCCCATATGAGGTCAACAGAATGAAAGAGTGGTCACTGTCCCAGAATTGTGTGAAAACCAAGATACCCACTCCATTTTTCATGAGGATTCTAGAATGGCCAATATTGCTGTCAAATTCATCTATTTGGGCTCTGAACGGACCAAAACACTTTTTAGGCTAATTTGAGGTCAGAAGAATGAAATTTTGGTCAATGTCTCGGAATTGCGTGAAAACCAACATACCCACTCCATTTTACATGAGGATTCTAGAATGGCCAATATTGTTGTCAAATTCATCTGTTTGGGTTCTTAACAAACAAAAACACATTTTAGGCTAATTTGATGTCAAAAGAATGAAAGTTTGGTCACTGTCTTGGAATAGCGTGAAAAGCCACATACGCACTCCATTTTTCATGAGGATTCTAGATTGGCCAATATTGTTGTCAAATTCATCTGTTTGGGCCCTTAACGGACGACAACACGTTTAAGGATAATATAAGGTCAAAAGAATGAAAGTGTGATTACTGTCTCAGAATTGTGTGAAAACCCCCATACCCGCTCCAATTTTCTTGAGGATTCTAGAATGGAAATTTATTGTTGTGAAATTCATCATTTTGTGCCTTGAACGGACAAAAACACGTTTTAGGCTAATTTGATGTCAAAAGAATGAAAGTTTAGTCACTTTCTCGGAATTGCGTGAAAACCCATATACCCACTCCATTTTTCATGAGGATTCTAGAATGGCCAATATTGTTGCCAAATTCATCTATTTGGGCATAGAACGTACAAAAACACGTTTTAGCCTAATTTGAGGTCAAAACAATGAAAGTTTGGTCACTGTCTCAGAATTGCATGAAATCCCACATACCCACTCCATTTTTCAGGAGGATTCTAGAATGGCCAATATTGTTGTCAAATTCATCTAATATGCCCCCAGAAGGTCAAAACGACGTTTTAGCCTAATTTGAGGTCAAAAGAATGAAAGTTTGGTCACTGTCTCAGAATTGCGTGAAAACCAACATACCTACTCCATTTTTCATGAGGATTCTAGAATGGCCAATATTGTTGTCAACTTCATCTTTTTGGGCCCTGAACAGACAAAAACAAGTTTAAGGGTAATATTAGGTCAAAAAGAATGAAAGTGCAGTCACTGTGTCAGAATTGTGTGAAAACACACATACCCACTCCATTTTTCATGGGGATTCTAGATATGGCCAATATTTTTGTCAAATTCATCTGTTTGGGCCCTGAATGGACAAAAACACGTTTAAGGGTAATATGAGGTCAAAAAGAATGAAAGTGTGGTCACTGTCTCAGAATTGGGTGAAAACGCACATACCCAGTCCATTTTTCATGAGGATTCTAGAATGGCCAATATTGTTGTCAAATTCATCTGTTTGGGCTCTGAACGGACGAAAACACTTTTTAGGATAATTTGAGTTCATAATAATGAAAGTTTGGTCACTGTCTCGGAATTGCGTGAAAACCCACATACCCACCCAATTTTTCATTAGGATTCTAGAACGCCCAATATTTTGTTCAAATTCATCGGTTTGGGCACTGAAAGTACAAAAACAAGTTTTAGCCTAATTTAAGGTCGAATAAATGAAAGTTTGGTCAATGTCTCAGAATTGCGTGAAATCCCACATACCCACACAATTTTTCATTAGGATTCTAGTTTGGCCAATATTGTTGTCAAATTCATCTGTTTTGGCACCTAACAGACAAAAACACTTTTTAGGCCAATTTGAGTTCAAAATAATGAAAGTTTGGTCACTGTCTCGGAATTGCGTGGAAACCCACATACCCACCCAATTTTTCATGAGCATTCTAGAATGCCCAATATTGTGTTCAAATTCATCTGTTTGGGCACTAAAAGTACAAAAACACGTTTTAGGCTAATTTGAGGTCAAATAAATGAAAGTTTTGTCACTGTCTCAGAATTGCGTGAAATCCCATATACCCACACAATTTTTCATGAGGATTCTAGATTGGCCAATATTGTTGTCAAATTCATCTGTTTGGGCACTTAACAGACAAAAACACGTATTAGGCTTATTTGAGGTCAAAAGAATGAAAGTTTGGTGACTGTCTCGGAATTGCGTGAAAACTGACATACCAACTCCATATTTAATGAGGATTCTAGAATAGCCAATATTGTAGTCAAATTCATCTGTTTGGGCATAGAACGTACAAAAACACGTTTTAGCCTAATTTGAGGTCAAAACAATGAATGTTTGGTTACTGTCTCAGAGTTGCATGATATCCAACATATCCACTCCATTTTTCAAGAGGATTCTAGAATGGCCAATATTGTTGTCAAATTCATCTGTTTGGGCCCTGAACGGACGACAACATGTTTAACGGTAATATGAGGTCAAAATAATGAAAGTGTGGTCACTGTGTAAGAATTGGGTGAAAACCCACATACGCACTCCATTTTTCATGGGGATTCTAGAATGGCCAATATTGTTGTCAACTTCATCTGTTTGGGACCTGAACGGACAAAAACACGTTTTAGTCTAATTTGAGATCAAAAGAATGAAAGTTTTGTCAATATCTCGAAATTGTGTGAAAACTCACAAACATACTCCATTCTTCATGAGTATTCTAGAATAGAAAATATTGTTGTCACTTACATCTGTTTGGGCCTTGAAAGGACAAAAACACGTTTTAGGCTAATTTGAGGTGAAAAGAATGAAAGTTTGGTCACAATCTAGGAATTGTGTGAAAACCCACATACCCACTCAATTTTTCATGAGGATTCTAGAATGGCCAATATTGTTGTGAAATTCATCACATTGTGCCTGGAACGGACAATAACACGTTTTAGGCTAATTTGATGTCAAAAGAATGAAAGTTCGGTCACTGTCTCCGAATTGCGTGAAATCCCATATACCCACTCCATTTTTCATAAGGATCGTAGAATATCAAATATTGTTGCCAAATTCATCTTTTTGGGCTTTGAACGGACCAAAACACTTTTGAGGCTAATTTGAGGTCAAAAGAATGAAAGTTTGGTTACAATCTAGGAATTGCGTGAAAACCCACATACCTACTCAATTTTTCATGAGGATTCTAGAATGGCCAATATTGTTGTGAAATTCATCACATTGTGCCTGGAACGGACAATAACACGTTTTAGGCTAATTTGATGTCAAAAGAATGAAAGTTCGGTCACTGTCTCCGAATTGCGTGAAATCCCATATACCCACTCCATTTTTCATAAGGATCGTAGAATATCAAATATTGTTGTCAAATTCATCTTTTTGGGCTCTGAACGGACCAAAACACTTTTCAGGCTAATTTGAGGTCAAAAGAATGAAAGTTTGGTCACTGTCTCGGAATTGCATGAAAAACCACATACCCACTCCATTTTTCATGAGGATTCTAGAATGCCCAATATTGCTTTCAAATTCATCTGTTTGGGATCTGAACGAACCAAAACACTTTTTAGGCTAATTTGAGGCCAAAAGAATGAAAGTTTGGTCACTGTCTCGGAATTGCGTGAAAAACAACCTACCCACTCCATTTTTCATGAGGATTCTAGAATGCCCAATATTGGATTCAAATTCATCTGTTTGGACCTGAAAGGTCAAAACCATGTTTTAGGCTAATTTGAGGTGAAAAGAATGAAAGTTTTGTCACTATCTAGGAAATGTGTGAAAACCCACATACCCACTCAATTTTTCATGAGGATTCTAGAATGGCCAATATTGTGTTTAAATTCATATCTTTGGGCTCTGAACGTACAAAAACACGTTTTAGCCTAATTTGAGGTCAAAACAATGAAAGTTTGGTCACTGTCTCAGAAATGCGTGAAATCCCACATACCCACTCCATTTTTCTTGAGGATTCTAGAATAGCCAATATTGTTGTCAAATTCATCTGTTTGGGCTCTGAAAGGACGAAAACACTTTTTAGGCCAATTTGAGTTCAAAATAATGAAAGTTTGGTCACTGTCTCGGAATCGCGTGGAAACCCACATACCTACCCAATTTTTCATGAGGATTCTAGAATGCCCAATATTGTGTTCAAATTCATCTTTTTGGGCTCTAAAAGTACAAAAACACGTTTTAGGCTAATTTGAGGTCAAATAAATGAAAGTTTTGTCACTGTCTCAGAATTGCGTGAAATCCCATATACCCACACAATTTTTCATGAGGATTCTAGATTGGCCAATATTGTTGTCAAATTCATCTGTTTGGGCACTTAACAGACAAAAACACGTATTAGGCTTATTTGAGGTCAAAAGAATGAAAGTTTGGTGACTGTCTCGGAATTGCGTGAAAACCCACATACCCACTCCATATTTCATGAGGATTCTAGAATAGCCAATATTGTTGTCAAATTCATCTGTTTGGGCATAGAACGTACAAAAACACGTTTTAGCCTAATTTGAGGTCAAAACAATGAATGTTTGGTTACTGTCTCAGAATTGCGTGATATCCAACATATCCACTCCATTTTTTCAGGAGGATTCTAGAATGGCCAATATTGTTGTCAAAATCATCTAATATGCCCCTGGAAGGTCAAAAAGACGTTTTAGGCTAATTTGAGGTCAAAAGAATGTAAGTTTTGTCACTATCTCGGAATTGCGTGAAAACCAACATTCCCACTCCATTTTTCATGAGGATTCTAGAATGGCCAATATTGTTGTCAACTTCATCTCTTTAGGCCCTGCATGGACAAAAACACGTTTTAGGGTAAATTGAGGTCCAAAGAATGAAAGTTTGGTGACTATCTCGGAATTGCGTGAAAACCCAGATACCCACCCCATTTTGCATGAGGATTGTAGATTGGCCAATATTGTTGTCAAATTCATCTTTTTTGGGCCTTGAACGGACCACAACACGTTTAAGGATAATATAAGGTCAAAAGAACGAAAAGTGTGGTCACTGTCTCAGAATTGCGTGAAATCCCACATACCCACTCCATTTTTCATGAGGATTCTAGAATAGCCAATATTGTTGTCAAATTCATCTGTTTGGGCGCTGAATGGACAAAACACTTTTTAGGCTTATTTGAGGTCAAAAGAATGAAAGTTTGGTCACTGTCTCGGAATTGCGCGAAAAGCCACATACCTACTCCATTTTTCATGAGGATTCTAGATTGGCCAATATTGCTGCCAAATTCATCTGTTTTGGCCCTGAACGGACGACAATACGTTTAAGGATAATATAAGGTCAAAAGAACAAAAAGTGTGGTCACTGTCTCATAATTGTGTGAAAACCCCCATACCCTCTCCAATTTTCATGAGGATTCTAGAATGGCCAATATTGTTGTGAAATTCATCACTTTGTGCCTTGAACGGACAAAAACACGTTTTAGGCTAATTTGATGTCAAATGAATGAAAGTTTGGTCACTTTCTCGGAGTTACGTGAAAACCCGTATACTCATTCTATTTTTCATGAGGATTCTGGAATGACCAATATTGTTGTCAAATTCATCATTTTGGGCATAGAACGTATAAAAACACGTTTTAGCCTAATTTGAGGTCAAAACAATGAAAGTTTGGTTACTGCCTCAGAATTGCTCGAAATCCCACATACCCACTCGATTTTTCATGAGGATTCTAAAATGGCCAATATTGTTGTCAAATTCATCTGTCTGTGCCCTGAACAAACCAAAACACGTTTAAGGCTAATTTGAGATCAAAAGAATGAAAGTTTGGCCACTGTCTAGGAATTGCGTGAAAACCCACAAGCCCACTCCTTTTTTCACAATGATTCTAGAATGGCCAATATTTTTTTCAAATTCATCTGTTTAGGCCGTGAATGGACAAAAACATGTTTTAGGCTAATTTAAGGTC
This sequence comes from Inga laurina, assembly GCA_963855925.1. Taxonomy (NCBI): domain Eukaryota; kingdom Viridiplantae; phylum Streptophyta; class Magnoliopsida; order Fabales; family Fabaceae; genus Inga; species Inga laurina. Next base: position 48,686,777 of record OY979703.1, read on the forward strand.
AAAAGAAAGAAAATTTGGTCACTGTCTCGGAATTACGTGAAAACCCGCATACCCACTCCATTTTTCATGATGATTCTAGAATGGCCAATATTGTTGTCAACTTCATCTGTTTGGGCCCTATAGGACAAAAACACAATTTAGCCTAATTTCAGGTCAAAAGAATGAAAGTTTGGTCAATGGCTCGGAATTGCGTGAAAACCCACATACGCACTCCATTTTTCATGAGGATTCTAGAATCGCAAATATTGTTGTCAGTTTCATCTGTTTGGGCCCTGAACGGACAAAAACATGTTTTAGCCTAATTTGAGGTCAAAAGAATGAAAGTTTGGTCAGTGTCTCGGAGTTGCGTGAAAACCCACATACCCCCTCCATTTTTCATGAGGATTCTAGAATGGCCAATATTGTTGTCAAATTCATCTGTTTGGGCCCTGAACGGACAAAAACACGTTGTAGCCCAATTTGAGGTCAAAAGAATGAATTTTTGTCAATTTGTCGGAATTGCGTGAAAACCCACATACCCACTCCATTTTTCATGAGGTTTCTAGAATGGCCAATATTGTTGCCAAATTCATCTATTTGGCCCGTGAACGGACAAAAACATGTTTTAGGCTAATTTCAGGTCAAAAGAATGAAAATTTGGACACTGTCTAGGAATTGCGTGAAAACCCACATACCCACTGCATTTTTCTTGAGGATTCTTGAATGGCCAATATTGTTGTCAAATTCATCTATTTGATCCCTGAACGGACAAAAACACACTTTAGCCTAATTTGAGGTCAAAAGAATGAAAGTTTGGTCAATGTCTCAGAATTGCGTGAAAACCCACATACCCACTCCATTTTTCAAGAGGATTCTAGAATAGCAAATATTGTTGTCGCTTTCATATGTTTGGGCCCTGAAACGGCAAAAACACGTTTCAGGCTAATTTGAGGTCAAAAGAATGAAAGTTTGGTCACTTTCTCGGAATTGCGTGAAAACCCACATACCTACTCCTTTTTCGATCAGGATTCTAGAATGGCCATTATTGTGTTCAGATTCATCTGTTTGGTCCCTGACAAAACCAAAACACGTTTACGGCTAATTTGAGGTCAAAGGAATGAAAGTTTGGTCATTGTCTCGAAATTGCGTGAAAACCCACATACCCACTCCATTTTTCATGTGGATTCGAGAATAGCAAATATTGTTGTCTCTTTCATTTGTTTGGGCCCTGAATAAAAAAAACAAGTTTTAGGCTAATTTGAGGTCAAAAGAATGAAAGTGTAGTCACTTTCTCAGAAATGCGTGAAAACCCACATACCTACTCCATTTTTCATGAGGATTCTTGAATAGACAATAGTGTTCAAATTCACATGTTTGGGCCCTGAACAGACCAAAACATGTTTAAGGGTAATATGAGGTCAAAAGAATGAAAGTTTGGTCACTGTCTCAGAATTACGTGAAATCACACATACCTCCTCCATTTTTCTTGAGGATTCTAGAATGGCCAATATTGTTGTAAAATTCATCTGTTTGGGCCCTGAATATTCAAATACACATTTTAGGCTAATTTGAGGTCAAAAGAATGAAAGTTTGGTCACATTCTCGGAACTGCGTTAAAACCCACATACCCACTCCATTTTTCATGAGGATTCTAGAATGGCCAATATTGTTGTAAAATTCATTTGTTTGAGCCCTGAAACTTCAAAAACACGTTTTAGGCTAATTTGAGGTCAAAAGAATGAAAGTTTGGTCACTATCTCGGAATTGCGTGAAAACCCACATACCCACTCCATTTTTCATGAGGATTCTAGAATGGCCTATATTGTTGTCAAATTCATCTGTTTGGGTCGTGAACAGACAAAAACATGTTTTAGGCGAATTTAAGGTCAAAAGAATGAAAGTCTGGTCAGTTTTTCGAAATTGCGTGAAAACCCACATACCGACTCCATTTTTCATGAGGATTCTAGAATGGCCAATAAAGTGTTCAAATTCATCTATTTGGGCCCTAAACAGACCAAAACACGTTTAAGGCTAAAATGAGGTCAAAAGAATGAAAGTGTTGTCATTGTCTCGGAATTGCGTGAAAACCCACATACCCACTCCATTTTTCATGAGGATTCTAGAATAGAAAATTTTGTTGTTACTTTCATCTGTTTAGTCCATGAAAGGAGAAAAACACGTTTTAGGCTAATTTGAGGTCAAAAGAATGAAAGTTTGGTCACTCTCGGAATTGCGTGAAAACCCACATACCTACTCCATTTTCCATCAGGATTCTAGAATGGCCAACATTGTGTTCAAATTTATCTATTTGGGGCCTGAACAGACTAAAACACGCTTAAGGCTAATTTGAGGTCAAAGGAATGAAAGTTTGGTCATTGTCTCAGAATTACGTGAAAGCTCACATACCCACTTCATTTTTCATGAGGATTCTAGAATAGCAAATTTTGTTGTCACTTTCATCTGTTTGGTCCTGAAAGGATAAAAACACGTTTTAGGCTAATTTGAGGTCAAAAGAATGAAAGTTTGGTCACTCTCGGAATTGCGTGAAAACCCACATACCTACTCCATTTTCCATCAGGATTCTAGAATGGCCAACATTGTGTTCAAATTTATCTGTTTGGGCCCTGAACGGATAAAAACACGTTTTAACCTAATTTGAGATCAAAAGAATGAAAGTTTGGTCAATGTCTCGGAAATACGTGAAAACCCACATACCCACTACATTTTTCATGAGGATTCTAGAATGTCCAATATTGTTGTCAAATTCATTTGTTTGGGTCGTGAACAGACAAAAACATGTTTTAGGCAAATTTAAGGTCAAAAGAAAGAAAATTTGGTCACTATCTCGGAATTGCGTGAAAATCCACATACCCACTCCATTTTTCATGAGGATTCTAGAATGGCCAATATTGTTGTCAAATTCATCTGTTTGGCCCGTAAATGGACAAAAATGTGTTTTAGCCTAATTTAAGGTCAAAAGAATGAAAATTTGGTCACTATCTCGGAATTGTGTTAAAACCCATATTCCCACTACATTTTTCTTGAGGGTTCTAGAATTGCCAATATTGTGTTCAAATTCATCTGTTTGGGCCTTGAACAGACCAAAACACGTTTAAGGCTAATTTGGGGTCAAAAGAAAGAAAGTTTGCTGAATGTCTCAAAATTGCGTGAAAACCCACATTCCCACTTCTTTTTTCATTAGCATTCTAGATTGGCCAATATTGTTGTCAAATTCATCTGTTTGGGCCATAATCGGATGAAAACACGTTTAAGAGTAAAATGTTGTCAAAAGAATGATAGTTTGGTCACTGTCTCGGAATTATGTGAAAACCCGCATACCCACTACATTTTTCATGAGGATCCTAGAATGGCAAATATTGTTGTCACTTTCATCTGTTTCGGCCCTGAAAGGAAAAAATCACGTTTTAGGCTAATTTGAGGTCAAAAGATTGAATGTTTGGTCACTTTCTCCGAATTGCCTGAAAACCCACATACCGACTCCATTTTTCATCAGGATTCTAGAATGGCCAATATTGTGTTCAAATTCATCTGTTTGGGCCCTGAACAGACCAAAACAAGTTTAAGGCTAATTTGAGGTCGAAGGAATGAAAGTTTGGTCACTGTCTCGGGATTGCGGCAAAACCCACATACCTACTCTATTTTCCATGAGGATTCGAGAATGGCCAATATCGTGTTCAAATTCATCTGTTTGCGCCCTGAACAGACGAAAAGACTTTTAAGGCTAATTTGAGGTCAAAAGAATGAAAGTTTGGTCAGCGTCTTGGAATTGCGTGAAAACCCACATACCCACTCCATTTTTCATGAGGATTCTAGAATAGCAAATTTTGTTGTCACTTTCATCCTTTTGGGCCCTAAACGGAGAAAAACACGTTTTAGCCTAACATAAGGTCAAAAGAATGAAAGTTTGGTCACTCTCGGAATTGCGTGAAAACCCACATACCTACTCCATTTTCCATCAGGATTCTAGAATGGCCAACATTGTGTTCAAATTTATCTGTTTGGGCCCTGAACGGATAAAAACACGTTTTAGCCTAATTTGAGATCAAAAGAATGAAAGTTTAGCCACTGTCTGGAATTGCGTGAAAACCAACATACCCACTCCACTTTTCTTGAGAAATCCAGAATAGCAAATTTTGTTGTCACTTTCATCTGTTTGGGCCTTAAACGGACAAAAAATCGTATTAGGCAAATTTGAGGTCAAAAGAATGAAAGTCTGGTCACTTTTGCGGATTTGCGTGAAAACCTATATACCTACTCCATTTTTCATGAGGATTCTAGCATGGCCAATAAAGTGTTCAAATTCATCTGTTTGGGCCCTAAACAGACCAAAACACGTGTAAGGCTAATTTAAGGTCAAAAGAATGAAAGTGTTGTCATTGTCTCGGAATTGCGTGAAAACACACATACCCACTCCATTTTTGTTGAGGATTCTAGAATAGCAAATATTGTTGTCACTATCATCTCTTTGGGCCCTGAAAGGGCAAAAATACCTTTTAGGCTAATTTGAGGTCAAAAGAATGAAAGTTTGGTCACTCTCGGAATTGCGTGAAAACCCACATACCTACTAAATTTTCCATCAGGATTCTAGAATGGCCAACATTGTGTTCAAATTTATCTGTTTGGGCCCTGAAAAGACCAAAACACGCTTAAGGCTAATTTGAGGTCAAAGGAATGAAAGTTTGGTCATTGTCTAAGAATTACGTGAAAACTCACATACCCACTCCATTTTTCATGAGGATTCTACAATAGCAAATTTAGTTGTCACTTTCATCTGTTTGGTCCCTGAAAGGAGAAAAACACGTTTTAGGCTAATTTGAGGTCAAAAGAATGAAAGTTTGGTCACTCTCGGAATTGCGTGAAAACCCACATACCTAATCCATTTTCCATCAGGATTCTAGAATGGCCAACATTGTGGTCAAATTTATCTGTTTGGGCCCTGAACGGACAAAAACACGTTTTAGCCTAATTTTAGGTCAAAAGAATGAAAGTTTGGTCACTGTCTCGGAATTGCATGAAATCCCACAAACCCACTCCATTTTTCATGAGGATTCCAGAATAGCAAATTTTGTTTTCACTTTCATCTGTTTGGGCCCTGAAAGGACAAAAACACGTTTTAGGCTAATTTGAGGTCAAAAGAATGAAAGTCTGGTCATTGTCTCAGAATTACGTGAAAACGCACATACCCACTTCATTTTTCATGAGGATTCTAGAATGGCCAATATTGTTGTCAAATTCATCTATTTGGGCCCTGAACAGACCAAAACACGCTTAAGGCTAATTTGAGGTCAAAGGAATGAAAGTTTGGTCATTGTCTCAGAATTGCGTGAAAACCAACATACCTACTCCATTTTCCATTAGGATTCTAGAATGGGCAATATTGTTGTCAAATTCATCTGTTTGGGCCGTAAACAGACAAAAACATGTTTTAGGCGAATTTAAGGTCAAAAGAATGAAAGTTTGGTCAGTGTCTCAGAATTGCGTGAAAACTCACATACCCACTTCATTTTTCATGAGGATTCTAGAATGTCCAATATTGTTGTCAAATTCATTTGTTTGGGTCGTGAACAGACAAAAACATGTTTTAGGCAAATTTAAGGTCAAAAGAAAGAAAATTTGGTCACTATCTCGGAATTGCGTGAAAATCCACATACCCACTCCATTTTTCATGAGGATTCTAGAATGGCCAATATTGTTGTCAAATTCATCTGTTTGGGCCGTAAATGGACAAAAACGTGTTTTAACCTAATTTAAGGTCAAAAGAATGAAAATTTGGTCACTATCTCGGAATTGTGTTAAAACCCATATTCCCACTACATTTTTCTTGAGGGTTCTAGAATTGCCAATATTGTGTTCAAATTCATCTGTTTGGGCCTTGAACAGACCAAAACACGTTTAAGGCTAATTTGGGGTCAAAAGAAAGAAAGTTTGCTGAATGTCTCAAAATTGCGTGAAAACCCACATTCCCACTTCTTTTTTCATTAGCATTCTAGATTGGCCAATATTGTTGTCAAATTCATCTGTTTGGGCCATAATCGGATGAAAACACGTTTAAGAATAAAATGTTGTCAAAAGAATGATAGTTTGGTCACTGTCTCGGAATTATGTGAAAACCCGCATACCCACTACATTTTTCATGAGGATCCTAGAATGGCAAATATTGTTGTCACTTTCATCTGTTTCGGCCCTGAAAGGAAAAAATCACGTTTTAGGCTAATTTGAGGTCAAAAGATTGAATGTTTGGTCACTTTCTCCGAATTGCCTGAAAACCCACATACCGACTCTATTTTTCATCAGGATTCTAGAATGGCCAATATTGTGTTCAAATTCATCTGTTTGGGCCCTGAACAGACCAAAACAAGTTTAAGGCTAATTTGAGGTCGAAGGAATGAAAGTTTGGTCACTGTCTCGGGATTGCGGCAAAACCCACATACCTACTCTATTTTCCATGAGGATTCGAGAATGGCCAATATCGTGTTCAAATTCATCTGTTTGCGCCCTGAACAGACGAAAAGACTTTTAAGGCTAATTTGAGGTCAAAAGAATGAAAGTTTGGTCAGCGTCTTGGAATTGCGTGAAAACCCACATACCCACTCCATTTTTCATGAGGATTCTAGAATAGCAAATTTTGTTGTCACTTTCATCCTTTTGGGCCCTAAACGGAGAAAAACACGTTTTAGCCTAACATAAGGTCAAAAGAATGAAAGTTTGGTCACTCTCGGAATTGCGTGAAAACCCACATACCTACTCCATTTTCCATCAGGATTCTAGAATGGCCAACATTGTGTTCAAATTTATCTGTTTGGGCCCTGAACGGATAAAAACACGTTTTAGCCTAATTTGAGATCAAAAGAATGAAAGTTTAGCCACTGTCTCGGAATTGCGTGAAAACCAACATACCCACTCCACTTTTCTTGAGAAATCCAGAATAGCAAATTTTGTTGTCACTTTCATCTGTTTGGGCCTTAAACGGACAAAAAATCGTATTAGGCAAATTTGAGGTCAAAAGAATGAAAGTCTGGTCACTTTTGCGGATTTGCGTGAAAACCTATATACCTACTCCATTTTTCATGAGGATTCTAGCATGGCCAATAAAGTGTTCAAATTCATCTGTTTGGGCCCTAAACAGACCAAAACACGTGTAAGGCTAATTTAAGGTCAAAAGAATGAAAGTGTTGTCATTGTCTCGGAATTGCGTGAAAACACACATACCCACTCCATTTTTGTTGAGGATTCTAGAATAGCAAATATTGTTGTCACTATCATCTCTTTGGGCCCTGAAAGGGCAAAAATACCTTTTAGGCTAATTTGAGGTCAAAAGAATGAAAGTTTGGTCACTCTCGGAATTGCGTGAAAACCCACATACCTACTAAATTTTCCATCAGGATTCTAGAATGGCCAACATTGTGTTCAAATTTATCTGTTTGGGCCCTGAAAAGACCAAAACACGCTTAAGGCTAATTTGAGGTCAAAGGAATGAAAGTTTGGTCATTGTCTAAGAATTACGTGAAAACTCACATACCCACTCCATTTTTCATGAGGATTCTACAATAGCAAATTTAGTTGTCACTTTCATCTGTTTGGTCCCTGAAAGGAGAAAAACACGTTTTAGGCTAATTTGAGGTCAAAAGAATGAAAGTTTGGTCACTCTCGGAATTGCGTGAAAACCCACATACCTAATCCATTTTCCATCAGGATTCTAGAATGGCCAACATTGTGGTCAAATTTATCTGTTTGGGCCCTGAACGGACAAAAACACGTTTTAGCCTAATTTTAGGTCAAAAGAATGAAAGTTTGGTCACTGTCTCGGAATTGCATGAAATCCCACAAACCCACTCCATTTTTCATGAGGATTCCAGAATAGCAAATTTTGTTTTCACTTTCATCTGTTTGGGCCCTGAAAGGACAAAAACACGTTTTAGGCTAATTTGAGGTCAAAAGAATGAAAGTCTGGTCATTGTCTCAGAATTACGTGAAAACGCACATACCCACTTCATTTTTCATGAGGATTCTAGAATGGCCAATATTGTTGTCAAATTCATCTATTTGGGCCCTGAACAGACCAAAACACGCTTAAGGCTAATTTGAGGTCAAAGGAATGAAAGTTTGGTCATTGTCTCAGAATTACGTGAAAACTCACATACCCACTCCATTTTTCATGAGGATTCTAGAATAGCAAATTTTGTTGTCACTTTCATCTGTTTGGGCCCTGAATGGACAAAAACACATGTTAGGCTAATTTGAGGTCAAAAGAATGAAAGTTTGGTCACTCTCTCGGAATTGCATGCAAACCCTCATACCCACTCCATTTTTCATGAGGATTCTAGAATGGCCAATATTGTGTTCAAATTCATCTGTTTGGGCTCTTAACAGACTAAAACAAGTTTAAGCCTAATTTGAATTCAAAAGAATGAAAGTTTAATCACTGTCTCAGATTTGCGTGAAAACCCACATACCACTCCATTTTTCATGAGCGTTCCAGAATAGCATATTTTGTTGTCACTTTCATCTGTTTGGGCCGTGAACGGACAAAAAATCGTATTAGGCCAATTTGAGGTCAAAAGAATCAAAGTCTGGTCACTTTTTTGGAATTGCGTGAAAACCCACATACCTACTCCATTTTTCATGAGGATTCTAGAATGGCCAATATTGTTGTCAAATTCATCTATTTGGGCCCTGAACAGACCAAAACACGCTTAAGGCTAATTTGAGGTCAAAGGAATGAAAGTTTGGTCATTGTCTCAGAATTACGTGAAAACCCACATACACACTCCATTTTTCATGAGGATTCTAGAATAGCAAATTTTGTTGTCACTTTCATCTATTTAGGCCCTGAAAGGACAAAAACACGTTTTTGGCTAATTTGAGATCAAAAGAAAGAAAGTTTGGTCACTCTCTCGGAATTGCGTGAAAACCCACATACCTACTCCATTTTCCATCAGGGTTCTAGAATGGCCAACATTGTGTTCAAATTTATCTGTTTGGGCCCTGAACAGACCAAAACACGCTTAAGGCTAATTTGAGGTCAAAGGAATGAAAGTTTGGTCAGTGTCTCAGAATTGCGTGAAAACTCACATACCCACTTCATTTTTCATAAGGATTCTAGAATGGAAAATATTGTTGTCACTTTCATCTGTTTGGGCCCTGAAAGGAAAAAATCACTTTTTAGGCTAATTTGAGGTCAAAAGATTGAAAGTTTGGTCACTGTCTCCGAATTGCGTGAAAACCCACATACCGACTCCATTTTTCATCAGGATTCTAGAATGGCCAATATTGTGTTCAAATTCATCTGTTTGGGCCCTGAACAGACCAAAACAAGTTTAAGGCTAATTTGAGGTCGAAGGAATGAAAGTTTGGTCACTGTCATGGAATTGCGTGAAAACCCATGTACCCACTCCATTTTTCATGAGGATTCTAGAATAGCAAATTTTGTTGTCACTTTCATATGTTTGGGTGCTTAAAGGACAAAAACACGTTTTAGGCTAATTTGACGTCAAAAGAAAGAAAGTCTGGTCACTATCTCGGAATTGCGTGAAAACCCACATACCTACTCCATTTTCAATTAGGATTCTAGAATGGCCAACATTGTCTTCAAATTTATCAGTTTGAGCCTTAAACAGACCAAAACACTTTTAAGGCTAATTTGAGGTCAAAAGAATGAAAGTTTGGTCAGTGTCTCGGAATTGTATGAAAACCCACATTCCCACTCCATTTTTCATGAGGATTCTAGAATGGCCAATATTGTTGTCAAATTCATCTGTTTGAGCCGTAAACGGACAAAAACAAGATTTAGGCGAATTTAAGGTCAAAAGAATGAAAATTTGGTCATTGTCTCAGAAATGCGTGAAAACCCACATACCCACTGCATTTTTCTTGAGGATTCTTGAAAGGCCAATATTGTTGTCAACTTCATCTGTTTGGGCCCTGAACGGACAAAAACACGTTTTAGCCTAATTTGGAGTCAAAAGAATGAAAGTTTGGTCACTGTCTCAGAATTGCGTGAAAACCCACATACCTACTCCATTTTCCATTAGGATTCTAGAATGGCCAATATTGTCTTCAAATTTATCTGTTTGGGCCCTGAACAAACCAAAACAAGTTTAAGGCTAATTTGGGGTCGAAAGAATGAAAGTTTGGTCACTGTCTCGGAATTGCGTGAAAACCCACATACCTACTCTATTTTCCATAAGGATTGTAGAATGGCCAATATTGTGTTCAAATTCATCTGTTTAGGCCCTGAATAGACGAAAAGACTTTTAAGGCTAATTTGAGGTCAAAAGAATGAAAGTTTGGTCACTGTCATGGAATTGCGTGAAAACCCATATACCCACTCCATTTTTCATGAGGATTCTAGAATAGCAAATTTTGTTGCCACTTTCATATGTTTGGGCCCTGAAAGGACAAAATCACGTTTTAGGCTTATTTGAAGTCAAAAGAAAGAAAGTCTGCTCACTTTTTAGGAATTGCGTGAAAACCCACATACCCACTCCATTTTTCATGAGGATTCTAGAATGGCCAATAAAGTGTTCAAATTCATCTATTTGGGCCCTGAACAGACCAAAACATGTTTAAGGCTAATTTGAGGTCAAAAGAATGAAAGTGTTGTCATTGTCTTGGAATTGCGTGAAAATCCAAACACCCACTCCATTTTTCATGAGGATTCTAGAATAGCAATATTGTTGTCACTTTAATCTGTTTGGGCCCTGAAAGGACAAAAACACGTTTTAGGCTAATTTGAGGTCAAAAGAATGAAAGTTTGGTCACTTTCTCAAAATTACGTGAAAAGCCACATACCTACTCCATTTTCCATCAGGATTCTAGAATAGCAAATATTGTTGTCACTTTCATCTGTTTGGGCCCTGAACGGACAAAAACACGTTTTAGGATAATTTGATGTCAAAAGAATGAAAGTTTGGTCACTTTATCAAAATTGCATGAAAACCCACAAACCCACTTCTTTTTTCATGAGGATTCTAGAATGACCAATATTGTTGTCAAATTCATCTGTTTGGGCCCTGAACGGAGAAAAACACGTTTTAGGCCATTTTGAGGTCAAAAGAATGAATGTTTGGTCACTCTCTCGGAATTGCAGGAAGACCCACATACCCACTCCATTTTTCATGAGGATTCTAGAATAGCAAATATTGTTGTCACTTTCATCTGTTTGGGCCCTGAAAGGACAAAAACACGTTTTTGGCTAATTTGAGGTCAAACGAATGAAAGTTTGGTCAATGTCTCGGAAATACGTGAAAACCCACATACCCACTACATTTTTCATGAGGATTCTACAGTAGAAAATATTGTTTTCACTTTTATTTGTTTGGGCCTTGAAAGGACAAAAACACGTTTTAGGCTAATTTGAGGTTAAAAGAATGAAAGTTTGGTCACTCTCTTGAAATTGTGTGAAAACCCAATTACCCACTCCATTTTTCATGAGGATTCTAGAATGTCCAATATTGTTGTCAAATTCATTTGTTTGGGCCGTGAACGGACAAAAACATGTTTGAGGCCAATGTAAGGTCAAAAGAAAGAAAATTTGGTCACTGTCTCGGAATTGCATTAAAATCCACATACCCACTCCATTTTTCATGAAGATTATAGAATGGACAATATTGTTGTCAAATTCATCTGTTAGGGCCATAAACGGACAAAAACATGTTTTAGCCTAATTTATTGTCAAAAGAATGAAAATTTGGTCAGTATCTCGGAATTGCGTTAAAACCCACATACCCACTGCATTTTTATTGAGGATTCTTGAATGGCGAATATTGTTGGCAACTTCATCTGTTTGGGCCCTGAACAGACAAAAACACGTTTTAGCCTAATTTGGGGTCAAAAGAATGAAAGTTTGGTCACTGCCTCGGAATTGCGTGAAAACCCACATACCTACTCCATTTTCCATTAGGATTCTAGAATGGGCAATATTGTTGTCAAATTCATCTGTTTGGGCCGTAAACAGACAAAAACATGTTTTAGGCGAATTTAAGGTCAAAAGAATGAAAGTTTGGTCAGTGTCTCAGAATTGCGTGAAAACTCACATACCCACTTCATTTTTCATGAGGATTCTAGAATGTCCAATATTGTTGTCAAATTCATTTGTTTGGGTCGTGAACAGACAAAAACATGTTTTAGGCAAATTTAAGGTCAAAAGAAAGAAAATTTGGTCACTATCTCGGAATTGCGTGAAAATCCACATACCCACTCCATTTTTCATGAGGATTCTAGAATGGCCAATATTGTTGTCAAATTCATCTGTTTGGCCCGTAAATGGACAAAAACGTGTTTTAGCCTAATTTAAGGTCAAAAGAATGAAAATTTGGTCACTATCTCGGAATTGTGTTAAAACCCATATTCCCACTACATTTTTCTTGAGGGTTCTAGAATTGCCAATATTGTGTTCAAATTCATCTGTTTGGGCCTTGAACAGACCAAAACACGTTTAAGGCTAATTTGGGGTCAAAAGAAAGAAAGTTTGCTGAATGTCTCAAAATTGCGTGAAAACCCACATTCCCACTTCTTTTTTCATTAGCATTCTAGATTGGCCAATATTGTTGTCAAATTCATCTGTTTGGGCCATAATCGGATGAAAACACGTTTAAGAGTAAAATGTTGTCAAAAGAATGATAGTTTGGTCACTGTCTCGGAATTATGTGAAAACCCGCATACCCACTACATTTTTCATGAGGATCCTAGAATGGCAAATATTGTTGTCACTTTCATCTGTTTCGGCCCTGAAAGGAAAAAATCACGTTTTAGGCTAATTTGAGGTCAAAAGATTGAATGTTTGGTCACTTTCTCCGAATTGCCTGAAAACCCACATACCGACTCCATTTTTCATCAGGATTCTAGAATGGCCAATATTGTGTTCAAATTCATCTGTTTGGGCCCTGAACAGACCAAAACAAGTTTAAGGCTAATTTGAGGTCGAAGGAATGAAAGTTTGGTCACTGTCTCGGGATTGCGGCAAAACCCACATACCTACTCTATTTTCCATGAGGATTCGAGAATGGCCAATATCGTGTTCAAATTCATCTGTTTGCGCCCTGAACAGACGAAAAGACTTTTAAGGCTAATTTGAGGTCAAAAGAATGAAAGTTTGGTCAGCGTCTTGGAATTGCGTGAAAACCCACATACCCACTCCATTTTTCATGAGGATTCTAGAATAGCAAATTTTGTTGTCACTTTCATCCTTTTGGGCCCTAAACGGAGAAAAACATGTTTTAGCCTAACATAAGGTCAAAAGAATGAAAGTTTGGTCAGTGTCTCGGAATTGCGTGAAAATCCACATACCGACTCCATTTTTCTTGAGGATTCTAGAATAGCAAATATTGTTATCACTTTCATCTGTTTGGGTCGTAAAAGGACAAAAACACGTTTTAAGCAAATTTGAGGCCAAAAGAATGAAAATGTGGTTAGTGTCTCGGAATTGCGTTAAAACCCACATACGCACTCCATTTTTTCATGAGGATTCTAGAATGCCCAATATTGTGTTCAAATTCATCAGTTTTGGCCCTGAATGGATAAAAACACGTTTTAGGCTAATTTGAGGTCAAAAGAATGAAAGTTTGGTCACTGTCTCGGAATTGCGTGAAAACCCACATACCGACTCCATTTTTCATGAGGATATTAGGATGGCCAATATTGTGTTCAAATTCATCTGTTTGGGCCATGAACTGACGAAAACATGTTTAAGGCTAATTTGAGGTCTAAAGAATGAAAGTTTTGTCACTGTCTCGGAATTGCGTGAAAACCCAAATACCCACTCCATTTTTCATGAGGATTCTAGAATAGACAATATTGTTGTCACTTTCATCTGTTTGGGCCCTGAACGGAGAAAAACACGTTTTAGCCTAACGTGAGGTGAAAAGAATGAAAGTTTGGTCAGTGTCTCGGAATTGCGTGAAAACCCACATACCCACTCCATTTTTCTTGAGGATTCTAGAATAGCAAATATTGTTATCACTTTCATTTGTTTGGTCCATGAAAGGGCAAAAACACATTTTAGGCTAATTTGAGGCCAAAAGAATGAAAATTTGGTCAGTATCTCGGAATTGCGTTAAAACCCACATACCCACTCCATTTTTTCATGAGGATTCTAGAATGGCCAATATTGTGTTCAAATTCATCTATTTTGGCCCTGAACAGACCAAAACACGTTTAAGGGTAATATGAAGTGAAAAGAATGAAAGTGTGGTCACTGTCCCGAAATTGCGTGAAAACCCACATACCCACTCCATTTTTCATGAGGATTATAAAATGGCCAATACTTTTGTCAAATTCATCTGTTTAGGCTGTGAACGGACAAAAACATGTTTAAGGCTATGTTAAGGTGAAAAGAATCAAAATTTGGTCACTGTCTCAAAATTGCGTGAAAACCCACATACCCAGTGCATTTTTCTTGAGGATTCTAGAATGGCAAATATTGTTGTGAACTTCATCTGTTTGGGCCCTGAACGGAAAAAAACATGTTTTAGCCTAATTTGAGGTCAAAAGAATGAAGGTTTTGTCAATGTGTCGGAATTACGTGAAAACCCACATACCCACTCCATTTTTCATGAGGATTCTAGAATAGCAAATATTGTTGTGACTTTCATCTGTTTGGTCCCTGAAACGACAAAAACACGTTTTAGGCTAATTTGAAGTCAAAACAATGAAAGTTTGGTCACTTTATCAGAATTGCGTGTAAACCCACATACCCACTCCATTTTTCTTGAGGATTCTAGAATGGCCAATATTGTGTTCAAATTCGTCTATTTTTGCCCTGAACAGACCAAAACACGTTTAGGGCAAATTTGAGGCCAAAAGAATGAAAGTGTGGTCACTGTCTCGGAATTGCTGAAAACCCACATACCCACTCCATTTTTCATGAGGATTCTAGAATAGTAAATATTGTTGTCACTTTTATCTGCTCGGGCCCTGAAAGGTCAAAAGGACGTTTTAGGTTAATTTGAGGTCAAAACAATGAAAGTGTGGTCACTGTCTCAAAATTGCGTGAAAACCCACAAACCCACTTCATTTTTCATGAGGATTCTTGAATGGCCAATATTGTTGTCAAATTCATCTGTTTAGGCGCTGAATGGACAAAAACACGTTTAAGCCTAATTTGAGTTCAAAACAATGAAAGTTTTGCCATTGTCTCGGAATTACTTGAAATCCCACATACCCTGTCCATTTTTCATGAGTATTCTAGAATTGCCAATATTGTTGTCAAATTCATCTGTTTGGGCACTTAATAGACTAAAACACGTTTTAGGCTAATTTGAGGTCAAAAGAATGAAAGTGTGGTCAGTGTCTCGGAATTGCGTGAAAACCCACATACCCACTCCATTTTTTATGAGGATTATAGAATGGCCAATATTGTTGTCAAATTCATCTGTTTGGGGTGTGAACGGACAAAAACATGTTTTACCCTAATTTAAGGTCAAAGGAATGAAACTTTGGTCACTGTCTCGGAATTGCTTGAAAACCAACATACCCACTCCATCTTTCATGATGATTCTAGAATGGCCAATATTGGTGTCAAATTCATCTGTTTCGGGTGTGAACGGACAAAAACATGTTTTAGGCTAATTTAATGTCAAAAGAATGAAACTTTGGTCACTGTCTCGGAATTGCTTGAAAACCAACATACCCATTCCATCTTTCATGATGATTCTAGAATGGCCAATATTGTTGTCAAATTCATCTGTTTGGGGTGTGAACGGACAAAAACATGTTTTAGGCTAATTTAAGGTCAAAAGAATGAAACTTTGGTCACTGTCTCGGAATTGCTTGAAAACCAACATACCCACTCCATTTTTCATGATGATTCTATAATGGCCATTATTATTGTAAAATTCATCTGTTTGGGATCTGAACGGACAAAGACACGTTTTAGCCTAATTAGAGGTCAAAACAATGAAAGTTTGGTCACTATCTCGGAATTACTTGAAATCCCACATACCTAGTCCATTTATCATGAGTATTCTAGAATTGCCATTATTGTTGTCAAATTCATCTCTTTGGGCACTTAACAGACAAAAACACGTTTTAGGCTAATTTCATGTCAAAAGAATGAAATTATGGTCACTCTCTCGGAATTGCGTAAAAATTCACATACCCACTCCATTTTTTATGAGGATTCTAGAATAGAAAATTTTGTTGTCACTTTTATCTGTTTGGGCCCTGAAACGACAAAAACATGTTTTAGGCTAATTTGAGGTCAAAAGAATGAAAGTTTGGTCACTGTCTTGGAATTGCGTGAAAACCCATATAGCCATTACATTTTTTATGAGGATTCCAGTATGGCCAATATTGTTGTCAACTTTATCTGTTTGGGCCCTGAACGAACAGAAACACGTTTTAGGCTATTTTGAGGTCAAAAGAATGAAAGTTTGGTCAATGTCTCGGAATAGCGTGAAAACCCACATACCCACTCCATTTTTTATGAGAATTCTAGAATAGATAATATTGTTGTCACTTCCATCTGTTTGGGCCTTGAAAGGAGAAAAACACGTATTAGGCTAATTTGAGGTCAGAAGAATGAAAGTTTGGTCACTGTCTCGGAATTGCGTGAAAGCCCTCAAACCCACTCCATTTTTCATGAGGATTATAGAATGCCCACTTTTGTTGTCAAATTCATCCGTTTGGGCCCTCAACGGACAAAAACGCTTTTCAGGCTAATTTGAGGTCAAAAGAATGAAATTTTGGTCACTGTCTCGGAATTGGGTGAAAACCCACATCCCCACTCCATTTTTCATGAGGATTCTAGAATGCCCACTTTTGTTGTCAAATTCATCCGTTTGGCCCATGAACTGACAAAAACGCTTTTCTTGAGGATTCTAGATTGGCCAATATTGTTGTCAAATTAATCTGTTTGGGCACTGAATGGATGACAACACGTTTAAGGGTAATAAGAGGTCAAAAAAATGAAAGTGTGGTCACTATCTCAGAATTGTGTGAAAACCCACATACACTCTCCAATTTTCTTGAGGATTCTAGAATGGCCAATATTGTTGTCACCTTCATCGGTTTGGGCCCTGCACGGACAAAAAGACGTTTTAGCCTAATTTGAGGTCAAAAGAATGAAACTTTGGTCAGTATCTCAGAATTGCGTGAAAACCCACATACCCACTCCATTTTCCATGAGGATTCTAGAATGGCCAATATTTTGGTCAAATTCATCTCTTTGGGCCCTGAATGGTCAAAAACACGTTTTAGGCTAATTTGATGTCAAAAGAATGAAAGTGTGGTCACTGTCTCGGAATTGCATGAAAACCCACATACCCACTACATTTTTCATGAGGATTCTAGAATGGACAATATTGTTGTCAAATTAATCTGTTTGGGCCCTAAACGGACGAAAACATTTTTAAGGCTAATATGAGGTGAAAAGAATGAAAGTGTGGTCCCTGTCTCGGAAATGCGTGAAAACCCACATACCCACTCCATTTTTCATGAGGAATCTAGAATGGAATACATCTGTTTGGGCCGTGAACAGACAAAAACATGTTTTAGGCTAATTTAAGGTCAAGAGAATGAAACTTTGGTCACTGTCTTGGAATTGCGTGAAAACCCACATACCCACTCCATTTTTCATGAGCCTTCTAGAATGGCCAATATTGCTGTCAACTTCATGTGTTTGGGCCCTACACGGACTAAAACAAGTTTTAGCCTAGTTTGAGGTCAAAAGAATGAAAGTTTTTTCACTGTCTCAGAATTGGGTGAAAACCCACATACCCACTCCATTTTTCATGTGGATTCTTGAATGACCAATATTGTTGTGAAATTCATCACTTTGTGCCTTGAACTGCCTCTAATCACGTTTTAGGCTCAATTGAGGTCAAAAGAATGAAAGTTTTTTCACTGTCTTGGAACTTCAAGAAAACCCACATACCTACTCCATTTTTCATGAGGATTCTAGAATGGCCAATATTTGGGTCAAATTCATCTGTTTGGGCCCTGAAAGATCAAAAACAAGTTTTAGGCTAATTTGATGTCAAAAGAATGAAAGTGTGGTCACTGTCTCGGAATTGCGTGAAAACCCACATACCCACTCAATTTTTCATCAGGATTCTAGATAAGCCAATATTGTTGTCAAATTCATCTGTTTTGGCTTTAAACGGACGAAAACATGTTTAAGGGTAATAAGAGGTCAAAAGAGTGAAAGTGTGGTCCCTGTCTCGGAATTGCGTGAAAACCCACATACCCACTCCATTTTTCAGGAGGATTCTAGAATGGCCAATATTGTTGTCAAATTCATCTGTTTGGGCCATGAACGGACAAAAACATGTTTTAGGCTAATTTAAGGTCAAAAGAATGAAAATTTGGTCAGTGTGTCGGAATTACGTGAAAACCCACATACCCACTCCATTTTTCATGAGGATTCTAGAATGGCCAATATTTTGGTCAAATTCATCTCTTTGGACCCTGAATGGTCAAAAACACGTTTTAGGCTAATTTGATGTCAAAAGAATGAAAGTGTGGTCACTGTCTCGGAATTGCATGAAAACCCACATACCCACTCCATTTTTCTTGAGGAATCTTAGAATGGCCAATATTGTTGTCAAATTCATATCTTTCGGCCGTGAACGGACAAAAACATGTTTTAGTCTAATTTAAGGTCACGAGAATAAAAATTTGGTCACTGTCTCGAAATTGTGTGAGAACCCACATACCCACTCCATTTTACATGAGGATTCTAGAATGGCATATATTGTTGTGAAATTAATCTGCTTGTGCCATGATGTGACCGTAACATGTTTTAGGTTAATTTGAGGTCAAAAGAATGAAAGTTTGGTCACTGTCTTGGAATTGCATGAAAACCCACATACCCACTCCATTTTTCATGAGGATTCAAGAATGGCCAATATTGTGTTCAAATTCATCTGTTTGGGCCCTGAACAGACTAAAACACGTTTATGGCTAATTTGAATACAAAGGAATGAAAGTTTGGTCTTCGTCTCGGAATTGCGTGAAAACCCACATACCCACTCCATTTTTCATCAGGATTCTAGATTGGGCAATATTGTTGTCAAATTCATCTGTTTTGGCTTTAAACGGAAAAAACACGTTTTAGGCTAATTTGATGTGAAAAGAATGAAACTGTGGTCACTATCTCGGAATTGCATGAAAACCCACATACCCTTTCCATTTTTTGATGAGGATTCCAGAATGGACAATATTGTTGTCAAGTTCATCTGTTTGGGCCCTGAACTGAGAAAAACACGTTTTAGGGCAATTTGAGGGCAAAAGAATGAAAGTTTGGATACTGTCTCGGAATTGCGTGAAACCTCACATACCAAGTCAATTTTCCATGAGGATTCTAGAATGGCCAATATTGTGTTCAAATTCATCAGTTTGGCCCTTGAAAAGACAAAAACACGTTTTAGGCTGATTTGAGGTCAAAAGAATGAAAGTTTGGTCACTGTCTTGGAAATGCGCGAAAAGCCACATACCCACTCCATTTTTCATGAGGATCCTAGATTGGCCAATATTGTTTTCAACTTCATCTGTTTGGGCCCTGAACAGACGACCACACGTTTAAGGGTAATTTGAGGTCAAAAGAATGAAAGTGTGGTCACTGTCTCGGAATTGCGTGACAACCCACATACCCACTCCATTTTTCAAGAGGATTCTAGAATGGAAAATAATGTTTTCAAATTCATCTGTTTGGGCCCTGAACGGAGAAAAACACGGTTTAGGGTAATTTGAGGGCAAAAGAATGAAAGTTTGGACACTGTCTCAGAATTTCGTCAAAACCCACATACCCACTCTATTTTTCATGTGAATTCTAGAATGGATAATATTGTGCTCAAATTCATCTGTTTGGGCCCTGAAAGGACAAAAACACATTTTAGGCTGATTTGAGGTCAGAAGAATGAAAGTTTGGTCACTGTCTCGGAATTGCGTGAAAACCCACATACCCACTCCATTTTTCATGAGGATCCTAGATTGGCCAATATTGTTGTCAAATTCATCTGTTTGTGCCCTGAACGGACAACAACATGTTTAAGGGTAATATGAGGACAAAAGAAAGAAAGTGTGGTCACTATCTCCGAATTGCGTGAAAACCCACATACCCACTCCATTTTTCAAGAGGATTCTAGAATGGCCAATATTGTTGGGAAATTCATCACTTTGTGACCCGAACGGACAAAAACATGTTTTAGGCTAATTTGAGGTCAAAACAATGAAAGTGGGGTCACTGTTTCGGAAATGCGTGAAAACCCACATACCCACTCCATTTTTAATGAGGATTCTAGAATGGCCAATATTTTTGTCAAATTCATCTGTTTGTGCATTGAAAGGTCAAAAAGTCGTTTTAGGTTAATTTGCGGTCAAAAGAAAGAAAGTGTAGTCATTGTCTTGGAATTGCGTGAAAACCCACATACCCACACCATTTTTCATGAGGATTCTATATTAGCCAATATTGTTGTGAAATTCATCTGTTTGGGCCCCGAACGGACAAAAACACGTTTTAGGCCAATTTGAGGTCAAAAGAATGAAAGTTTGGTCACTGTCTCGAAATTGCTTGAAAACCCACATACCCACTCCATTTTTCATGGGGATTCTAGATTGGCCAATATTGTTGTGAAATTCATCTTTTTGGGCCCTGAACGGACGACAACACGTTGAAGGGTAATATGTAGACAAAAGAATGAAAGTGTGGTCACTGTCTCGGAATTGCGTGAAAACCCACATACCCTCTCCAATTTTCATGAGGATTCTAGGATGGCCAATATTATTGTGAAATTCATCACTTTGAGCTTTGAACGGAAAAAAACACGTTTTAGGCTAATTTAAGGTTAAAAGAATGAAAGTTTGGTCACTGTCTCGCATCTCAGAATTGCGTCAAAACCCACATACCCACTGCAATTTTCATGAGGATTCTAGAATGGACAATATTATTGTCAAATTCATCTATTTGGGCCCTGAACGGAGCAAAACACGTTTTAGACTAATTTGAGGTCAAAAGAATGAAAGTTTGGACACTGTCTTGGAATTGCGTGAAAACCCACACACCCACTCCATTTTTCATGAGGATTCTAGAATGGCCAATATTGTGTTCAAATTCATCTGTTTGGGCCCTGAAAGGACAAAAACACGTTTTAGGCTAATTTGAGGTCAAAAGAATGAAAGTTTTGTCAAGGTCTCGGAATTGTGTGATAACACACATACCCACTCCACTTTTCATCAGGATTCTAGGATGGCCAATATTTTTGTCAATTTCATCCGTTTGGGACCTGAAAGGTCAAAAGGACGTTTTAGGTTAATTTAAGGTCAAAACAATGAAAGTGTTGTCACTATCTCGGAATTGCATGAAAACCCACATACCCACTCCATTTTTCATGAGGATTCTAGAATGGCCAATATTTTTGTCAATATCATCTGTTTGGGCACTTAAAGTCAAAAAGACGTTTTAGGTTAATTTGAGGTCAAAAGAAAGAAAGTGTGGTCACTATCTCCGAATTGTGTGAAAACCCACATACCCACACCATTTTTCATGAGGATTCTAGAATGGCCAATATTGTTGTCAAATTCATCACTTTGTGACCCGAACGGACAAAAAGATGTTTTAGGCTAATTTGAGGTCAAAACAATGAAAGTGTGGTCTCTGTCTCGGAAATGCGTGAAAACCCCCAGACCCTTTGAATTTTTTATGAGGATTCTAGAATGCCCAATATTGTTGTGAAATTCACCACTTTGTGCTTTGAACGGATTAAACACGTTTTAGCCTAATTTAAAGTCAAAAGAATGAAAGTTTGGTCACTATCTCGCATCTCAGAATTGCGTGAAAACACACATACCTACTCCTTTTTTCATGAGGATTCTAGAATGGCCAATATTGTTGACAAATTCATCTGTTTGGGTCCTTAACGGAGAAAAACACGTTTTATGCATATTTGAGGTCAAAAGAATGAAAGTGTGGTCACTGTCTCAGAATTTCTTGAAAACCCACATACCCACATCATTTTTCATGAGGATTATAGAATGGACAAAATTTTTTTCAAATTCATCTGTTTGGGCCCTGAACGAAGAAAAACACGTTTTAGGCTAATTTGATGTCAAAAGAATAAAAGTGTGGTCACTGTCTCGGAATTGCCTGAAAACCCACATACCCACTTCATTTTTCATGGGGATTCTAGATTGGTCAATAATGTTGTCAAATTCATCTGTTTGTCCCCTGAATGGAAGACAACATGTTTAAGGGTAATATGAAGACAAAAGAATGAAAGTGTGGTCACTATCTTGGAATTGCGTGAAAACCCTCATACCCACTCCATTTTTCATGAGGATTCTAGAATGGCCAATATTTTTGTCAAATTCATCTCTTTGGGCCCTGAAAGGTCAAAAAGTCGTTTTAGGTTAATTTGAGGTCAAAAGAAAGAAAGTGTGGTCACTATATCCGAATTGTGTGAAAACCCACATACCCACTCCATTTTTCATGAGGATTTTAGAATGGCCAATATTGTTGTGAAATTCATCACTTTGTGCTTTAACCGGAAGAAAACACATTTTAGGCTAATTTGAGGTCAAAAGAATGAAAGTTTGGTCACTGTCTCGCATCTCAGAATTGCGTGAAAACACACATACCCACTCCATTTTTCATGAGGATTCTAGAATTGCCAATATTGTTGTCAAATTCATCAGTTTGGGCCCTGAACGGAGAAAAACACGTTTTAGGCTAATTTGAGGTCACAAGAATGAAAGTGTGGTCACTTTCTCGGAATTGCGTGAAAACCGACATACCCACTCCATTTTTCATGAGGATTCTAGAATGGCCAATATTATTTTCAAATTCATCTGTTTGGCCCTGAACGGAGAAAATCACGTTTTAGGCTAATTTGAGGTCAAAAGAATGAAAGTATGGTCACTGTCTCGTAATGGCATGAAAACCCACATACCCACTCCATTTTTCATGAGGATTCTACAATGGACACTATTGTTGTCCAATTCAACTGTTTGGGCCTTGAACGGAGCAAAACATGTTTTAGGCTAATTTGAGGTCAAAAGAATGAAAGTTTGGACATTGTCTTGGAAATGCGTGAAGACCCACACACCGACTCCATTTTTCATGAGGCTTCTAGAATGGCCAATATTGTGTTCAAATTCATCTGTTTGGGGCCTGAAATTACAAAAACACGTTTTAGGCTAATTTAAGGTCAAAAGAATGAAAGTTTGGTCGCTGTCTCGGAATTACGTGAAAACCCACATACCCACTCCATTTTTCATGAGGATTCTAGATAGGCCAATATTGTTGTCAAATTCATCTGTTTGGTCCCTCAACGGACAAGCACACGTTTTAGAATAATTTGAGGTCAAAAGAATGAAAGTGTGGTCACTGTCTCAGAATTGCGTGAAAACCCACATACACACTCCATTTTTCATGAGGATTCTAGAATGGCCAATATTGTTGTCAAATTGATCTGTTTGGGCTCTGAACGGACAAAACACGTTGTAGGCTAATTTGAGGTCAAAAGAATGAAAGTGTGGTGACTGTCTCAGAATTGCGTGAAAACCCACATACCCACTGCTTTTTTCATAAGGATTCTTGAATGGCCAATATTGTGGTCAAATTCATCTGTTTGGGCCCTGAAAGGACAAAAACACGTTTTAGGTTAATTTGAGGTCAAAAGAATGAAAGTTTGGTCACTGTCTCAGAATTGCGTGAAAACCCACATACCCACTCCATTTTTCATGAGGATTCTAGAATGGCCAATATTGTTGTCAAATTCATCTGTTTGGGCTATGAACGGACAAAACACGTTGTAGGCTAATTTGAGGTCAAAAGAATGAAAGTTTAGTGACTGTCTCAGAATTACGTGAAAACCCACATACCCACTCCTTTTTTCATAAGGATTCTTGAATGGACAATATTGTGGTCAAATTCATCTATTTGGGCGCTAAAAGGACAAAAACACGTTTTAGGTTAATTTGAGGTCAAAAGAATGAAAGTTTGGTCACTGTCTCAGAATTGCGTGAAAACCCACATACCCACTCCATTTTTCATGAGGATTCTAGAATGGCCAATATTGTTGTCAAATACATTTGTTTGGGTCCTGAAAGATTAAAAACATGTTTTGGGCTAATTTCAGGTCGAAAGAATGAAAGTTTGGTCACTGTCTCAGAATTGCTTGAAAACCGACATACCCACTTCATTTTTCATGGGGATTCAAGATTGGCCAATATTGTTGTCAAATTCATCTGTTTGTGCCCTGAATGGACGACAACATGTTTAAGGGTAATATGAGGACAAAAGAATGAAAGTTTGGTCACTATCTTGAAATTGCGTGAAAACCCACATACGCACTCTATTTTTCATGTGGATTATAGAATGGCCAATATTTTTTGTCAAATTCATCTGTTTGGGCCCTGAAAGGTCAAAATGACGTTTTAGGTTAATTGAGGTCAAAAGAAAGAAAGTGTGGTCACTATCTCCGAATGGTGTGAAAACCCACATAACCCCTCCATTTTTCATGAGGATTCTAGAATGGCCAATATTGTTGAGAAATTCGTCACTTTGTGACCCGAACGGACAAAAACACGTTTTAGGCTAATTTGAGGTGAAAACAATGAAAGTGTGGTCACTGTCTCGAAATTGCGTTAAAACCCACATACCCACACCATTTTTCATGAGGATTCTAGATTGGCCAACATTTTGTCAAATTCATCACTTTGTGACCCGAACGGACAAAAACACGTTTTAGGCTAATTTGAGGTCAAAACAATGAAAGAGTGGTCACTATCTCGGAACTGCGTTAAAACCCACATACCCACTCCATTTTTCATGAGGATTCTTGAATGGCCAATATTTTTGTCAAATTCATCTGTTTGGGCCCTAAAAGGTCAAAAACACGTTTTAGGCTAATTTGAGGTCAAAAGAATGAAAGTGTGGTCACTATCTCAGAATTGCGTGAAAACCCACATACCCACTCCATTTTTCATGAGGATTCTAGTATGGCGAATATTTTAATCAAATTCATCTGTTTGGGCCCTGAAGGGACGACAACACATTTAAGGGTAATATGAGGACAAAAGAATTAAAGTGTGGTCACTATCTCGGAATTGCGTGAAAATCCACATACCCTCTCCAATTTTTATGAGGATTCTAGAATGGCCAATATTTTTGTGAAATTCATCACTTTGAGCGTTGAACGAACAAAAACACGTTTTAGTCAAAAGAATGAAAGTTTGGTCACTGTCTCGCATCTCAGAATTGCGTGAAAACACACATACCCACTCCATTTTTCATGAAAATTCAATAATGGACAATATTGTTGTCAAATTCTTCTATTTGGGCACTGAACAGAGAGATACACGTTTTAGGCTAATTTGAGGTTAAAATAATGAAAGTGTGGTCACTGTCTCGGAATTGCATGAAAACCCACATACCCACTCCATTTTTCATGAGGATTCTAGAAAGGACAATATTGTTTTCTAATTCATCTGTTTGGGCCCTGAACGGAGAAAAACATGTTTTAGGCTAATTTGAGGTCAAAAGAATGAAAATGTGGTCACTTTCTCGGAATTGCGTGAAAACCCACATACCCACTTCATTTTTCATGGGGATTCTAGATTGGCCAATATTGTTGTCAAATTCATCGTTTTGTGCCCTGAACGAACGACAACATGTTTAAGGGTAATATGAGGACAAAAGAATGAAAGTGTGGTCACTGTCTCGGAATTGCGTGAAAACCCACATACCCAATCCATTTTTCATGAGGATTCTAGAATGGCCAATATTTTTGTCAAATTCATCTGTTTGGGCCCTGAAAGGTCAAAAAGCCGTTTTAGGTTAATTTGAGGTCAAAAGAAAGAAAGTGTGGTCACTATCTCCGAATTGTGTGAAAACCCACATACCCACTCCATTTTCATGAGCATTCTAGAATGGCCAATATTGTTGTGAAATTCATCCCTTTGTGACCCGAACGGAGAAAAACACGTTTTAGGCTAATTTGAGGTCAAAACAATGAAAGTGTGGTCACTGTCTCGGAATTGCGGGAAGACCCACATACCCAATCCATTTTTCATGCGGATTCTAGATTGGCCAATATTGTTGACAAATTCATCTGTTTGGGCCCTGAACGGACGACAACATGTTTAAGGGTAATATGAGGACAAAAGAATGAAAGTGTGGTCAGTGTCTCGGAATCGCGTGAAAACCCACGTACCCTCTCCAGATTCCATGAGGATTCTAGAATGGCCAATATTGTTGTGAAATTCATCACTTTCTGCTTTGAACGGACAAAAACACCTTTTAGGCTAACTTGAGGTCAAAACAATGAAAGTTTGGCCACTGTCCCGCATCACAGAATTGCGTGAAAGCACACATACCCACTCCATTTTTCATGAGGATTCTAGAATGGCCAATATTGTTGTCAAATTCATCTGTTTGGGCCCTCAACGGAGAAAAACACTTTTTAGGCTAATTTGAGGTTAAAATAATGAAAGTCTGGTCACTGTCTCGGAATTGCATGAAAACCCACATACCCACTCCATTTTTCATGAGGATTCTAGAAAGGACAATATTGTTTTCTAATTCATCTGTTTTGGCCCTGAACGGAGAAAAACATGTTTTAGGCTAATTTGAGGTCAAAAGAATGAAAATGTGGTCACTTTCTCGGAATTGCGTGAAAACCCACATACCCACTTCATTTTTCATGGGGATTCTAGATTGGCCAATATTGTTGTCAAATTCATCGTTTTGTGCCCTGAACGGACGACAACATGTTTGAGGGTAATATGAGGACAAAAGAATGAAAGTGTGGTCACTGTCTCGGAATTGCGTGAAAACCCACATACCCAATCCATTTTTCAAGAGGATTCTAGAATGGCCAATATTTTTGTCAAATTCATCTGTTTGGGCCCTGAAAGGTCAAAAAGCATTTTTAGGTTAATTTGAGGTCAAAAGAAAGAAAGTGTAGTCACTATCTCCGAATTGTGTGAAAACCCACATACCCACTCCATTTTTCATGAGCATTCTAGAATGGCCAATATTGTTGTGAAATTTATCCCTTTGTGACCCGAACGGACAAAAACACGTTTTAGGCTAATTTGAGGTCAAAAGAATGAAAATGTGGTCACTGTCTCGGAATTGCATGAAAACCCACATACCCACTTCATTTTTCCTGAGGATTCTACAATGGCCAATATTGTTGTGAAATACATCACTTTGTGACCCGAACGGACAAAAGCACGTTTTAGGCTAATTTGAGGTCAAAACAATGAAAGTGTGGTCACTGTCTCGGAATTGCGGGAAAACCCACATACCCAATCCATTTTTCATTAGGATTCTAGTATGGCCAATATATTGGTCAAATTCATCTGTTTGGCCCCTGAAAGGTCAAAAACACGTTTTAGGATAATTTTAGGTCAAAAGAATGAAAGTTTAGTCACTGTCTCGGAATTGCGTGAAGACCCACATACCCACTCCATTATTCATGAGGATTCTAGATTGGCCAATATTGTTGTCAAATTCATCTGTTTGGACCTTGAACGGACGACAACATGTTTAAGGGTAATACGAGGACAAAAGAATGAAAGTGTGGTCACTGTCTCGGAATCGCGTGAAAACCCACATACCCTCTCCAATTTTCATGAGGATTCTAGAATGGCCAATATTGTTGTGAAATTCATCACTTTGTGCTTTGAACGGACAAAAACACGTTTTAGGCTAATTTGAGGTCAAACGAATGAAAGTTTGGCTACTGTCCCGCATCTCGGAGTTGCGTGAAAACCCACATACCCACTTCATTTTTCATGAGGATTATAGAATGCCCACTTTTGTTGTCAAATTCATCCGTTTGGGCCCTCTACGGACAAAAAACACTTTTCAGGCTAATTTGAGGTCAAAAGAATGAAATTTTGGTCACTGTCTCGAAATTGGGTGAAAACCCACATACCCACTCCATTTTTCATGAGGATTATAGAATGCCCACTTTTGTTGTCAAATTCATCCGTTTGGGCCCTCTACGGAAATAAAACGCTTTTCAGGCTAATTTGAGGTTAAAAGAATGAAATTTTGGTCACTGTCTCGGAAATGGGAGAAAACGCAATTACCCACTCCATTTTTCATGAGGATTCTAGAATGCCCAGTTTTGTTGTCAAACTCATCCGTTAGGGCCCTCAACGGTCAAAAAGGCTTTTCTTGCTAATGTGAGGTCAAAAGAATGAAATTTTAGTCACTGTCTCGGAATTGGGTGAAAACCCACATACCCACTCCATTTTTCATGAGGATTCTAGAATGCCTTCTTTTGTTGTCAAATTCATCCGTTTGGGGTCTCAACGGACAAAAACGCTTTTCTGGCTAATTTGAGGTCAAAAGAATGAAATTTTGGTCACTGTCTCGGAATTGGGTGAAAACCCACATACCCACTCCATTTTTCATGAGGATTATAGAATGCCCACTTTTGTTGTCAAATTCATCCGTTTGGGCCATCTACGGACAAAAAACGCTTTTCAGGCTAATTTGAGGTGAACAGAATGAAATTTTGGTCACTGTCTCGGAATTGGAAGAAAACCCAATTACCCACTCCATTTTACATGAGGATTCTAGAATGCCCACTTTTGTTGTCAAATTCATCCGTTTGGGCCCTCTACGGACAAAAAACGCTTTTCAGGCTAATTTGAGGTCAAAAAAATGAAATTTTGGTCACTGTCTCGGACTTGGGTGAAAACCCACATACCCACTCCATTTTTCATGAGGATTCTAGAATGCCCTCTTTTGTTGTCAAATTCATCCGTTTGGGGTCTCAACGGACAAAAACGCTTTTCTGGCTAATTTGAGGTCAAAAGAATGAAATTTTGGTCACTGTCTCCAAATTGGGCGAAAGCCCACATACCCACTCCATTTTTCATGAGGATTCTAGAATGCCCACTTTTGTTGTCAATTTGATCCGTTTGGGCCCTCTACGGACTAAAAACGCTTTTCAGGCTAATTTGAGGTCAAAAGAATGAAATTTTGGTCACTGTCTCGGAATTGGGTGAAAACCCACAAACCCACTCCATTTTTCATGAGGATTATAGAATGCCCACTTTTGTTGTCAAATTCATCCGTTTGGGCCCTCTACGGACAAAAAACGCTTTTCAGGCTAATTTGAGGTTAAAAGAATGAAATTTTGGTCACTGTCTCGGAATTGGGAGAAAACCCAATTACCCACTCCATTTTTCATGAGGATTCTAGAATGCCCAGTTTTGTTGTCAAACTCATCTGTTAGGGCCCTCAACGGACAAAAAGGCTTTTCTGGCTAATGTGAGGTCAAAAGAATGAAATTTTGGTCACTGTCCCGGAATTGGGTGAAAACCCACATACCCACTCCATTTTTCATGAGGATTCTAGAATGCCCTCTTTTGTTGTCAAATTCATCCGTTTGGGGTCTCAACGGACAAAAACGATTTTCTGGCTAATTTGAGGTCAAAAGAATGAAATTTTGGTCACTGTCTTCGAATTGGGTGAAAGCCCACATACCCACTCCATTTTTCATGAGGATTCTAGAATGCCCACATTGGTTGTCAAATTCATCCGTTTGGGCCCTCTACGGACAAAAAACGCTTTTCAGGCTAATTTGAGGGCAAAAGAATGAAATTTTGGTCACTGTCTCCGAATTGGGAGAAAGCCCAAAAACCCACTCCTTTTTTCATAAGGATTCTAGAATGCCCACATTTGTTGTCAAATTCATCCGTTTGGTGCCTCAACGGACAAAAAAGCTTTTCAGGCTAATTTGAGGTCAAAAGAATGAAATTTTGGTCAAGGTCTCGGAATTGGGTGAAAACCCACATACGTACCCACTCCATTTTTCATGAGGATTATAGAATGCTCACTTGTGTTGTCAAATTCATCCGTTTGGTCCCTCAACGGACAAAAATGCTTTTCAGGCTAATTTGAGGTCAAAAGAATGAAATTTTGGTCACTGTCTCGGAATTGGGTGAAAACCCACATACCCACTCCATTTTTCATGAGGATTCTAGAATGCCCTCTTTTGTTGTCAAATTCATCCGTTTGGGGTCTCAACGGACAAAAACGCTTTTCTGGCTAATTTGAGGTCAAAAGAATGAAATTTTGGTCACTGTCTCCGAATTGGGTGAAAGCCCAAAAACCCACTCCATTTTTCATGGGGATTCTAGAATGCCCACATTTGTTGTCAAATTCATCCGTTTGGGCCCTCTACGGACAAAAAACGCTTTTCTGGCAAATTTGAGGTCAAAAAAATGAAATTTCGGTCACTGTCTCGGAAATGGGTGAAAACCCACATACCCACTGCATTTTTCATGAGGATTATAGAATGCCCACTTTGTTTGTCAAATTCATCCGTTAGGGCCCTCAACGGACAAAAAGGCTTTTCTGGCTAATGTGAGGTCAAAAGAATGAAATTTTGGTCACTGTCTCGGAATTGGGTGAAATCCCACACACCCAATCCATTTTTCATGAGGATTCTAGAATGCCGTCTTTTGTTGTCAAATTCATCCGTTTGGGGTCTCAACGGACAAAAACGCTTTTCTGGCTAATTTGAGGTCAAAGGAATGAAATTTTGGTCACTGTCTCTCAATTGGGTGAAAGCCCACATACCCACTCCATTTTTTATGAGGATTCTAGAATGCCCACTTTTGTTGTCAAATTCATCCGTTTGGGCCCTCAAAGGAAAAAAACGCTTTTCAGGCTAATTTGAGGTCAAAAGAATGAAATTTTGGTCACTGTCTCGGAATTGGGTGAAAACCCACATACCCACTCCATTTTTCATGAGGATTATAGAATGCTCACTTTTGTTGTCAAATTCATCCGTTTGGGCCCTCTACGGACAAAAAACGCTTTTCAGGATAATTTGAGGTCAAAAGAATGAAATTTTGGTCACTGTCTCGGAATTGGGAGAAAGCCCAATTACCCACTCCATTTTTCATGAGGATTCTAGAATGCCCAGTTTTGTTGTCAAACTCATCCGTTAGGGCCCTCAACGGACAAAAAGGATTTTCTAGCTAATGTGAGGTCAAAAGAATGAAATTTTGGTCACTGTCTCGGAATTGGGTGAAAACCCACATACCCACACCATTTTTCATGAGGATTCTAGAATGCCCTCTTTTGTTGTCAAATTCATCCGTTTGGGGTCTCAACGGACAAAAACGCTTTTCTGGCTAATTTGAGGTCAAAAGAATGAAATTTTGGTCACTGTCTCCGAATTGGGTGAAAGCCCACATACCCACTCCATTTTTCATGAGGATTCTAGAATGCCCACATTTATTGTCAAATTCATCCGATTGGGCCCTCTACGGACAAAAAACGCTTTTCAGGCTAATTTGAGGTCAAAAGAATGAAATTTTGGTCAACGTCTCGGAATTGGGTGAAAACCCACATACCCACTCCATTTTTCATGAGGATTATAGAATGCCCACTTGTGTTGTCAAATTCATCCGTTTGGTCCCTCAACGGACAAAAAAGCTTTTCAGGCTAATTTGAGGTCAAAAGAATGAAATTTTGGTCAAGGTCTCGGAATTGGGTGAAAACCCTTATACCCACTCCATTTTTCATGAGGATTATAGAATGCCCACCTGTGTTGTCAAATTCATCCGTTTGGTCCCTCAAAGGACAACAAGGCTTTTCAGGCTAATTTGAGGTCAAAAGAATGAAATTTTGGTCACTGTCTCGGACTTGGGTGAAAACCCTTAAACCCACTCCATTTTTCATGAGGATTCTAGAATGACCACTTTCGTTGTCAAATTCATCCGTTTGGGCCCTCTACGGACAAAAATCGCTTTTCAGGCTAATTTGAGGTCAAAAGAATGAAAATTTGGTCAACGTCTCGGAATTGGGTGAAATCCCACATACCCACTCCATTTTTCATGAGGATTATAGAATGCCCACTTGTGTTGTCAAATTCATCCGTTTGGTCCCTCAACGGACAAAAAAGCTTTTCAGGCTAATTTGAGGTCAAAAGAATGAAATTTTGGTCACTGTCTCGGAATTGGGTGAAAACCCACATACCCACTCCATTTTTCATGAGGATTATAGAATGCGCACTTTTGTTGTCAAATTCATCCGTTTGGGCCCTCTACGGACAAAAAACGCTTTTCAGGCTAATTTGAGGTCAAAAGAATGAAATTTTGGTCCTTGCCTCGGAATTGGGAGAAAGCCCAATTACCCACACCATTTTTCATGAGGATTCTAGAATGCCCAGTTTTGTTGTCAAACTCATCCGTTAGGGCCCTCAACGGACAAAAAGGCTTTTCTAGCTAATGTGAGGTCAAAAGAATGAAATTTTGGTCACTGTCTCGGAATTGGGTGAAAACCCACATACCCACACCATTTTTCATGAGGATTCTAGAATGCCCTCTTTTGTTGTCAAATTCATCCGTTTGGGGTCTCAACGGACAAAAACGCTTTTCTGGCTAATTTGAGGTCAAAAGAATGAAATTTTGGTCACTGTCTCGGAATTGGGTGAAAGCCCACATACCCACTCCATTTTTCATGAGGATTCTAGAATGCCCTCTTTTGTTGTCAAATTCATCCGTTTGGGCCCTCTACGGACAAAAAACGCTTTTCAGGCTAATTTGAGGTCAAAAGAATGAAATTTTGGTCAACGTCTCGGAATTGGGTGAAAACCCACATACCCACTCCATTTTTCATGAGGATTATAGAATGCCCACTTGTGTGGTCAAATTCATCCGTTTGGTCCCTCAACGGACAAAAAGGCTTTTCAGGCTAATTTGAGGTGAAAAGAATGAAATTTTGGTCAAGGTCTCGGAATTGGGTGAAAACCCTTATACCCACTCCATTTTTCATGAGGATTATAGAATGCCCACCTGTGTTGTCAAATTCATCCGTTTGGTCCCTCAAAGGACAACAAGGCTTTTCAGGCTAATTTGAGGTCAAAAGAATGAAATTTTGGTCACTGTCTCGGAATTGGGTGAAAACCCACATACCCAATCCATTTTTCATGAGGATTCTAGAATGCCCACTTTTGTTGTCAAATTCATCCGTTTGGGCCCTCTACGGACAAAAAACGCTTTTCAGGCTAATTTGAGGTCAAAAGAATGAAATTATGGTCACTGTCTCGGACTTGGGTGAAAACCCTTATACCCACTCCATTTTTCATGAGGATTCTAGAATGACCACTTTCGTTGTCAAGTTCATCCGTTTGGTCCCTCAACGGACAAAAAAGATTTTCAGGGTAATTTGAGGTCAAAAGAATGAAATTTTTGTCAAGGTCTCGGAATTGGGTGAAAACCCACATACCCACTCCATTTTTCATGAGGATTCTAGAATGCCCTCTTTTGTTGTCAAATTCATCCGTTTGGGGTCTCAAAGGACAACATGGCTTTTCAGGCTAATTTGAGGTCAAAAGAATGAAATTTTGGTCACTGTCTCGGAATTGGGTGAAAACCCACATACCCAATCCATTTTTCTTGAGGATTCTAGAATGCCCACTTGTGTTGTCAAATTCATCCGTTTGGTCCCTCAACGGACAAAAAAGCTTTTCAGGCTAATTTGAGGTCAAAAGAATGAAATTTTGGTCACTGTCTCGGAATTGGGTGAAAACCCACATACCCAATCCATTTTTCATGAGGATTCTAGAATGCCCACTTTTGTTGTCAAATTCATCCGTTTGGGCCCTCTACGGACAAAAAACGCTTTTCAGGCTAATTTGAGGTCAAAAGAATAAAATTTTGGTCACTGTCTCGGAATTGGGTGAAAACCCACATACCCACTCCATTTTTCATGAGGATTATAGAATGCCCACTTGTGTTGTCAAATTCATCCGTTTGGGCCCTCTACGGACAAAAAACGCTTTTCAGGCTAATTTGAGGTCAAAAGAATGAAATTTCGGTCAAGGTCTCGGAATTGGGTGAAAACCCACATACCCACTCCATTTTTAATGAGGATTATAGAATGCCCGCTTGTGTTGTCAAATTCATCCGTTTGGGCCCTCTACGGACAAAAAAGCTTTTCAGGCTAATTTGAGGTCAAAAGAATGAAATTTTGGTCAACGTCTCGGAATTGGGTGAAAACCCACATACCCACTCCATTTTTCATGAGGAATATAGAATGCCCACTTGTGTTGTCAAATTCATCCGTTTGGTCCCTCAACGGACAAAAAAGCTTTTCAGGCTAATTTGAGGTCAAAAGAATGAAATTTTGGTCAAGGTCTCGGAATTGGGTGAAAACCCACATACCCACTCCCTTTTTCTTGAGGATTATAGAATGCCCACTTGTGTTGTCAAATTCATCCGTTTGGTCCCTGAACGAACAAAAAAGCTTTTCCGGCTAATTTGAGGTCAAAAGAATGAAATTTTGGTCACTGTCTCGGAATTGGGTGAAAACCCACATACCCAATCCATTTTTCATGAGGATTCTAGAATGCCCACTTTTGTTGTGAAATTCATCCGTTTGGGCCCTTTACGGACAAAACACGCTTTTCAGGCTAATTTGAGGTCAAAAGAATGAAATTTTGGTCACTGTCTCGGAATTGGGTGAAAACCCACATACCCACTCCATTTTTCATGAGGATTATAGAATGCCCACTTGTGTTGTCAAATTCATCCGTTTGGGCCCTCTACGGACAAAAAACGCTTTTCAGGCTAATTTGAGGTCAAAAGAATGAAATTTTGGTCCAGGTCTCGGAATTGGGTGAAAACCCACATACCCACTCCATTTTTCATGAGGATTATAGAATGGCCACTTGTGTTGTCAAATTCATCTGTTTGGTCCCTCAACGGACAAAAATGCTTTTCAGGCTAATTTGAGGTCAAAAGAATGAAATTTTTGTCACTGTCTCGGAATTGGGTGAAAACCCACATACCCAATCCATTTTTCATGAGGATTCTAGATGCCCACTTTTGTTGTCAAATTCATCCGTTTGGGCCCTCAACGGACAAAAAACGCTTTTCAGGCTAATTTGAGGTCAATAGAATGAAATCTTGGTCACTGTCTCGGACTTGGGTGAAAACCCACATACCCACTCCATTTTTCATGAGGATTCTAGAATGCCCTCTTTTGTTGTCAAATTCATCCGTTTGGGCCCTCAACGGACAAAAAACGCTTTTCAGGCTAATTTGAGGTCAAAAGAATGAAATCTTGGTCACTGTCTCGGACTTGGGTGAAAACCCACATACCCACTCCATTTTTCATGAGGATTCTAGAATGCCCTCTTTTGTTGTCAAATTCATCCGTTTGGGGTCTCAACGGACAAAAACGCTTTTCTAGCTAATTTGAGGTCAAAAGAATGAAATTTTGGTCACTGCCTCTCAATTGGGTGAAAGCCCACATACCCACCCCATTTTTCATGAGGATTCTAAAATGCCCACTTTTGTTGTCAAATTCATCCGTTTGGGCCCTCAATGGACAAAAACGCTTTTCAGGCAAATTTGAGGTCAAAAGAATGAAATTTTGGTCAAGGTCTCGGAATTGGGTGAAAACCCACATACCCACTCCATTTTTCATGAGGACTATAGAATGCCCACTTGTGTTGTCAAATTCATTCGTTTGGTCCCTCAACGGACAAAAAAGCTTTTCAGGCTAATTTATGGTCAAAAAAATGAAATTTTGGTCAAGGTCTCGGAATTGGGTGAAAACCCACATACCCACTCCATTTTTCGTGAGAATTATAGAATGCCCACTTGTGTTGTCAAATTCATCCGTTTGGTCCCTCAACGGACAAAAATGCTTTTCAGGCTAATTTGAGGTCAAAAGAATGAAATTTTGGTCACTGTCTCGGACTTGGGTGAAAACCCACATACCCACTCCATTTTTCATGAGGATTATAGAATGCCCACTTTGTTTGTCAAATTCATCCGTTAGAGCCCTCAACGGACAAAAAGGCTTTTCTGGCTAATGTGAGGTCAAAAGAATGAAATTTTGGTCACTGTCTCGGAATTGGGTGAAATCCCACATACCCAATCCATTTTTCATGAGGATTCTAGAATGCCCTCTTTTGTTGTCAAATTCATCCGTTCGGGGTCTCAACGGACAAAAACGCTTTCCTGGCTAATTTGAGGTCAAAAGAATGAAATTTTGGTCACTGTCTCCGAATTGGGTGAAAGCCCATATACCCACTCCATTTTTCATGAGGATTATAGAATGCCCACTTTTGTTGTCAAATTCATCCGTTTGGGCCCTCTACGGACAAAAAACGCTTTTCAGGCTAATTTGAGGTTAAAAGAATGAAATTTTGGTCACTGTCTCGGAATTGGGAGAAAACCCAATTACCCACTCCATTTTTCATGAGGATTTTAGAATGCCCAGTTTTGTTGTCAAACTCATCCGTTAGGGCCCTCAACGGACAAAAAGGCTTTTCTGGCTAATGTGAGGTCAAAAGAATGAAATTTTGGTCACTGTCTCGGAATTGGGTGAAAACCCACATACCCACTCCATTTTTCATGAGGATTCTAGAATGCCGTCTTTTGTTGTCAAATTCATCCGTTTGGTGTCTCAACGGACAAAAATGCTTTTCTGGCTAATTTGAGGTCAAAAGAATGAAATTTTGGTCACTGTCTCCGAATTGGGTGAAAGCCCACATACCCACTCCATTTTTCATGAGGGTTCTAGAATGCCCACATTTGTTGTCAAATTCATCCGTTTGGGCCCTCTACGGACAAAAAACGCTTTTCAGGCTAATTTGAGGTCAGAAGAATGAAATTTTGGTCACTGTCTCCGAATTGGGTGAAAACCCAAAAACCCACTCCATTTTTCATGAGGATTCTAGAATGCCCACATTTGTTGTCAAATTCATCCGTTTGGGCCCTCTACGGACAAAAAACGCTTTTCAGGCTAATTTGAGGTCAAAAGAATGAAATTTCGGTCACTGTCTCGGAATTGGGCGAAAACCCTTATACCCACTCCATTTTTCATGAGGATTCTAGAATGCCCACTTGTGTTGTCAAATTCATCCGTTTGGTCCCTCAACGGACAAAAATGCTTTTCAGGCTAATTTGAGGTCAAAAGAATTAAATTTTGGTCAAGGTCTCGGAATTGGGTGAAAACCCACATACCTACTCCATTTTTCATGAGGATTCTAGAATGCCCACTTTCGTTGTCAAATTCATCCGTTTGGGCCCTCTACGGACAAAAAACGCTTTTCAGGCTAATTTGAGGTCAAAAGAATGAAATTTTGGTCAAGGTCTCGGAATTGGGTAAAAACCCACATACCCACTCCATTTTTCATGAGGATTATAGAATGCCCACTTGTGTTGTCAAATTCATCCGTTTGGTCCCTCAACGGACAAAAAAGCTTTTCAGGCTAATTTGAGGTCAAAAGAATGAAATTTTGGTCAAGGTCTCGGAATTGGGTGAAAACCCACATACCCACTCCCTTTTTCTTGAGGATTATAGAATGCCCACTTGTGTTGTCAAATTCATCCGTTTGGTCCCTCAACGGACAAAAAACGCTTTTCAGGCTAATTTGAGGTCAAAAGAATGAAATTTTGGTCAAGGTCTCGGAATTGGGTGAAAACCCACATACCCACTCCCTTTTTCATGAGGATTCTAGAATGCCCTCTTTTGTTGTCAAATTCATCCGTTTGGGGTCGCAACGGACAAAAACGCTTTTCTAGCTAATTTGAGGTCAAAAGAATGAAGTTTTGGTCACTGTCTCTCAATTGGGTGAACGCCCACATACCCACTCCATTTTTCTTGAGGATTCTAGAATGCCCACTTGTGTTGTCAAATTCATCCGTTTGGTCCCTCAACGGACAAAAAAGCTTTTCAGGCTAATTTGAGGTCAAAAGAATGAAATTTTGGTCACTGTCTCGGAATTGGGTGAAAACCCACATACCCAATCCATTTTTCATGAGGATTCTAGAATGCCCACTTTTGTTGTCAAATTCATCCGTTTGGGCCCTCTACGGACAAAAAACGCTTTTCAGGCTAATTTGAGGTCAAAAGAATAAAATTTTGGTCACTGTCTCGGAATTGGGTGAAAACCCACATACCCACTCCATTTTTCATGAGGATTATAGAATGCCCACTTGTGTTGTCAAATTCATCCGTTTGGGCCCTCTACGGACAAAAAACGCTTTTCAGGCTAATTTGAGGTCAAAAGAATGAAATTTCGGTCAAGGTCTCGGAATTGGGTGAAAACCCACATACCCACTCCATTTTTAATGAGGATTATAGAATGCCCGCTTGTGTTGTCAAATTCATCCGTTTGGGCCCTCTACGGACAAAAAAGCTTTTCAGGCTAATTTGAGGTCAAAAGAATGAAATTTTGGTCAACGTCTCGGAATTGGGTGAAAACCCACATACCCACTCCATTTTTCATGAGGATTATAGAATGCCCACTTGTGTTGTCAAATTCATCCGTTTGGTCCCTCAACGGACAAAAAAGCTTTTCAGGCTAATTTGAGGTCAAAAGAATGAAATTTTGGTCAAGGTCTCGGAATTGGGTGAAAACCCACATACCCACTCCCTTTTTCTTGAGGATTATAGAATGCCCACTTGTGTTGTCAAATTCATCCGTTTGGTCCCTGAACGAACAAAAAAGCTTTTCCGGCTAATTTGAGGTCAAAAGAATGAAATTTTGGTCACTGTCTCGGAATTGGGTGAAAACCCACATACCCAATCCATTTTTCATGAGGATTCTAGAATGCCCACTTTTGTTGTGAAATTCATCCGTTTGGGCCCTTTACGGACAAAACACGCTTTTCAGGCTAATTTGAGGTCAAAAGAATGAAATTTTTGTCACTGTCTCGGAATTGGGTGAAAACCCACATACCCACTCCATTTTTCATGAGGATTATAGAATGCCCACTTGTGTTGTCAAATTCATCCGTTTGGGCCCTCTACGGACAAAAAACGCTTTTCAGGCTAATTTGAGGTCAAAAGAATGAAATTTTGGTCCAGGTCTCGGAATTGGGTGAAAACCCACATACCCACTCCATTTTTCATGAGGATTATAGAATGGCCACTTGTGTTGTCAAATTCATCCGTTTGGGCCCTCTACGGACAAAAAACGCTTTTCAGGCTAATTTGAGGTCAAAAGAATGAAATTTTGGTCCAGGTCTCGGAATTGGGTGAAAACCCACATACCCACTCCATTTTTCATGAGCATTATAGAATGGCCACTTGTGTTGTCAAATTCATCCGTTTGGTCCCTCAACGGACAAAAATGCTTTTCAGGCTAATTTGAGCTCAAAAGAATGAAATTTTTGTCACTGTCTCGGAATTGGGTGAAAACCCACATACCCAATCCATTTTTCATGAGGATTCTAGATGCCCACTTTTGTTGTCAAATTCATCCGTTTGGGCCCTCAACGGACAAAAAACGCTTTTCAGGCTAATTTGAGGTCAAAAGAATGAAATCTTGGTCACTGTCTCGGACGTGGGTGAAAACCCACATACCCACTCCATTTTTCATGAGGATTCTAGAATGCCCTCTTTTGTTGTCAAATTCATCCGTTTGGGGTCTCAACGGACAAAAACGCTTTTCTAGCTAATTTGAGGTCAAAAGAATGAAATTTTGGTCACTGCCTCTCAATTGGGTGAAAGCCCACATACCCACCCCATTTTTCATGAGGATTCTAAAATGCCCACTTTTGTTGTCAAATTCATCCGTTTGGGCCCTCAATGGACAAAAACGCTTTTCAGGCTAATTTGAGGTCAAAAGAATGAAATTTTGGTCACTATCTCGGAATTGGGAGAAAACCCAATTACCCACTCCATTTTTCATGAGGATTCTAGAATGCCCACTTGTGGTTTCAAATTCATCCGTTTGGTCCCTCAACGGACAAAAAAGCATTTCTGGCTAATTTGAGGTCAAAAGAATGAAATTTTGGTCACTGTCTCCGAATTGGGTGAAAGCCCACATACCCAGTCCATTTTTCATGAGGATTCTAGAATTCCCACATTTGTTGTCAAATTCATCCGTTTGGGCCCTCTACGGACAAAAAACGCTTTTCAGGCAAATTTGAGGTCAAAAGAATGAAATTTTGGTCAAGGTCTCGGAATTGGGTGAAAACCCACATACCCACTCCATTTTTCATGAGGACTATAGAATGCCCACTTGTGTTGTCAAATTCATTCGTTTGGTCCCTCAACGGACAAAAAAGCTTTTCAGGCTAATTTATGGTCAAAAAAATGAAATTTTGGTCAAGGTCTCGGAATTGGGTGAAAACCCACATACCCACTCCATTTTTCGTGAGGATTATAGAATGCCCACTTGTGTTGTCAAATTCATCCGTTTGGTCCCTCAACGGACAAAAATGCTTTTCAGGCTAATTTGAGGTCAAAAGAATGAAATTTTGGTCACTGTCTCGGACTTGGGTGAAAACCCACATACCCACTCCATTTTTCATGAGGATTATAGAATGCCCACTTTGTTTGTCAAATTCATCCGTTAGAGCCCTCAACGGACAAAAAGGCTTTTCTGGCTAATGTGAGGTCAAAAGAATGAAATTTTGGTCACTGTCTCGGAATTGGGTGAAATCCCACATACCCACTCCATTTTTCTTGAGGATTATAGAATGCCGACTTGTGTTGTCAAATTCATCCGTTTGGTCCCTCAACGGACAGAAAAGCTTTTCAGGCTAATTTGAGGTCAAAAGAATGAAATTTTGGTCACTGTCTCGGAATTGGGTGAAAACCCACATACCCAATCCATTTTTCATGAGGATTCTAGAATGCCCACTTTTGTTGTGAAATTCATCCGTTTGGGCCCTTTACGGACAAAACACGCTTTTTCAGGCTAATTTGAGGTCAAAAGAATGAAATTTTGGTCACTGTCTCGGAATTGGGTGAAAACCCACATACCCACTCCATTTTTCATGAGGATTATAGAATGCCCACTTGTGTTGTCAAATTCATCCGTTTGGGCCCTCTACGGACAAAAAACGCTTTTCAGGCTAATTTGAGGTCAAAAGAATGAAATTTTGGTCCAGGTCTCGGAATTGGGTGAAAACCCACATACCCACTCCATTTTTCATGAGGATTATAGAATGGCCACTTGTGTTGTCAAATTCATCCGTTTGGGCCCTCTACGGACAAAAAACGCTTTTCAGGCTAATTTGAGGTCAAAAGAATGAAATTTTGGTCCAGGTCTCGGAATTGGGTGAAAACCCACATACCCACTCCATTTTTCATGAGCATTATAGAATGGCCACTTGTGTTGTCAAATTCATCCGTTTGGTCCCTCAACGGACAAAAATGCTTTTCAGGCTAATTTGAGCTCAAAAGAATGAAATTTTTGTCACTGTCTCGGAATTGGGTGAAAAACCCACATACCCAATCCATTTTTCATGAGGATTCTAGATGCCCACTTTTGTTGTCAAATTCATCCGTTTGGGCCCTCAACGGACAAAAAAACGCTTTTCAGGCTAATTTGAGGTCAAAAGAATGAAATCTTGGTCACTGTCTCGGACGTGGGTGAAAACCCACATACCCACTCCATTTTTCATGAGGATTCTAGAATGCCCTCTTTTGTTGTCAAATTCATCCGTTTGGGGTCTCAACGGACAAAAACGCTTTTCTAGCTAATTTGAGGTCAAAAGAATGAAATTTTGGTCACTGCCTCTCAATTGGGTGAAAGCCCACATACCCACTCCATTTTTCATGAGGATTCTAAAATGCCCACTTTTGTTGTCAAATTCATCCGTTTGGGCCCTCAATGGACAAAAACGCTTTTCAGGCTAATTTGAGGTCAAAAGAATGAAATTTTGGTCACTATCTCGGAATTGGGAGAAAACCCAATTACCCACTCCATTTTTCATGAGGATTCTAGAATGCCCACTTGTGGTTTCAAATTCATTCCGTTTGGTCCCTCAACGGACAAAAAAAGCATTTCTGGCTAATTTGAGGTCAAAAGAATGAAATTTTGGTCACTGTCTCCGAATTGGGTGAAAGCCCACATACCCAGTCCATTTTTCATGAGGATTCTAGAATTCCCACATTTGTTGTCAAATTCATCCGTTTGGGCCCTCTACGGACAAAAAACGCTTTTCAGGCAAATTTGAGGTCAAAAGAATGAAATTTTGGTCAAGGTCTC